>OV277863.1:51242998-51844311 GCA_922989275.2 Gari tellinella | reverse complement strand
GACATTTGTTAGACATAACCCAAATTGTTCCAAGCTCAAGAACTTCTGAGTTGAGTACACATTTCAAATATAAAGTGTGTATCACATGCAGCTTCAAACTTATGGTCAATGTTTAATTCACCCGATTTTATCTCTAAATGACCTAAACATTTGTTCGACATGACCAAAGTTGTACTGACCTTCAGAGATTCACGATTTGAGTACACATTCCAAATATAAAGTCTCCATCCTATGTAGTTCCAGAGTTATGGACAAGGTAAAGTTGTGGACAGACGGTCAAACAAACAGACCAGCAGACAGACAGACAGCCAGACAGAAAGACATACAGACAGACAGACCAGCAGACAGACCAGCCTACACAGACAGACAGGCAGACAGACAAAAACCATATGCTCCCGACTAAGTAGTGTGGGGGCATAAAACACCTATGTAGTTCCAGGGTATTGACAAGGTAAAGTTGTGGACAGACGGTCAAACAAACAGACAAACAGACCAGCAATCAGACAGACAGACTGACAGACAGACAAAAACAATATGCTCCCGACTAAGTAGTGTGGGGGCATAAAAACACCGAAACATCGTTACTTTTCATTAAAAATCTCTAAGAAACGTATACCGTCTGCAAGCACGGTCGCGAAAATATGTGACTTTAAGCTTTAAAACCCAAAATACACAACGCCAAATCATTGTCATATTTAATCCTATCTAAATGGTATGAATCATATGTTAAGATATTAAGCGCCTGCCATCAACATTTCAAATTGTTCCTTCTTGTTTTAACTCACCTGGTATTCTCCATGGGCGCCTCCATTATTCGTTTGTGCCTGACCTAATAACCGAAGTTATATTAGGCAGGGAACCAGACTAAGTAGTTAAGCCCTCTGACACATTTTTGTTTGCCGTTCCCGTGTCCCAGTTCCGTTTATAAGTACGCTGTTTGTAAATGACGAGTATACTCGTCGATAGGGTTGAATGTGTTATTGTTTGGGTTTTCAGAAGATTCCGGATTTCAGTCGTCTGGTTTTCGGGAGATAACACTGTACTTGTATCCAGTTTTCATTTACAGTCAAACCCCTCTATAACGACCACTAAATACTGTTAATTATTAGGTGATTAGGCCTACTGCAGGTGACGGCTTAAAGCAAGGTGACAATAAAACAGAAAGCTCCTTCGGGAGCTTTCTGTTTTACTGTCACCTTGCTTTAAGCTGTCACATGTCTTTTAGACAATCACTTAACCTTAGTTTTAGTGGTCGTAATAGAGAGATTTTATTGTAGCGACAGAAGAACCAGTCAAAGAAGGAACCGAAAGGTAAAGTTGCTCTATTACACACCCTGTCGACTTATTAGGCAGCTCTTTTAGAGCTACTACGATTTTGATGAGAGGCCATTTCCGGGCGTTGATAGAGGCCACAAAAAACATGGCAGAAAGGTGAGTCAAGTTTCGATTTTGCTTCAAACCAGTATTTTTTCTGCTTTTTTCTAGAAATCGGGGAATGTAGTTCCACGTAAAAATGTCCACTTGATAAATTAGTTATTATCGTATGCTCCATTATTGCGATGTGGCGCCCAAAATTCATTCGGCTCAAACGTTACACGATGTTTTTCAAACCGAAAGTGGTCAAAACATCAACATTTATGTACAAAAAAGTGCAATGCACGAATTTATTCTGCATCTAACGCAGCTTTAAGATGCATACGAACACTATTGGCTGTTTGGTATACTTTATGTGAATCGGAACAAGCAACATTGAATATTATGGGCTAATTTTCTAAAAGAGGTGCCTTCGAGGCTATGAGGTGCCTGATAGGAGCCGAGCAACCTTCTAAGAGGAGGGTTACTGTTGAACAGATTTAGGACTGATATTGTTAAAAATTGCTATTTTTCATCGAAATCATGACCTGTCATGATTTCAAGTGAGGTTCCAATGAATAATACGGCTTTATATAATCTTAATTCAAACTTTAAATGCAATGAAACGGATATAAAGAGGTCTGATTGTTAGCAAATTGGAACATGAACAATTTTCTGATTAGCAAAATGAAACTTTTACACAAAAAATAGAAACAACAACCCTTCCACGGCTCAAAATGCAAGCACTTAAAACGTTACATATAGTTATTATAGCTTACGTCAAGAGGAAGGGACTTTTTTCGCAACGAGTTGTATTTGGGAGGTTAACAAACCACGGAATTTCACGGACTCGCGTATCTCGGAAATCTAAAAAAAACAAAAACAAAAAACCAACTGGAAATCTATTTTTAGAATTAACAAACCACGGAAATATGTTCGGAAATTTAAAAAATAAAACACCTGGAAATCTGATCAATCGGAAATTGACGTCGCGTTATTATGACAATCGCCTCTATCGATACCAGACGTTGATCATTTATTTTTAAACCACCAATGTAACAAGGTGGTACCTTTTGAAAGCGTGATCACCTATGTCATGTATTCAAAATCAGTATATGACGTAGTTTCCGCATTCTAGAGTGAAAAGGTCTCCGCCTTATACACAAACCCACATCATCGGACTGAGTTTACATGCAGAATGTAGGTTGTGGTTTAGATTAGCGTAATGCCTTGTTAAGCTTTAATAAATGTCAATATTAAAATGTCTTAAGTTGTATTCTGTTCGAAAACTATCATCTGAGCTATCGTTCATATCTATGTCACAAAATGAGTCCTCAGAATACAGACATGTGTCACCGTCTAAACAAGTTGGAAGTGTTTGTTTCTCTGGAATCGCCGTTAGGTGACTGTTTGTTGGTATGTCTGCAGTCTTGTCAAATAACGTTCTTCTTGTTTTTGAGTTATTTGTGCTGAAATCAATTTAGATATTTGGGACAAAAATCGAACACTCTTTCAATCTGGTGAGTATTTACTGGCACTTCTGATATCTTGAATTGTCCTTTTAATCTTCGCTACTGGGGTACTACTTAGTGGAATATTTGATTTAGAATATGAATATTTGATTTGATCGTTGTAGCTGTGTCTATGATGTGCATATCTATGTTTCTTCTTCGCCAGGAACAGGCATTTTCTTCTAATACCACGAAACACACCCATCTGAAACGAAAGGAAAATGAAAGTGGTCTACTGCGTCTATGTCATTTTTCATGGATTGTTAGTCATTTATGTATTTGAGAAGTTGTTGAATCCCACTTGTGTACAAAAAAGTACATATTTAAAAAATCTGGATAAGAAAACAACAAGATATGTTGATCCTCTACAAATATTTTTATTTTATCTACTTGTTAACTGTAGATATACCAGTAACCTGTACTACAAGGTGTGAAATACAATCACTATATAAATGTTTTCTAGGCGAATTCACCATTTAGGTTACTATATATCTAATTGTAGGCGAGTTCGTCTCTAGGCGAATTCACCAGCACCCATTTAAAGTATACTTTCCATCTATTTGCTAATTAGAAAATTGTTCATGTTTAAATTTTCTAACAATCATACCTCTTTATATCCGTGTCATTGCATTTAAAGTTTGATATAAGATTATATAAAGCCGTATTATTCCTTGCTTGGAACCTCACTTGAAATCATGACAGGTCGTGATTTCGATGAAATATAGCAATTTTTGACAATATCAGTCCTAAATCTGTTCAACAGTAACCCTCCTCTTAGTAGGTTGCTCGGCTCCTATCAGGCACCTCATAGCCTCGAAGGCACCTCTTTTAGAAAATTAGCCCATAATATTCAATTTTGCGTGTTCCGATTCACATAAAGTATACCAAACAGTCAATAGTGTTCGTGTGCATCTTAAATCTGCGTTAGATACATGATAAATTCGTGCATTGCACTTTTATGTACCTAAATGTTGATGTTTTGACCACTTTCGGTTTGAAAATGATCGTGTAACGTTTGCGCCGAATGAAATTGGGGCGCCACATCGCAATAATGGAGCATACGATGATAACTAATTCATCAAGTGGACATTTTTACGTGGAACTACATTCCCTGATTTCTAGAAAAAAGCAGAAAAAATACTGGTTTGAAGCAAAATCGAAACTTTACTCACCTTTATGCCATGTTTTTGTGTGGCCTCTATCAACGCCCGGAAATGGCCTCTCATCTAAATCGTAGTAGCTCTAAAAGAGCTGCCTAATAAGTCGACAGGGTGTGTATTAGTCTTTTGATTATTGCTGTACGGGTTTAACCAATTCACTGCATTGCCCCGAATACAATGGTTATTTGCAAACAGTTTGGAACCTAATCCGACGCCGCGTATTTGCGACGTCTGATACGGTCCCAAACTGTTTGACACGAAAAACGATATCACTTTAATTAAGGTACTTGGGATACGGAAGTCACTCTTGCGGGCAAGCGGAAATACGTCTTGACGACATAGACTTTTCCCGCACGTGCTTATACTAGACAAATTATATAAAGAAAATGTTGATACGATTTAGTGTAGTTCTTCATAGCGCAGTCGGTAGAGTGATTGATTAGCAATCCAAAGGTCATAGGTTCGATTCCCATCCGATACAAATATCTTTTTAAAGTAGTGTCCGATTTATTGACTTTTCAATCTATAAGGCAGTGAGCAAGGGACATGTTATACTCAACAAAAAAGTTAAGGAATTCCCAGAAGACCCTGGAACAAACGAACACCAAAACAAACCATTATTTAATAGTTATCTATTGAACTAAATACATGTCTTGGCTTGTCAAAAATGTTTACTTTATATTGATATCACCTATACCCTTGCTGTAGCACTATGCCGAGTAACTTAGTGGTCAAAGTATTTTTTCACAAAATTAGTGTCAACAGAGTAGTCCCTCTTTTTATGCAAACCCCAAGATTAAGCTTCGAGTTTTCAATACTTGAAAGTCAGTTCCTTTGAATGTCACATAAAATAAAGGTAATATCGTCTAACGTTTTACGTATGGAAGATTTAAATATTCAAACAAGAGCACCAGATGCTAGTGCCAACGCTCGTCTGCTTTTGAAGATCAGTGAAAAATAGAGTCACAGTTAATACAGTTGAAAACCTGAGTAACAAGTGAGTCAAAATGACTCCCTGTAATACAGTGGAGAATCTGTTATTCTTTCCCAATAAACGCGTTTACGCTAAAACTATTATTTGCAGTGCAAACAGTTTGGAGCCAGATCAGACGCCGGGTAACCCGGCGTCTGATCAGGCTCCAAACTGTTTGCCACCAAGATAAACAAGAATTATCAGAATTGTCCAAAAGTTGTTCTTTTCTAAGTTTTAGTGTTTTGCGTTTGCGTACGTTTGCGTTTAAACGGGAAAGAATAACAGATTCTCCACTGTAACGAGTTTGTGAATCAAGCATTAACTCTTTACCTCCCAAGTTATTTGCCTCCGAAGGAAAATGTGTATAATATTCTGGAAACGTGGGTTTGAAACAGAGTACGACACCAACCACCCTCGATGCTCTTGATGCCGCCCTATAGGGGGAATGCAGGCTGGTCACTCACCACCAAATCGTCAGAATCAATCGTCGTATGCAACGTCTTTATTTGCCGCTGATGCGAGACACACGCATTATTGAACAGATATTGTGTTCGTCTGTTGATTATTTTTTATTTTTTTGTACTTCGAAGTAAAAAGCCGAGCTACTGCCAAACTTCGGTGTCTGTGTCGCTGTCCTCTTCCCTAATTTTCTGTTTATTTTACTGATCTTCAAAAGTAGACGAGCGATGGCACTTACATACGGTGCTCTTCTTTGGACATTCTAATCTTCCATACGTAACATTTGAGGCTATCGTGAAAATTACGTTAATTTCATGTGACATTCAAAGGAACTAAATCTCAAGAAAAGAAAACGTGCACCTTAATCATGTGTTTTACTTAGAAAAAGGTACTACTCTGTAGACACTAATTTTGTGAAAAATGACTTTGACCCCTAGGTAACTCGGCACAGTGCTACAGCAAGGGTATAAAATGAAAATAAAGTAAACATTTTTGACAAGCCAAGACATGTATCTAATCAAATAAATAAAAATTTGATAATAGCTAGTTGTGGTATTCTTTTGTTCCAGGGTCTTCTGAGAATTCCTTAACTTTTTTTGTTGAGTATATATTTAGTCTTCGTTGATTATAATTATTAATGTTATATACACGGTCCAATTATATATCCACTTACATCTACGTTGTAGTTTAATGACTTACAAGTCAATAAAATCGGTATACATGTACGTATAAGATTTGATCGAACTATAAAGCCATACATCGAAGCTTTTCAAGATCGATATTGCCCATTATTATGTTTAAACAATATAACTAACCTTGTGCAAGTCCATGAATAAATAATAATGCATTTTAATGACATAATTTTAATTTTAAGATAGGTAACTGTGTCTCAACTTCAAATTTCCCACATTTTAATAAGAAAAACTGTTATTACAACAAATCCTGACTGTAATATTTTCTAATTTTTTCTGACCAGCTATTTCATCAACCATATATTCGATTAAAATGAAAAGAAATATACATTGAATGATTCATTTTTTTGTAATTCAATCTTTTAGCATTTGGCAAAATTTAAATAGCTGATAACATCTTTCTGAACACCTTTATTCAAAATGTGTTTAGCCTTTCTTTGTAATGAATGTTGTGGACTACCTATTGGGCGAGACTTAAAGAGGCTCGTAACCGGATTTAGCATTACAAATAGTAATTTGTAAATATATGTCAAATGCTTATATAAATGGGTAAGATTTAGTTTAGGATAATAAATTCTGTTAAAAAATGCATTTCAATAAAAAAAGAAGAAGCTCTGGTGGGATTCGAACCCATGACCCTCCATGCGGAGACAAACATGAAAAATGAGGAAACCCCTTTATCGCCTCGGCTACCAGCGCTCTCTCTATATATATGGTAGCGAATTAACGTACTTCACTGGTAAATTTTAATAATACTTTTTTCGGCTCGGGTTTATGTCTGGGCCCGTGTAGAGAAGCAACAACAACAACTATACCGTCAGCTGACGCTATAGAAAAACGATGGAAAATATCTAAAAAAAACTAAGATTCGGTGACGATTCTTGAGACTTTTTTTGGACTGATCATATTCTTTTAATGTCAGAAGCCAAATAATGCCACAAATGGGCTTTTATTTGAGTATTTTATTTTATTTTGGCAAGTACACCATCCGGTTGCGAGTCCCTTTAAGGTCATTAGCTTTATTTATTTTAGCCCATTAGATACGTAAAAACTCAAAATGTCGGCCATTTTTAAGCTGGCCGCAATTTTCAGTTCTTATATACAATTTCTTTTCCAACATTTGGCATGACCAATTTGCATATTTTGGTTTAAAAATATATGTTTTTAAACACAAGGAAGCTAATTCAGTCAACCCCAAGTTGTTTTGAAGCTTACTGTAATATATAATGACCAGGTTTTGACAATTGCATGATTTTTGTTCAAAATGACCGCCATTTCCTGCTATTATAAATAAGTTTTTATTACATTTGACATATATGATTTTGATAGCAACATAATTATGATACATTACGCGGCGTTTGATCTGGATTCTTACTGTTTACAAATGTAAACAAAGTCTTAATTCCCCCTCCCTATAACGACGCCCTCCGAACAATACACACAATCTGTGTCTCCCATTGGGTATCGAGAGGGAGTACTGTAGTACAGTGGAGAATCTGTTATTCTTTCCCAATAAACGCGTTTACGCTAAAACTATTATTTGCAGTGCAAACAGTTTGGAGCCAGATCAGACGCCGGTTAATCCGGCGTCTGATCAGGCTCTAAACTGTTTGCCACCAAGATAAACAAGAATTATCAGAATTGTCCAAAAGTTGTTCTTTTCTGCGTTTTCGTGCTTTGCGTTTGCGTACGTTTGCGTTTAAACGGGAAAGAATAACAGATTCTCCACTGTAGTAGATTCTAAATGTTTCCAAGAATATCCAAAGTATATCTTTCGTTTGAATTTGCCGCGCGGTCGGACACATTTCTGCAAGTTTCATCAGTGAATATGTAGATCTAAGTCTGTTGAGAGTATCCCAAGATTAATTAAGCGTGTCTTTTCTTATATTTTGCCACAAAAGGTAAGAAAAACAGCCATATATGTAAAATGCAAGGAAAGGAAGTCTACTTTAGAGCCAGAAATGGCGAACATATCGGTATTCCAGAAATAATTATGACTTTTATCCATTATGCAATAGTGTAAATTTTCAAGAGAAAACCCTGTCGGTTTGTCAATAATTGGTCTTTAACTCTTTGCATGCTGGGTAATTTTTTCGTCTGCAACAATTTGTTGTCTGCTATCGTTCTAAAATAAGATTTTTCAAAATTCCTTTTAATTTCAGAGTCAGAATGGCAAACAGTTTGGATCCTGATGAGACGCCGCGTTACGCGGCGTCTCATCTGGGTCCAATCTGTTTGCAGAGATAATCACTATGACAGGTTAATCTGCCGCTACATGTAGCATGCAAAGAGTTAAACAAAATAGCAAACAGTACAAATACTGATGAGACACCCCGTAATGAAGCGCCTTATCAGGATCTACACTGTTTGCAAATGTCTACTGCAACAGACAGCCAGACACTAGGCTTACATGACATCACAAAGAAGCTAAATACAGTCGAAACTCGATACTACGAACTCGCTTAAATCGATCTTTCCAGTATTAAGTAAGTTTAATTTTGACAAGTGCCCCATGGGACATATTTCGCTCACCTGAGAATAGCTGACAAAATTGAGATAATGATTTATATCCAGGAGAAGTCTTTTTTTACCCGAGGGGCATTATTAAATTTGAAAAATCTTGATAGAGGACCTGTAGATGATGCTATGTGCCAAATATCTAAGATCAGGGTACTAGGGTTTAGACAAGAATATTTTTTCATTGAAAAAATCTATTTTTAGCTCCTGTGACCTACATTACAACAGACATGAACCATTTGAACAAAATACGTAATAGAGCACATTTAGAAGTGTCAATATGCCGAATATCAAAGCTCTGGCCATACAAGTTTTAGAGAAGAAGACGTTTGAAAATTTCACTTTATAACTCTATGTAAAACTGTGACCCCCGGGCGGGGCCAATTTTGACCCTAAGGGCATAATTTGAACAAACTTGATAGAGGACCTGTATATGTAGATTGTAGTTTATGACGAGAAGATTTTTTAAGTTTTATAGGGAAAATCTATTTTTAGCTCCTGTGACCTAGATATGCAACAGCCGGAACCATTTGAACAAAATACGTAAAGGATATTCAGAAGTGTGACCATACCGAATATCACAGCTCTGTTCATATTAGTGTCAGAGAAGACGTTTGAAAATTTCACTATATAACTCTTTGTAAAATGTGACCCCGGGGCGGGGCCAATTTTGACCCCAGGGGCATAATTTGAACAAACTTGATAGAGGACCTATAGGCGATGCTATGTGTCAAATATCTAAGCTCTGGCCCTTGTAGTTTTTGACAAGAATATTTTTTAAGTTTTCATTGAAAAAAATCTGTTTTAGCTCCTGTGACCTAAATATGCAACCGACCAGAACCATTTGAACAATATTGGTATAGAACATCTAGAAGTGTCACCATGCCAAATATCAAAGCTCTGGCCATATTAGTTTCAGAGGAGAAGGCGTTTGAACATTTTACTATACAACTCTATGTAAAACTGTGAACCCTAGGGCGGGGTCAATTTTGACCACAGGGGCATAATTTGAACAAACTTGATAAAGGACCTGTAGATGATGCTATGTGCCAAATATCTAAGCTCTGGCCCTTGTAGTTTCAGACAAGAAGATTTTTAAGATTTCCTTATTTTTTCACTTTGGTTGCCATGGCAACCAGAGTTCTACATTGTTTTTACTTCTTTGAACAAATGTGAAAGAGCTTGACACAAGGAACATTACTGTAAAATTTAGTTGAAATCTGTCAAGCGGTATAGGAGGAGATGTCATTTGATGCACGACGGACGACGACGGACGACGGACACAGGGCAATCCCAATAGCTCACCTTGAGCCTTTGGCTCAGATGAGCTAATAAATCGATCTCGTTTTTTAAAGTCAACATACCCGTATTTCAAAGTTATAACGTGGCTAAGCCACGTTTTAACTTTGAAATATGTGTATGTTCGAAGTAACGCGAGTTCGTATAATCGAGTTTTTACTGTAATATAAAAAACCAAAATACTACAATATAAATTCATTTCTTTTTTTGTAAAGGAGAACAAGATCTCCAGCAAATGTTTGATATGTATGACGTCGATAAGGATGGGGAAATTAGCGGGCAAGAAATCAAACAACTATTCCAAGTGGCAGGTTTCAATCCGACCGAGGATGATCTCAAAGATATTCTCAAAATAGCTGGCAAAGAAGGTGAGTTCACATGTACCTCGATACCTCTACGGATCACGTTTATCCCATTTTACTGCCAAACAACTTCTCTTCTCTGCAACTTATTGAACAATATTATTTTCAGTTTCTCTTAACATTTAAACTTCTATTATTAGTGAGTATTTGGAGTTTTTACATCCCTCCTGGTCCCAATGCTATAAAGAGTCTGAGATTGTTCCCAATCATTTGATTGGTCAAATTTGAGCTTTTGTTCAAATCTGACCACTCAAATCCTTGAGAACTATCTCAGACACAACTCAAACTCTTTATGACCTTGAACCTGGATTCATGGTTAAAAAGAGTTTGAGTTGAGTCTGACATCGTTCTGAAGCATTTGATTGGTCAGATTTGGGGTTTTGTTCAAATCTGACCAATCAAATCACTGAAAACATTAAAAATGTTGACAATTTCATTTTAATATATTTACATTCACCCTGTAAAGTCTTTATGTAATCCTATTAAAAATTTGCGGTACATATGCCGATGAACCTACACTTCGAATCTGGTTTTAGCCAGTTAGGATTTCGCCCGTGCTATTCGTGGACTTCTTCAAATAGACTACATCGGACACTTAATACTAAGCTCCCATTGGTCGACGGTCATATGACACTAGCGGAGTGATACAGACCCATAGGTCGTTGCCATCGCGTTGCTATGTGTGTAAATGGGTTAAGAAAACAACCGCGACCTGTATTTTTAGAATGTGCTTTGGCAATAGATATTCAAGTTGCACTGTTATTTGTTTGCCTTGTAAGTCTTTTCCATTCACAGAGAGAAAGTTTACTGGAAAACATCCTGAATTTTTAATACAGTTAGAGTACATGTAGTTGGGACTACTTTCTCACCATATTTAGAAACTGGAATGGCTATTACATCGACATTACATCTATCAAACCTCTTTGACCGGTATATGATAAATTCTTATACAGAAAAACAAATCTGGCCAATAAACACATTAAATTGACAAGACAGAAAATATAAATATGAGGAATAAACAACATCTCTTTGCCGCTCATGACGGTATGACTACATTAGCTTCGGGGTGTAAATTTAACGAAAACGCCCTTTAACGAAAACGCCCTTCGGGCGTTTACGCAATTTACCCCCTGCGAAGCTAATGTAGTCATACCGTCATGAACGTCAAAAATATGTTGTTTATTCCTATAGTGGATGACAAACAGTTTAAAGTTAGAACAAACTCTGGGTTACCCGGTATCTGATCAAGCTCCGAACTGCATGCATCGGGTATACCTATTTTAAAGATATTTCCTGACCTACTTTCGGTGATAATCCCTCCTGTGACAGTTTCCTTGCAAAATGCAAGGTTTTTATGCATACCTGTATTACCTTAAATCGTCAGGCCTTATATTTGATAGTTTGGTTAGTATAACCTATTGAAGAAACCCTTGAGTGGGGGTTTGTCAGGGCCTCTCTAGACAACTTGAGATTGGTGACATTGGCTGTCCACACTTTACTCCTGTTTCACGCATATCGAGGACAATGGAGGGGGGGGGGTGCTCCATCAAAGGACTGAGGAAATGTATGAAAAAGAATAAAGACTATTCCATTGTATGTTTGTTCTGCCTTGCATATCGATGCCATGGTCCAGTGGAGAAGACGATATTATTTCCGGTCAAATGCAATCGAAACGCAAATGCATTGCAACAAAATGCTGAAAACGACTTGTTTTAAACAATTCTGAATGTTCATTTTATTCTGAGTTGCAAACAGTTTGGAGCCTGATCAGACACCGGGTTACCAGGCGTTTTATCTGGCTCAAAACGGTTTGCAACGAAAATAATAGATTTAGCGTAAATGCGTTCATTGGGAAATATTTCGAATACGACCAATTGAGGCGCTTGATTTTTGCGTCATTTCCTGCTTTGAAGCTGGTTCTCGGTTTCGCTAGAATGATAATAGTTTGACTGGGCAACCAGTCGTTTGTTTGGGAAAATTTTGCGTGGTCGAATGATTCCGTATAAGGGGTCTCCCTACTTTTCGAGTCGTCATGCGCGTGTTCGCCGATTGCTTTGAACTTTTTACCAATTATCGTCAAAGAAAACTGTTTGCTGTAAACAATGAGCCATCATTTGTCCAGATCGACCAAGATTTGACAAAATATCAGGGTTGGGAACTTGAGGGTTGCTTCTGCAAGGCGCTTTTTCATGGCAGCCTTTACTGTCTACTTATAAATTAGCAAAAAAAGTAAAAAAAATTTTAAATTTCATGAAACTTCAGGAAATGTTCTTTTATGATGATTATTGAATGTATGGATAGATGTTAGGATAATTTATCCACGTTAGGTGGGGAGGGGGTGGGGTGGGTGTGGGGGTTAGGGGAGAAAGGCAGCTTGGGGCAGTGTCATAGCTGCCTATGTTCGTAGTTAACAGCATTCACTGTTTTCAAAGGTAGGTTGTATTTTGTTACATCCGATTTCATTTCAATTTCTCAGAATATAAGCATGAAATTTTCATGGTAGTACAGTTTTAGTATAAATTATAGGTAACTAAATAGATAAAATGAAATGTTTTTGAAAAAACTATTTTTTGGTAAAAATACACAAAAAATTGAAAAAATGAGAAAAAATGGATTTTTTAGTTAAAATGATCTATATCTTTTTTAAAAGATCCGGGACCCTGTGTTTTTATTTGCTATTTCACTAAAACTTTTTGTTTGCAAGGCTAAAAACAACAAATAAAAGATTTGGTAATTAGTTTGCTACACTTTGTAGGGCAATTTTCACTGTGTGTGGGCTTGGATACATGAAGTATTTCTTATATTGCATAAATGGAACTACATGTACATGTAGTTTCTTCAGTGGAGGGATGCATTAAATGCGTAAGACGGCGTATCCATGGAGTAAAGGGTTAAGCAGCCATGATAGTATTCAAAATGAGGATTAGTAGACAAATGATAAAGATAAACGCGATTTTAAAAATATGTCTATGGCCAATAGTTTGGGTTATTCGGTATCTGATCTCCAAATGATTTCCAGTTTAGATTGAAATGAATTGTCTATAGTTAATTTTATATATTTTATTGCTTTGTGTCTAGAGATGCATATTTCGTTTAACCCTTTGAACCCTAGTCCCGCATATAGGCGTCCTTTTCAAACAGTATACATGTGAAAAGTGCATTATCCTATCCAAACAGTGAATACCCAGACCAGACGGAGCCCTCTGCTCTGGGTCTTCACTGTTTGTAATAATGAAAACATTGACAAAAACAACCCTTAAAAGTCAGAAATGGACTATACTCAAATGGAAACTGGGGTTGTCTATTTTAAGGGAGGAAAGAGTTAAATGTGAAAGAACCACGCCTTCTCCACTGTCAAAAGATCTTTGACACATATAATTCAGTGAAACAATAAAACCAGAGATCCAGATAAGGGGAGTATTTCCAAAACCAAATCTTTATTTCTGCATTAAACCCTATGATGTTACTACTCATTAGAATCGTCTCTTCGTGACGATTCTATTGAGTAGTAACACCATAGGTTTTGGTGCTGAAATAAGTGAAAAAATGTTGTTTATGTTCAGTTTACTCCCTCTTATCTGGAGCCCTGATTAAACTACTTATATCTTTTCTAGAAAACGACAGCATCAACTTTGATGAGTTTGTTCAGCTAACAAAGGACACATCTATGGCGCACACACCGAAAGAGAAAGAAGCTGAACTGATGAAAGCTTTTAAGACCTTTGATAAGAACGGGGACGGTGTGATAGATCGCCAAGAACTGAAAACAATATTAGCGTTTGGCGGCGACGACAATCCTGACATTGAGTCAATTATGAAAGACTTTGATAAAAATGAAGACGGCGTTCTCAGTTATAAAGGTAAGAATCTATTTGTTCAACCTTTTGCTGCAGAGTATAACTACTTTGCACAACGTTTTTCTGATGAATTAAACTTATGTATAATACTATTATATTCTAGTACCAAGTCCTGATAAAATGCAACGGGAAAACTTTTCCTAGAACTATATTCTGACTGATTGCTACATGGTGCAAGCTGAAACTAACGTAGAAAGCTCCTTAACCCTTTGAACCCTAGTCCCGCATATTGGCGTCCTTTGCAAACAGTAAACATATGAATAGTACACTTAATGTAAACAGTGAAGACACAGATCACAGGGCTCCTACCTAAATGAGCCCTCTGATCAGGGTCTTGACTGTTTGTCATAATGCCAAACAGTGACAAAAACAACCCTTAAAAGTCAGAAATTAACTAAGCTTAAATGGAAAACTGGGATTGTCCATTTAAAGTTTCAGGGAGGAAAGAGTTAACCTTTTAACCTATAGCTGGTTTCTAGCTCTGAAGGCAGGCGCACACTTGAAATCAGGCGCATTCTGCTTTACTTTCAGCCTGTTTCAAGTTACAATCTGCTACGCTGGTATGATAGAACATAATTATGTCTTGTGCTGCATATTCATGACTGACTCTTCACTAGAGAAATAATTTGAGGGCGTAAAAAAGCATATGGTTTGAGTGATTGGTTAAGATGATTCTGCTTTACATCCAGCGTGCCATAAACAAATCACCGCACCGATCTTACAGACTGAAAAAGCTATGCTGGAACGGGTTTTACCTAAAACTATGCACACTACATAAACATAACAGTTGTTGGACAGAAACGCTGTAGCTTCCGACGTCAGCAGAACAGTTCTAAGTATTTCGCCCTCTCTCTCTCTCTCATGGACATTTGCACTTCTCCCCTGTCAAGGTACAGTGAACAAACTATTTTTGTTTTCGTTCCTTTGACCAAAACACACTATCTAGCCTGTGATAGTTGTTTCGACTTTCGGGAATGCAAAATCCACAATAAGGTCACTCAGGAGTTTTAGTGAGTACATGTATCTGTCTGTGTAGATTTACTATTCTAACATGACACCTTGTTCTGGTCACTATATAAATAGAGCATATCTGAGATGTTTTACAACGCTTTTCCCTACCCCACTCCAAACCGTTGTAAAAAACCGTTTAACCTTGTAGAACATAGATTATTTCGTAAAAGTTGCAAGCTCATCATACACAGACCAGAACAATTGTAACTACATGTATAGTAATTTGACAGATATTTCAAATTCTTGTAGCAGGCAAGATGCCTGTCTTTTGTCTCAAATCTTGTCAAAACGTTCTAACAGCCTATGTCCACTTCCCTTCATTTTTCTTGTTCTTTTTGTACAGTGGAGAATCTGTTATTCTTTCCCGTTTAAACGCAAACGTACGCAAACGCAAAGCGCTAAAACGTAGAAAAGAACAACTTTTGGACAATTCTGATATTTCATGTTTATCTGGGTGGCAAACAGTTTGGAGCCTGATCAGACGCCGGGTTACCCGGCGTCTGATCTGGCTCCAAATTGTTTGCACTGCAAATAAAAGTTTTTGCGTAAACGCGTTTATTGGGAAAGAATAACAGATTCTCCACTGTAACGAGGTTTATCTCATACAACACTACATCTCGCCCATCCACTATGTTTGCACCTTTAAGGTCACAACTACTGGTTATTACAAATATCTGCCTTCTCCGATACACTGATCCAATATCTTCGTGCCTGAGCCTGCTTTCAGTCTCCTCTACAGCTTCCTTCAGGTCATCCCAGATACCTTCCTACTTTGCCGAAGTTCTGGGGCTTAATTGTCATAGGGAATCTTTTCTGTTTATTAGAGATTTTTCTGTTTATTAGAGATTATTCCTTCTGCCAATAACTAAAAGGAAGGTAGGTCGGTGGTTTTGATCTCATATGCTGCTAAGCAACAAATGAGATTAGCCGAAATCATCTTCCTGAAGAACCAAGGAGCAGAACCAAATAAGCTTTTGCTTTCGTTCTCATCCTAGTGTATATCCTTGGTTTGTTCATAAAAGTTGTATAAATTATGAAATAAAATAGGTTTAAACTAAATCATCTTCCTGAAATCATTATCATCTCATCTCATCATCCCTCATTACTAATCGGCGCTATATGACCTACTTTATGTCGCAGTGCCGTATTTAACCCGACTCATCCATCCACCCATCCTTCAGGTCATCACCTGCATTTTTGCTCAGTTGATCTTCTGGTCTTTCAACCCATTACCCCATAAATACGCCTTTTTACGCCGTTAATTTATTCCTCCACTGAAGAAAATAGTTCCAATTTATACAGTCATGAATATGTATCATAAGAAATGTTTTCTATATTTTAGCAGATGATAGGTAAAAGCAGGCTGAAAGTAAAGCAGAATGCGCCTTCAGGCGCATTTTGCTTTACTTTTAACCTTCTTTAAGTAATCAAATGTTTTCAAAACTAGAAAAAGGCTAAATGCGGTAACGGGTTAAATCAATCAAGGACTTTTAGGTCATAATGAATATTGCTTTGCCAACTTTGTACTCTTCAACGAACGAGGTAAATGAGATCTGAAATTTGCCTTACATAAGGTGTGTCGTCAAACAATTTAGTCAAACAAACTAGTCGTTGAGATTCTGGTAATACAATCAGTCGGCCTACAGCTTCGTGATTTAGCTATTACACATCATAACTCATACCCGTGCTCTATTGCAAGATACTACACTGATATTGATTTATTATTTCGATTCTAACACCTCAACTTAATTTAAAGTCGCACTGCCGCAGCGGCACTACATTTCTTGAAACAACATATCATTGTTCAAGCTATATTACGTCAAATTAATGAACCCGTTACAACGCGTGCGTGATTTATAGAGCATTTAAACACATATACGTTCCTTCTTTCTTTGTAAAGAGATGTTTCGCGAGGACCTACGGAACGGTACTTGGCATTTAACCAACCTTTCTTAATAGTATGTACTTGACGTAAGACTTCACTATAAATATGCAATAATGAATTATAGACATTATATTTAGTGTTTAACCAACAAGCAGATAATAGCAAACAGAGTAGACCGTGATGGGACACCTCCAATTGCAGCGTCATGTCAGGGTCTGTACCGTTTGCTAATATCTACTTTTATAGACGATATGCATTAATGGGTAATCTTACTCATGTTTTCTTTTTCAGAATTCGTTAAACTGTGGTCGGCCAGCTGATTTACAGATATAGCTACAGTGGAGAAAACGTTATTCTTTCCCGTCTAAACGCAAACGAAACGCAAACGCAATGCAATAAAATGGAGAAAATGACAACTTATTGACAATCCTGATTATTAGTTTTAATCAAATTAATAGATTTATACTATCATGACATTTTTATTGGTTTCAAACATCATGCTTTCTTGAAATAGCATGGTCTAATGACAGTTCATTAAAACGTTTCTCGCACAAGTGAATAAAAATAAGTGAACAGTGTGCATTTAAGTCAAGACAATTTAAAAACAGGACATCTGTCTTGTTAATAAGGTTACCCGACGTCTGATCAGGCTACTCAGATTAACATAAGTTGTCAGAATTGTCGAAAAGTTGTAAGTGTGTACGTTTTATTGCGATACGTTGCTTTTCATTTGCGTCCCTTTACCTCATAGCCTGTTTCTTGTTTTGAAGACAGGGGACCACTTAAAGCAGGTTGAAAGTAAAGCAGAATGTGCCTTAGGCACATTCTGCTTTACTTTCAGTCTGCTTTAAACTACCATAGGTTAGGCTATATAAAATATTTGTTACGGTAATTGTTCATGAGGGTATAAACTGGAACTATTTTCTTCAGCGGAGGAATAAATTAAATGCGCTAAAAGTCGCTTCTATGGGGGAAAGGGTTAAACGTTTTATCAACCTTCCATTATGTACAATCTGTACTCGGGCACACAAGATGTACATGTAGTAAATAATTTGGCAGCATGACGTGGTTTCAAATCAAGGAATTTTAGAGATAAAAGAAGTTTTGGGGGAAAATTCACAACCCGCGTAGTTCAAATGGGATCCAAAACAACACTTTAACTCAGGTTTCCCATTCGCAAAATGAGGTTTCAAAGTTAATATATTTTTCAAAATATCAGTTTTGAACTTCAAATTCTAGAAATATATAAAACACAGGCTGTTTAAAAGATGATTTAAATATGTTCTAAATGACAGGTCACGTTTTTCATTTTTTCCATTCTTCGAATCTCCTAAATAGTGATAATTAATGAGTTAGACCATGTGTGGTTACAATTAACGAGTTGTCATGGCGACGGTCTCTCGTACATGTTTTTTTACCCAGATGACAATTATTAAAAATCTATGACGTCACGGCAGTGACGGGGTTAAAACTTCACCCCCTATGAACTTCTACCATCTGAACTACATTGTATTACATTGTCTAATAAAATGAGGATATGTTTGCTCAAATCTCATAGATACAGTGGAGAATCTGTTATTCTTTCCCGTTTAAACGCAAACGTACGCAAACGCAAAGCACTAAAACGTAGAAAAATACAACTTTTGGACAATTCTGATATTTCATGCTTATCTTGGTGGCAAACAGTTTGGAGCCTGATCAGACGCCGGGTTACCCGGCGTCTGATCTGGCTCCAAACTGTTTGCACTGCAAATAATAGTTTTAGCGTAAACGCGTTTATTGGGAAAGAATAACAGATTCTCCACTGTACTATAAAAAAAATATTACAGACCCTTATCAGACAGCTCTTTAATATATTTCGCCAAAACCGTGAAATGTTAAATACGTTAAAGTTTTCACAAAGGACGTCAATTGGTGTCCTGCTTCATGCAAGACTTTGTGGACGAACAGGACTGGGACGATGCAAATGTTTTTTTGTTTTGTTTTTTTGTTTGTTTTTTAACAGAAGATATTCTTTATTCACCCAGGTATTTGTAGTACAACATGGGGGTTTCAACAATAACATGTATACAAATTAATGTGGTTCCGGTATGGTACGAAAAACAACAACAGAAATAACAGAAAGCAACGAAGAACTGAACGGATATTAAGACTTCAGATGGTGTGATTTGGGGGAAAAAAGGGTGGGGGTAATGTTTTCGGAAACGTTTGGAACCAGACAAGATGTTAAGAAGCTCAACATCTCATCGGATACCAAACAGATCGCTGCGTTGCAGAGATTGTTATTACAATGCATATACAAGAACAAATTATATTGTAAAAAATAAAACATGCCTTTTTAACATATACGCTGTTAGAGTTTATGTGATAGAGTTACAACAACACCAAATTTGAGACAGGTACTGTGTGCGTTGTTCGGAGGGTGTTGTTATAGGGATGTAAAATTTATACCCTTAGAATGCAAACAGTTTGGATCCTTACCAGACGCCGCGTAACGCGGCGTCTGATAAGGATCCAGACTGTTCGACACGCAATTCAATGTTTCTTAACTTCTTAAGTCAAAATACCTAAATTTTAAATTTAAGAAATAAAAGCAGACGACAAGTGTTTCAATTTGGTGACGTTATGGCAGTTTAAAGGGTCAATGAGTTCAGTAATAAAAACGGAATGTTTGAATATCTAAGGATTGGTTTCTAGAGTTCACTGAGACAGTTCAAGATATGTTTCTTTCCCGACACTGCACAGCTGTTTCACAGTTTGTCATGAAGTAACGCACCTCTAACATTTGCTAATAGGATTCTTTCTATAAAATGCACAGCTGCCTGGTTTCTTCAACAGTTGATACATTTCTTCCGTTCTGAGTTGAAACCCTTGGTTCAGACGTCTACCCAGATACCATGTTTGGAACACAGGATACATTGAGCCAACCTAGACCGCAATCAACATCCTTGTGCTCACCACGAAGAGAAAGATATACGAAAATGAGTGAAAAGAAAATACATTTAGACACTGCAGTCACCAGGGACCCTGACGATATGGACAGAGGAAGATTGGATGAGTCAAATAAACAAAGGATCAAATCTACACCAACCAATATGAAGTTCAACAGGGCAAAACCACGACTTCCATTCTGCGAAGAGTATGATGGGATAAATCTACGGAAAACATCAACAATTTCTCAAAGCATAGTTGCTTTACTAGCTAGTCAGAAAAAAGAGCAAGACAATGACAGTGCTATAGAGGATGATGACGTCAGCTACAAAACCACGAGGTTTCTGTATTTCGACATGTTAAAAGACTTCCGGGAGGTATTTGACATGTCCGACACCAGTACTACTGAGTCCAGTCTTTCCCCGAAATCTCCGGAAAGCGGTATAAGTTGCGTATCCTACAGTACAAGCTTTGATAGCAGTAGTGATCCGTTTGATGACATTCACGTTGAACATAATGAATCTGATGAAGTATGTTCCATTGACTTAGAAATAACGCACATACCTCAGTGTAATAGACTAGTTATAAAAGTGGTGAAAGCCGAAGATGTAACGGACAAAGTGTCTTCAGATAAACTGATCAATTCGTTTGTGAAAGTGAGCATGTACCATGGCAAGAAAAACAAAAAACAACAAACTAAGACTGTGATGAAATCACGTGATCCAGCGTTTAATCATACTTTTTATTTTGACAATATTAGTGAAAACTGGATGCATCTTATGAGCCTGAGGGTGCAACTGTATCAAAAGACAGTTTTTAAAAAGGTGTGTATTGGGGAGGCGCTGATTTGGCTGGAGGCATTGGATCTTCAAAATGAGACACAAGTTTCAATAACGGAAAGTCTGAAATCGCCATTTCTCTGAGACACAGAACATTGAACTCCTTCTCTGCCAAGTTTTATCGTCTGCTTTAACTCTTTCCTCCCTGAAACTTCAAATGGATAGTCCAAGTTTCCATTTTAGTCTAGTCCATTTCTGACTTTTAAGGGTTGTTTTTGTCACTGTTTGGCATTATGAAAAACAGTGAAGACCCTGATCAGAGGGTTCCTTTCGGAGCCCTCTGATCTGGGTCTTCACTGTTAACACAGGACAAGTGTACTATTCACATGTACACTGTCTGAAAAGGACGCCTATATGAGGGACTAGGGCTCAAAGACTTAATTAACCAGGGCCTGCTTTGTTTGATAATTTGCAATGTATTACAAAATAAACTTTAAAAGTCAAAAAATGGACTAGACCTAGTTGGAAACTGTAATTTTTCATTTGATGTTTCAGGGGTGGTTGGGTTAATAGATATTTGTATGATTTTCAAACAGATGATACAGTGGAGAAAACGTTATTCTTTCCCAATAAACGCGTTTACGCTTAAACTATTATTTCCTTTGCAAACAGTTTGGAGCCAGATCAGATGCCGGAAAATCCGGCGTCTGATCAGGCTCCAAACTGTTTGCCACTCCGTTTTAAAATGAGTCGTCGAAATTGTCAAAAAGTTGTCATTGTACCCATTTTAATGCACTGCATTTGCGTTTCGATTGCGTTTAAACAGGAAAGAATAACGTGTTCTCTATTGTATACCCATTGGTGATCGTCACTGTTTACCAAGATCAGTTTAGTCGTGCTTGTTTGATTACAATTTATGTATGATATCACAACATTGTATTGTGTTATATATAAAGTATATAATTAAATTCCATGAAAAACAATATTGCAAGTCAGCTGTTTCGTGTTTTATTTCTCTCCTACTATATATACAGTATCACCTGGCTTATCTCCAGGGCTGCCATAATTTGATCTGGAAAATATCCTAAGATTTCCAATTTTTCTATTTTTCAAGAGCGATTACTTAAAGCAGGTTAAAAGTAAAGCAGAATGTGCATTAAGGCGCATTATGCTTTACTTTCAGCCTGCTTTAAGCTACCATCAGCTAAGAATAAAATCCGAAGATTTCGGAAAAATCTGGAGAAATGGCAGCCCTGTATCTCGAACACGTTTAAGTCGAGCCAACCCGTTTTTCTTTTGATGAATTCTTTATCTCGAGCTCGCTTAAGTGGAACATACCCGTACAATTTGAAATACGAACATGTTCCAATTAAGCGAGTTTGTAATATCAAAGTTCGGCTGAATATCTAAAACCTGCTTTTTTATCCGACATCATAAACACAAACTTAAAACAATAGAATAATGTGAAACAAATAAAAAATTCGTAAGTAGAGATTAACTTTGAATTCAAATCACTTAACCCTTGCGACGAGTATACTCTTCTTTTGCAAACAGTGTACAGTGGAGAATCTGTTATTCTTTCCCAATAAACGCGTTTACGCTAAAACTATTATTTGCAGTGCAAACAGTTTGGAGCCAGATCAGACGCCGGGTAACCCGGCGTCTGATCAGGTTCCAAACTGTTTGCCACCAAGATAAACAAGAATTATCAGAATTGTCCAAAAGTTGTACTTTTCTACGTTTTAGTGCTTTGCGTTTGCGTACGTTTGCGTTTAAACGGGAAAGAATAACAGATTCTCCACTGTAACAAGTACTATGAATAGCCAAACGTGGACTTTTATTGGTTGCAGGAATTATGCATTTGAAATTTCAGGGGTGAATGAGTTAACCCCTTTGTACCTAGCGTCCCATAAAAGAGACATCGGCAAAGTGTGCAGCCTTTGATCAGATGCCGCATTATGAGGCGTCTGATCAGAGTCTACACTGTTTGCTGATAGAACTATCAATATAAAACAAATAGAAACTGAAAATTAAGACCTGGCACACCTTCGATAAACGAGAGCACCGCAAACGGTACATTATACGCCCACTGGCAAAGAAATATATAGTTTTATCAAAATCAAATTCTAATTTGTAGACACTAAGAGCTCTGAGAGCATAAACAATACTGAAATGAAGCCTTTTCTAGCATATCTGAGTACACCAAGGGCAGATAACTCTTGACTTAATGATCCGATGTCAATAATAATCAACCCTTTCATGAACGTTTACTTCTATAATTATACTGTGGGCAAATATATTCAAAAGCCATTCATAACGGTAGTTGCTTAGTGTGTTAAAACTGTCAAATAAGCCTTTTATAGCATATATGAGTACATCAAGGACAGATAACTATGTAACATCAAATTAAATGAACCTCAAATTTCCCTCAGCTTCAGATCTTGATGACTTTAACATTTGTGTGAAGTTTCATTATTATCCTTCAAATAGTTTTCGGAGAAAAATCCGGACAAGTTTTTTATAGCATATTTGAGTACATCAAGGGCAGATTACTCTGTAACAAAAACCCAAATGAACCTTAAACTCTACTCACCTTCAGATCTTTATGCATGTAACATTTGTGTGAAGTTTCATTAATATCCCTCCAATAGTTTTCCGGAAAAGCTGCGGACAAAAAAGATAATGACGGACGAACGGACTAATGGACGGACATCTTACGGGAGGATACTTATGTGGCTATTTTCTATTGTTTTCTTTTGCGTGGCTAGCCACACAACAGACAATTTCTTTTTGCTCTAACTTGAAAAATAATGATCTGGAGGCTAACCCTACCCCTAACCATATGTCCCACAACTGGCCAGGTAAATGTCACAAGAAATGGCCAGGTTAATGTCACAAGAGACGGTCAGGTTAATGTTTTTCAATTATGGGGCTAAGAATTTTAGCCACGTACAGTGGAGAATCTGTTATTCTTTCCCAATAAACGCGTTTACGCTAAAACTATTATTTGCAGTGCAAACAGTTTGGAGCCAGATCAGACGCCGGGTAATCCGGTGTCTGATCAGGCTCCAAACTGTTTGCCACCAAGATAAAGATGAATTATCAGAATTGTCATAAAGTTGTACTTTTCTACGTTTTAGTGTTTTGCGTTTGCGTACGTTTGCGTTTAAACGGGAAAGAATAACAGATTCTCCACTGTACGACCACCTCTAGAGGTGGGCGTATAAAAATGGAATATTCCAATATATATAAGCATGGAAGAATCCACTGAGTGCAAATGAGTTAATCTAGCTCCAAGCTTGCGTTCTGGTAGTTCAAGAGCATTTGTTGGTAAATAATGCCGTTTAACACTTAGGCCAAATAAAAAAGTACATGCCCCCCAAACAACGACTCCCTCCTTAGAACGACCCTTGCCGCAGTTCCCAAAACAGGACACTTATGTCTTACGCTTTGACGGCTGCAATATCGTCTACCTAAATTTATCGTCTGCTGTTTTTCTTAATACTATATATAACTGGACATTTTGAAAGAAGAAATATAATGACGAACGACAAACAGCTTAAATCTAGATCTGGATTCAAGCTGTTTTGCAAATGTAATACAATTCTTAATTTACCTCCCTATAACGACTCCCTCCCAACAACTCCATTGGGTGTCATTTTAGAGAGGGAGCACTGTACAATCAAAAGGCCCAATACAGTGGATAATCTGTTATTCTTTCCCAATACACGCGTTTACGCTAAAACTATTATTTGCAGTGCAAACAGTTTGGAGCCAGATCAGACGCCGGGTAACCCGGCGTCTGATCAGGCTCCAAACTGTTTGCCACCAAGATAAACAAGAATTATCAGAATAGTCCAAAAGTTGTTCTTTTCTGCGTTTTAGTGCTTTGCGTTTGCGTACGTTTGCGTTTAAATGGGAAAGAGTAACAGATTCTACACTGTATGCTGCTATAGAGTTAATGAAAGGGTTACAGTGGAAAATACTTTATTCTTTCCCGTTTTTTAAAAACGAAAACACAGTGCAATTAAATGTAGAAAATAAATTATTTTGGCAAATCTGACTATTTACTTTTAGTATGGATACAGTACTGAACCTTATTAAATTAACAATTTTTGCGATTCGCTTGCAATTCGATGGCAATTCGATGGCAATTCCCTTGCGATTCAAAATACTAACTTTTCCCTCAGGTAAGTTTTCTTAAATGGTTTATCTCACAAATGTTCGCAAATATGTCTACGTTAATTTTTTCAATTCCATTTTTGTCAAACCCGCTTCGGAAAATTCGCGTAAAAGTATTCAAACGTAGGATTTGTTTTTTGAAGCGCCCGATTCGATGGCAATTCGCTTGCGATTATCAATTTAATTTAATAAGGTTCAGTAATGTAGTACACAGCTTGGAGCCTGATCAGACACCGGGTAACCAAATTGTTTGCAATGGAAACAATACTGATAGTATAAACGCATTTATTGAGAAAGAACAACTGCTTTTCAACTGTATATACAGTGCCCCTCTCTACAACGACACCAATGGGAGACCGAATATGTGTGCGTTGTTCGAAGGGAGTCGTTGTATGGATGGAAATGGGTAAACATTTGCAAACAGCTTGAATCCAGATTAGACGCCGCGTAACGCGGCGTCTACTCTGGATTCAAACTGTTTGTCAACTAGGAGAAGAACTTAATAAGCAAACATTGCTTTCGTTCTCATCCTAAAGTATATTTATGTATGATTATAAAATATGTACTGTTTGAAATAAAATATGTTTAAACTAAACTGTTTGTCACTCGTCATTTAAGGTTGTTTTTTTTGTCAAAATGACCATTATGTAACTTTGAGAAAAACGACAGACGACAATTTTCAGCAGACAATATTGCAGCAGTAAAAGCGTTAGAGATAATTGTCTTGTTTAGGGAACTGCGACAAGGGTCGTTGTAAGGAGAGGCTCGTTGTTTTGAGGGCTGTTATAGAGAGGGAACACTGTAGAAACCATTTGTACTGATAAGTCAGGGGAAAACACATTCGACAAGTGACGTATCTCCTCTAGTCTCTTGATGTTTGTAGATCCTTCCTTCTGTGTTTACTATGCCTGGAACGATAATACAATTTCCTTTCAAAAGCAAGGCGTGTCCTGTTAATAATTAACAGGTCTATCCTCTTGCGTAACCATTACAGGGCTGCCATTTCTCCGGATTTTCCTAAGTATTCGTATTTTTATCCTAGCAGATCGTAGCTTAAAACAGGCTGAAAGTAAAGCAGAATGCGCCATAAGGCGCATTCTGCTTTACTTTCAACCTGTTTTAAGCAGACATGTGTCATCAAAACAAGAAACAGACTATGGAGTTAAGGTAAGATTAGTAAAATTGCGACTGAAAAATTGAAATCATAGGATTTTTATGATCAACATATGGCAGCCCTGCCACTAATTTATTTTGTTCATTTTGACTTACATTCTCGCCAATATGTGACAGAAACCCTATCTCTCTATAGCTTGCTTTCAGTGATGAAAACAGAGGATTGCATAGAGCAGATTGAAAGTAAAGAAAAAGAGTACTTCTTTAGGAGCATTCTGCTTTACTTTTAGCCTGCTTTAAGCTACAATCGGCTATGATATAAGAACTTTTTTGATGGAGGTAAATCAGTCGCTCTGTTATGAACGTTTTGCTTTAACTGACAACTGTTACTGTAGTTTGTTACGCCTTTGCAAAAGAAGAACATTAATAGGCATCCTGGTACACTTCTGCATGCGGATGAAAACATTAAACCTTTCATTGCCATATTTATCTTTTGTCGACTTTGCAAACAGTTTAGATCATGACCAGGCGCCGTGTTACGCATAGTCTGATCAATAGCTTAACTGTTTGGCACTCGCTAAACTGTTTTACATTCGCATTTCTTCATAAAAAATCCTAAGATTTTCACATTTTTAGCTCGATTTTAGGAATCGTACCTTTAACTCTTTCGCTGCCAATCTATAGCACTTATATACATAATTATGCAAGTAGTTAGGATCCAGATCAGATGCCGTGTAACGCGGATTCTTATTTCGATCTAAACTGTTTGACACCCATACATGTATCAATGTTTCGTAACTAAAAAACGCATCAAACAAAAACGCATCAAACAAACTTTAAAAGTAAGAACAGAAATCTGAAGATTTCAACAAAAAACGTAAGTCCGCAAAATTTCAGGAAAATCAGAAGATTTTGGAAAAATCCTGAGAAAGGGCAGCCTAGAAACAGGCAATAGATTTTTCTTTAGTAATAAAAATAAAGGCAGGATACTTTAAACACAACAATAACAAAAAAATCTAATGACGTCTTTGCAGCGAATGGGTTTAAAATACTGACACTATCCTTCCTCTGAGAAGTCCTTCCTCTGAGAAGTCGTACTACAATGTATACTCGAAGTGGGTAAATTGTCAACTTACGTGGCAACATACGGGGGTGGTTTAGATCCTGATTCTGTTGCTGTGCGCCTGCAATGATAAAATCGGATAAAATTATTACGTTTCAACATTTACAGAAATAAATTCGACCAATCTCTAAGAACATGTTCAGTTTCGGAGGTTGATCGAGTTATACTTGTTTGATAATTGCTTACAATTTGTATCCAGATAAGGCCATGGCTGCCATTTCTCCGGATTTTTCTCCTAGCAGATCGTAGCTTAAAACAGGCTGAAAGTAAAGCAGAATGCGCCTTAAGGCGCATTCTGCTTTACTTTAAACCTGTTTTAAGCAGGCATGTGTCTTCAAAACAAGAAACAGACTTTGGTGTAAAGGTACGATTAGTAAAATAGCGTCTGAAAAAATGAAAATTTGAAATCTTAGGATTTTTATGATCAACTTATGGCAGCCCTGTAAGGCGCGCGAATCAAAGGGCTGATAGCACACGTTTAAAGGACATTTTGTGATGTTTGAAGTACTCTTATCAAAACAAAACAAAAACAAAATTAATAGGTGTGTTGGAAATTTTAAAAGTCTTCAAATAAGTAGAATGCATAAACGCCAGTTTGCGGGTAAATACTCTTATATTACAGTAGTGGAGAAAACGTTATTCTTTCCCGTTTAAACGCAAACGAAGCCCAAACGCAAAACACTTAAACGTAGAAAAGTACAATGTTTGGACAATTCTGACGAATGATCTTTATCTTGGTGACAAACAGTTTGGAGCCTGATCTGATCGGACGCCGGGTTACAGTGGAGAAAACGTTATTCTTTCCCAATAAACACGTTTACGCTAAAACTATTATTTTCACTACAAACAGTTTGAAGCCAGATCAGACGCCGGGTAACCCGGCGTCTGATCAGGCTCCAAACTGTTTGCCACCAAGATAAAGATGAATTATTAGAATTGTCAAACAGTTGTACTTTTCTACGTTTTAGAGTTTTGCGTTTGCGTACGTTTGCGTTTAAACGGGAAAGAATAACAGATTCTCCACTGTACCCGGCGTCTGATCTGGCTCAAAACGGTTTGTAATAGAAATAATAGTTATAGCGTAAATGCGTTTATTGGGAAAGAATAATGTTTTCCCCACTGTATACATGATTTCGTCTGTATACCGTCTACAGTATTAGGGCCTTGACGGGTAGTAAATTTGGACCCGGGTACCCGGCCATGCATTACCCGCGGGTACCCGGGTACTCGATCTAACGTATTTCTAACTCTAGACTAAGGTCTAAGAGAGCTATAATTGGTCGTCATAAGAGTTTAATAGAGCTACCAGTACGACGCGCTATAAATATCAACTTTTCAATGTCGCCGAGAAATTCTGAAGCATTTTTTTTATATAGATTTTATATTCAAACAGTTGACAGTTTATCTTTAACTAATACTGGTATTGTAACCTTCTTGAGTAAAGTACTAACCCATCCGAAGACCATAAGAGAATTATTTGGTGTCGCTCCACTTTCTGTTTTGATGACAGAACCCGCGCATGCTTAATATGACTTCCGGTCATACGAGACGAGACTTTACTTTACAATACGAGACTTTCATTCATAATTTGAAAACTTACTGTAATGTTGAAATAATGTTGAATTCGAGGATTATTTTTGCCTGCGTAAACTAACACATCAATTTCATTGCAAAAATGGTTAAGCTAGCAGGTAAAGAATAAGTATAAAGCTGAAATTCGTGTATCAGAGATTTTCGCGCCATTCGACGCGCGAAGCGATTTTACTACATCTTCCATATATGGACGTATTACTATAGGATTCGTAAAGGGTTATGGGATATATTTTCCAAAATGGCCGACCATTCTTCGAAAAGCTGTCCTACGGTACTAAAAATTTGGATAAGAAGAATCTCAAATTCAGGCCCAGGTTGCATGGTTGTACACGGTGTCAACAAAAACATTCGAAACTGATACATGTACATATATTTTCTTTTAAAATTAGGATGAAAAAAGCGCAACTTCGATGCATAGAATCATACATAAAAAATATTCGACGAACACTCGCACACAGGTGTTGACATTATAAAGATAGGTAATCGAAGGAATACGCGATAGAAAGGGACCGTGTTAATAGATTAAAGACTGTTCAAAATAGCTGTATACACAATCGTTTTAGGAAAGTATCTCTTTGTTAATTTCATTGTTAAATTAGCTCGGGTACCCGGGTACTAAAATTGGACCCGGGTACCCGCCAAAATGTACCCTATCCGCGGGTACCCGTCCAGGCCCTATACAGTATGTTACCACTGCCATATTGAATGTTGTAAAAGATATGTTCTGTTCTGTTCTGTTCAGTAATGTCCCCCAATTGTCGGATTAGACGTCAAACTTTCAAGGCAAAGACTGACAAATCAGAAAAAGACAGCATACGGAAAGTTGCATTTTTTATATTTTTATATTGCATGTCAAATTTCATTTAAGTACATTAATAATTCATTATATTTATTATTAACATATTTATAAACAATTACATTTGAAGCTTTAAAGTCTACTTAGTGGGTGGAGTAATATATATATAAACATAGCAATAATGACGTTGTAAGAATGACGTCATAAATCATGGGGGGGAATAGTTTACTATTTATATACTCAACTCAATTTTATTGAGTTGAGTTGAGTTGAGTTGAACTATTTATATAGTTGTTGAGTTGTTTTGAGTTGTCAAATATTTGTGACGTAATTATTATTACATTGCGTCATAATTGACACATAAGAACACGTGGTGGTAACCCATAGCGACGAGTATACTCGTCATTTACAACAATATCCCTACGAAAAGTACATTTTTATGCAAACAGTGTAGACTCCGATCGGAGGACTCCTTAAAAGTACATTTTTATGCAAACAGTGTATACCCCGATCGGAGGGAGCCCTCCGATCAGGCTTCCCACTGCTTGTCATTCAACAGAGAAAACCAAGATTGAAAGGGGCTCATAAAGGAGTCCTCCGACCCGATCCGTTCATTGATACGATCAAATATGGTTATTGTTCAATACATTTAAGTTGATTCAACCCTATCGACGAGTATACTTGCCATTTATTACAGTGGAGAATCTGTTATTCTTTCCCGTTTAAACGCAAACGTACGCAAACGCAAAGCACTAAAACGTAGAAAAGAACAACTTTTGGACAATTCTGATATTTCATGTTTATCTTGGTGGCAAACAGTTTGGAGCCTGATCAGACGCCGGGTTACCCGGCGTCTGATCTGGCTCCAAACTGTTTGCACTGCAAATAATAGTTTTAGCGTAAACGCGTTTATTGGGAAAGAATAACAGATTCTCCACTGTAACAGTCTACTTATAAAAATACTTGTGTCGTATGCTTACAGTGAAGCTCCAAATCTGAGTGCTCCCTGACGAGTCCTCCGATCAGGACCTGCACCGCCTGAGCATACGGTCACATTCAATAATATCAACGAATAAATTATTCGATTACTTAAAGTAGGTACAGGACCACACATGTAGTAAATTTAATGTATGCCAACTGTATAGACCCAGATAAGAGGGCTTCTTTAGTAGTCCTCTTACCAGGATCGGCACCGTCTATGGATACGATCATAATTATGTCGAAATCTATTAACATACTCAAACCAATCGAGGAGCATGTGCGTCCTTTTCAAACAGTGTGTCTATGAAAAGTATATTTGTCGTTTGCTAACGGTAAAGACCCGGATCTGACGTCTCATAAAGGACTGTTTGCAAAAGACGCTAAAACAGTGCACTAGGGTTCAGTTAGTTAATAACGTACTTTCTGTAGTTTTTTTTTTTATTTGCCAATTTTTCATATTTTGTTTGCCATTGTTTTCCTTTGACATTTTGTTTACACACTGTAGGGGAAGGGTCGGCTCTCACGTTGTAATAACTTGTGATCAGACAGTATTCCCATGGGAATAAAGTATGTTTAATTATAAACCATTCCTCCGTAGCCTGTTTCTAGGCTTGAAGATAGGTGGAGAAAACGTTATATTCTTTCCCAAAAAACGCGTTTACGCTCAAACTATTATTTCTTTTGCAAACAGTTTGGAGCCAGATCAGACGCCGGGTAACCCGGCGTCTGATCAGGCTCCAAACTGTTTGCCACTCAGAACATGAATTGTCAGAATTGTCTAAAAGTTGTACTTTTCTACGTTTTAGTGTTTTGCGTTTCGTTTCGTTTGCGTTTAAACGGGAAAGAATAACGTTTTCTCCACTGTGACAACTTCAAAGCAGGTTGATAGTAAAGCAGAATGCGTCCACACCATGCCTAAAGCTACCATCTGCCACCATTATAGAAAATGTGTTTATGGTTCATATTCATTACTATTTAAATTGGAAGTATATTATTCAAAGGGATAATAAGTGAGACGTAAAAGGGCGTATATATTGGAGAACGGGTTAAGCTGAACGGAATTTGATTTTTTCTCACCTCTCGGACAGATGTATCCCGAAATCTAGGGGGGTGAGAGATTAATAGAATCAAGCACGGCTTTTGGTAAAGACGGTGCATTCTATACCCGAGGTTTGTCTGTTCCCAGTCGGAAACGAGCTTTAGCTTGATTATTTTTCTCGCTTAAAATCTTATGATTGGTTGTTATTGTCGTTGTTTTGACGTCGTCATGACGTCGTCATGCATGCATTAGCGCCTTAAAATACAACTCACCACTGTATAGCAAGTTAAACGCGTTTTTAGGGTTGACGAGGTGAGAAAATAAATCTAACACCACAGTTGAGTGTCAGATGAATATCCCACCCTCGTTTGAAGATATATTTGGAACACTCGGCAAAGCCTCGTGTTCCAAAAATATCTTCAAAACTCGGGTGGGATATTCTTATCTGACACTCACGGTGGTGTTAGATTCACTATGTACTTGTATTTCTACTTGAAATACAAGTTGCTAACACTATTTTGTGATGTTTTGCCGACACTATAAAACCGAATTCTGTTCTTCCATAGCAGTCTAATCAACCAAAGGTAATGCGTATACAGTGTTCTCTCCCTACAATGGCCCTCGGAACAAGGCCTCCCTCTTTACTACAATGCTTGCCGTTGTTTCCCAACCAAGACAATTACTGTTATGTCTAACATTTTGACTGCTTAAAATAAATTGTCGTCTGCTGTTTTTCTCATAGCTACAAATTGGACATTTAATTTGGAAGAAACATAATCGAATGACAAACAGCTTGAATCCAGATCAGACCCCGCGTATTCACGTCCTCTCCTTTTAACAACTCTCTCCGATCAATATACATACTCTTGTCTCCCATTAGGTGTTGTTGTAGAGAGGGAGCATTATATACAGTGGAGAATCTGTTATTCTTTCCCAATAAACGCGTTTACGCTAAAACTATTATTTGCAGTGCAAAGAGTTTGGAGCCAGATCAGACGCCGGGTAACCCGGCGTCTGATCAGGCTCCAAACTGTTTGCCACCAAGATAAGCATGAAATATCAGAATTGTCCAAAAGTTGTTCTTTTCTACGTTTTAGTGCTTTGCGTTTGCGTACGTTTGCGTTTAAACGGGAAAGAATAACAGATTCTCCACTGTATCAAGTCAGATTGTTGATGTCTGAAAACAATGAAGAGTATCTCTATATTCTTAACCCCATCGACCGCCTTACCCCGACAACAAAGGTTATTTGCAAACAGTTTTGATCCTGATCATAAATCAAACTGTTTGACACTCATCCTATATTTCTTAACTTCTTTCTCCCTGAAACTTTAAATGGACAATTCCAGTTTCCATTTGAGTCTAGTCCATTTCTGACTTTTAAGGGTTGTTTTGTCAATGTTTGGCATTATGACAAACAGCGAAGACCCTGATCAGAGGGCTCCTTTCGGAGCCCTCTGATCTGGGTCTTCACTATTTGCACAGGACAAGTGTACTATTCACATGCACACTGTTTGAAAAGGACGCCTATAAGCGGGACTAGGGTTCAAAGGGTTAAGTCAATATGCCTAATATTTAATTTACGAAATACAAACAGACGACAATTAGAGTTTAAAGCTATTGACGTCATGGCACTAATGGGATCAACATTTTATGGAAAAGTTTCGACGTTAGTATGCAAAACAAACCGTTCGAACCATTCCTGAATAAGAAAAACATCCGGGGTCCGTTTCATTAGACTTTGTACGACAAAAACGGTCGCAAGTCAAAACTTTAAAATACATTTAATTTCTGATTTCTCTATCTAATCCTGTCTTAAAACATCTCTTTAGAATCGTATTTCAAGACGATTCTCAAAGAGATGTCACAAGACAGGATCAGATGGATATATAAACAATAATTGAGACTTTTATAATCTGACTTACGACAACATTTGTCGTTCGAAGTTTTATGAAACGGGCCCGGTGTTTACATGTACTTGCAGAGGGTTCTGGATCCTTGATCTGTTTTAACAATAAGGCTAGTCCATTGTTTGATAGGATACATCTGATCTGGGTCTAGACTGTTTGCATAGGAAACATGTACTCTTCTCTGGTGCACTATTCGTAAATATCAAGTAAACTCGTCCACAGGCTTGAATGCATTAACCCATTGTATGCTGGGTAATATTTGGCGGCCATTTTAAAATGTCGTCTGCAGCGGGTATAACTCAAATATTTGCAAAATATTTTAGCAGTTTCTGATAGAATATTGACTTTACTGCAAACAGTTTTGATCTCAATCAAGCCCCACAATGTGGGGCCTGTTCTTAGATCAAAACTGTTTGACTAGAGGTACACCTAAAAGTGTATCCCGCATAAAATGGGTTAATAATGACGTCCTTACAACAACATCAACAGTCAAACCAGTTTTGTGCGATATCCAGTAGACGACTTCCCATGCAATATTGAAAAAGTGACATATACCAACAACTACAATATGTTGTTGCATTTGTTTAGCTACAGTGGAGAATCTGTTATTCTTTCCCGTTTAAACGCAAACGTACGCAAACGCAAAGCACTAAAACGTAGAAAAGAACAACTTTTGGACAATTCTGATAATTCTTGTTTATCTTGGTGGCAAACAGTTTGGAGCCTGATCAGACGCCGGGTTACCCGGCGTCTAATCTGGCTCCAAACTGTTTGCACTGCAAATAATAGTTTTAGCGTAAAGGCGTTTATTGGGAAAGAATAACACATTCTCCACTGTAAACAGGACGTCCACCACTCACAGTCAAGCGTGTTGTATGTGACCATCCGGTAGAAGACCGGAGATGTAAAAACATTCAGTCTCGAAATATATAAACTAGATGCGATTCAACACAATTCTAGTTATACATGTAAACAATTATATTGTACAGTCTGAAATTATAGAATATAATAGAATATAATCTTTTTTATGTTTTGCAACCATAGACACACATCAGGAAAACAGTATGGCAAGATGGCTTTTGACAGAATACTCTTTGTCTACAAATTTAATGTAGCCGAACACGTTAATACAAATTATTCAAGAATGAATCAATATCTCGAAGTTCAAAATATAATTTCTCATCGTAATCTGTTTCAGATACGGGAGAGACAGGCCGATACATCCAAGGCATTTTGCCGACGGTAAAAGTGCATGTATCAAATCATATTTTTCCAGAACACCATATACATGTATAAAATAAAGTTTTCATAAACATCTGTATTACAAGGATTTCTGCACAAGTATCCTAAATGAGGGCATTACATTTTTGAATTTCATTTGAGCCTCATATTAGGTTATAAAGTTAAAAACAGACGCTAACAATATAAAGAAAATGACGCCATGGCAGAGAAGGGGTTAATTGTACTGTAATGACTTGCTTGGACAACAGTGGCGTGTATTGTAGTAAGGATGGAGTTGCTGTTCGGAGGGCCGCTGTATGGAGAGAGCGCTTTAATGCATGTTTAACAATACAATGACACATGCATGCACGGTTGTTCAAACGACACTCACAATTATAGTGGTTGTTAAAATCATAATGGCCAATGTTTAGCGGTATACATTGCAATAATAATCATTTAGTACCTCACATGAAATAGCAAATTATTCATATAGATTACAATATGTTGGCAAATTGCTTGGTTCTTTATATATAAACCATAAGCAAATGATTGTTAGATCATATTATAACGACTAAATAGTTGTTATATTACGTAACAATGGCTAAACAGGTTTTAAATTATATTCCAATGACAAATGGTTGTTATTTCTCAAATCCGTGACAAAATGGTTGTAAGTGTATATAACAATGACAAAACGGCTGTTAGTTCACATAACAATGATGGAATTGTTGTTCTTTCACATTACAATGGCAAAATGGTTGTTAGTTCATATCCCAATACAAAATGGTTGTTAGATTCCAATTCAATACCAAGGTTTTTGTTAGATTACACTACAATGACAAACTGGTTTCTGGATTATACATGTACTACCATGACAAAATGTTCACAACACTGCGGAACATGATTTGTCGGTAACATACAGAGGAGAATCTGTTATTCTTTCCCAATAAACGCGTTTACGCTAAAACTATTATTTGGAGTGCAAACAGTTTGGAGCCAGATCAGACGCCGGGTAACCCGGCGTCTGATCAGGCTCCAAACTGTTTGCCACCAAGATAAACATGAACTATCAGAAGTGTCCAAAAGTTGTTCTTTTCTACGTTTTAGTGCTTTGCGTTTGCGTACGTTTGCGTTTAAACGGGAAAGAATAACAGATTCTCCACTGTAGCAATGGCAAAAAAAGTCAGAAATGCTGTTGTAGCGAGACTTAAATGTTTAACAAATTCAATGTAAAAGGTTATTTTTGAACAACTATGAAAAGGACAGCAAGTATGTAATGTTTATTAACCAATTGCAGTAGGATGCAAAAAGCGATTGGGGAGCACATCAGGGGCTTAGCTAGACCCACTGGCGTAGCCACTCTTACTAGTGGTCAGAGTGCATGCTCCCCTTGGAAATTTTTACACCTAGTTGGTCTCTAGTGTGATCTGGTGGCGTTTCGCGCGTCCATCCAGAACAGGGAATATACTTACATAAAAGTATACATGTAAAAATTCTGCAACTAATATTAGCAAAATAACGGGGGCACGGCCTCCGTGCCTCCCCCTGCTTTTACGGGTCTGAGTTGTATCGCTACTTGTCATATGCAAACAGTGTAGACACTAATCAAAGGGCTCCATTTCTGATTAGTGTCTGCATTATTTGTCATTTTGAATAAGAACCTGAATTTGTTCACTTCAAGTTCCAGGGGGGGGGGGGTTCAATGGTTTAACTATAGGCGAGGACGACAATGTGTAACTTTGCGGTGTGGGAGGCTAAATATGTGATCAACAAAACAATCATAGGAAGAAAAACAGGCCAGGATGGGTGTGACAGTCAAGAAGAAGACATTCTTCCATAATAAAAGCGTTAATGCTAAAATCATTATAACAATTGTAAATAGTTTGGAGCCAGACCAGACGCCGGGTAACTCGGCGTCTGATCAGACTCCAAACTGTTTGCAACTTCTCTTAAAATGAGTAGTCAACATTTTCCCAACAGAATTTCTTTTCTCCATTGTATTACATTGCGTTTGCGTGATGTTTCGTTTAAACTGGGTCGAGTTGCGTCATCGTAAGAAAAGGTGGGTATTTATTGTCAATGGCATGGAAGGTTAGGCTAATTCTAGTCAGGAAGAGAGGAGTGAAGATACATGTAGAGTTGGAGGTTATGATTACATTATTAAGGAAGGAAAGTCACTTGCGGATCCAAAGGGTAGGGCCCCGCGTTACAGAGGCCGGACCAACCTTAAAGATTTAGGCAAAACATATTGATCAGATTGGTTTGACTGGGCAACATTGAGACCGTTATGTTTAACTCTTGGCAGCATAGAGAAAGTGTTTCTAACTTGGTACAAGGCCGCTTAAACCAAGATGAAAGTAAACAAATTAAAATTTCGAGAAAAAAGGGAAAAGAAATAAGAGGGTATGGAATACCCTTATATCGCCCACCTGTTGTAAAGAAAACTGATAGTTTTGCCTCTAAGTTTCACTTGTAATCAACCTTTATCCCTCTTGACACCATGATCTGATTTTAACAATAATTGCACTTATTAAATAACTTATATTGATATATATTGTGTGCAATTACAATCAAAATTCATTCAAAACTGTAGCTTCTAGACTGTAAACACTACCAAATATGGCAGTTTCAGTCGCTAAGCGCAGATAACCTGATTTCAATTATAATCAAATAAGTTCGACAAATTACATCTATATAAAGTATAAAAACGTTTACCAAAATCCATATTAATATGTAGACACAAGAACGTAAACAATACTGAAATAAAGCAGTTTCAAGCATTTGTAAGTAACTCAAGGACAGATAACTGAAAAAAATCTCATAATTCTATACAGTTTGTACAAGTATAATCAAAGTCTATAGGAAAATGTAATTGCTAGAGTGTAAACACAGTAAGACATGGCATTTTCAACACATCAAGGGCAAATAATTCCCCTATTAGTCCGATTTCAACCATAATCGAACTCATTCGAGAACTTGTGATCATATACAATCAGAGCAGGATTAAGAAAGATTGAATAAACAGTGTGACCTCTAGAGTGTAAACACTAAAAATTGTGGAAGACAGAGGGGATACGCCGTGGAATTCAAGCATTACAAAAGCTCAGGTGAGCTAAAATATAAGATTGCACTATACATACATTGGCTTACCATGCATTATTTCTCGGTGACACGCTTCCTTTCTTTCCCGTCACTTCTACGCATGCAATAATAAACGCAATCACCTGTAAACATAAATTAACACAAGCTACAGTTGAGACGATGTTATTTTTTCCAAATAAACACTATGTGTTAAGATAATTATACATATTGCAAACAGTTTGGAGCGTGACCAGACGGCGGGTAATACGGTGTCTGATCTTGCTCCAAACTGTTTGCAATCGATATAATTGTTTAGCAATGGAATCTGGTTGTAATAACAGTACAGAATAAGAACACCATCACACAAATATCCCTCATTAAACCAACATACAGTGGAGAATCTGTTATTCTTTCCCGTTTAAACGCAAACGTACGCAAACGCAAATCACTAAAACGTAGAAAAGTACAACCTTTGGACAATTCTGATAATTCTTGTTTATCTTGGTGGCAAACAGTTTGGAGCCTGATCAGACGCCGGGTTACACGGCGTCTGATCTGGCTCCAAACTGTTTGCACTGCAAATAATAGTTTTAGCGTAAACGCGTTTATTGGGAAAGAATAACGTTTTCTCCACTGTACAACCATCCTATGACAACCTAATAGTAAACGACTGCCTAGAATGGGACCCACATGGATTCCTGCTGCAAATCCCTTATGGGATTCCTTATTGGACCCATATTCTTTTGTTGACCTGAGATCCGAACTCCGGTCCGGCCCCCTGGATCCGCACGTGTACGGGAATGTTATGGAGACCACGATATGTGATATATACATGTACTAATAATGATTGTATAGTGATATATTGTTGACGATTAAACAGTGGATTTGGCCACATTCTAGCATTTAAAAGTGGTTAACATATATCATTTATAGATAGCCCTATATGTTACTGGATAGACATGCGTTACTCTTTATGCAGACATTTGTATTTTGTAGAAAAATAGTTCGGGTACCCATAACTTTAATTAGTGATTTCAGTAAATTAAGGCTTTATCAATATTTGTGAAAAATATTGGCAACATCTGAATGTAAGAACCGTAGGAGAAAAAAATTGAAAAATAACTATTTGATGTGTTCCCTTTATTGACGAATAAAACGTTGTTTCCATGTTTTTATTGCTACTTCCTCCTATTCTTTTCTATTTTATGAAAACATTTGAATAACCCAATATCTGAGGAAAGTTACAAAGCTGAAGAGGAGTGTTCTGAGATTTTATGATCAAAAGCACGTGTCTCTGGATAATTAGGGGTTTACCAAAAAAAAACAAGCAGGGTATATACTAGCAACATGCAGAATTTGAAAACAAATCTGAATGGTTTGAAAATTCGAAAAAAATGCCGCGATAGTCCTTAATAAATTTTAATTTCAAAACTTCGGAATGGCAGAATCTCCCGGAAAAATGTAGAAAGGGGAATACCTCTCACGGTGTTGATACAATAATTATGAACTTTGTTTGCAATACACGTCTACTCACTAAACTCTTTAAATGAAATTTCAGCTTAAAAACTTCAGTGGAACAGGCGTTAGAGTAAAAAAACAAAACCATGACAGTCGGACGATCGGACAGATAGACTACGGAAGAGTGACCGACCCCGACGTGTCATCTTTGCCTTCAGCTGGAGACACAGAAACCGGTCCATACATTTATAAAGTTCTTACAGACGGACCGGATAATATCCGATACGACGGAATCGAGTAAATTATATGGTCACCAAAGTGCTATTATTACCATGATATTTTTCAGTTTTATGTGTCTATAATTTTAAAGCTTGAATTTTACTTACATTTTCAATACAATGCTCTTATTTACCAATTGCGTTGGGCGGTTACTAAGGCAACCAAATGCCGTTTTCATCTTAACAATGAATGTGTATGAGACAATGCTAACTTGCAAACCTGATAAAGAAACTATTTTAAGTAAGTGTGTAATGGTTTGGATAGATTGCTGTATTTTGCGGTCCAAAAGTATTGAATTTGACACATATTTCCAGTAAAAAACGTTCTTTTGGCAGGCGTTACCATAGTAACAAACTAATATCTGCATGTGTTGTCTTTTACTTTCATTTTATAACACTAAAATATAGGGTTATAGCAATTTAAGAGTGGTCTTGATACTTTTTGAGCAATCCTGCTCAATTACATAGGAAATTAAAACATTAAAAAGTTGATAGTTTCGTTGCCATGGTTACCCCCTTAGCAACCTGAATCCCAAAGGTTTTCTTCCCAGAAAGTAAACAACACATGTGCTACTTGTTATTAGTGATCATATTCAAGTTCAGCATGGATGCATAGATATTCTACCAGTACTTAAAATATGCCAAAATCATGATTTCTTACTTTCAGCATATTAGCCCCTTAAGCTTGCACGTGCGCACCAATCGGATGTAATTTTGAGTTGAATCCTACAATGTTATTTTATTGTTAATGTGTCATACGTCAACATACAAATGTCATTTAATCTGAAATATGTACATTTTTTTCTGAAAAAGTCTGTGAATTTGTCATATTTTACTCACCCAAAACACTGGTTTTTGGCCAAAATCTTGTTTGTGCGTTGCCATGGTAACCGGATACCAGAAATAAATTTTCGGGGTATATTTTTCCATTTCATGTAGAGAGGTACATATGGTGTAAGTTTTATGCAATTCGGTGACTATGCGTGCCGACCCCCCTTTATAATCTGGTTGATGGTTACAGAGAATCGCTCTTAATTATATCGAGTGCTGAAAAATGTGACATTTCTCACCGTGTGACCTTGACCTTTTATCATTTAAACAGGCAGTCTAGTACATATGTTTTGTCATTATGTGAAATATAAGACCTCTATCAAGTAAAGCAAACCTAATATGTCCCCTTATCCATCTGGGTGGCTAAAAGCTTTTTGGAAAGTGTGAGGTTTTCGTATGCACAAAATTTTTACATTCGTCTTTAAAAAAAATTGACATGTGAAGAATTCGTATCTACTGTCAGGGGGGGGGGGGGGGGGGGGGGGGGGGGGGGGGGGGGCTGAGAGTCAGTACGAATTATTCACACATGTGTGACATATTCGTATGAAATTCCTACGAATTCCTCACAGGTGTGAATAATTCGTAGTGTGAATAATTCGGCTCAACAAAGCTTGTTCTTTGGACTAGTTAAAAACTATTTACACAAGATTTGACTGTTTGCAGATTATTAAAAAAGGAAAACATCTGTAATCGATGGACAATACAGATAGAGAAACAGATAAGTAGTTTATTAAAGAGTGTTAATACATTCACTCATTTTCATTGTACTTACTTACTTAATTTAGAGGAACATACTTCCAATTTATACAGTCGTAAATATGTACATGTATCATTATAACTATTTTATATAAAATAGCTTATGGTTGCTAAAATTAGTCTGCTTTTCTTTAAACCTGCTTTAAGTGGTCAACAACTTTCAATACTAGAAACAGGTAACTCGGAACTTGGAATTTGAAACTTGGAACTTGGAACTTGGAAGTTGAAACTTGTAACTTGGAAGTTGAAACTTGGAATTTTAAACTTGGATGCTGGAACTTGGAACTTGGTAGTCGGCAGTAGGAAAGTTTAAAGTCACCACCAGGTAAACTATTATGATAGTTCGAATTATTGAAACTGTATTTACCTCTGCTAGGCAGATCGCCGCGCATACACTTATGGTGATCAGACTGTGAATATTCAAGTCGTCCCTCATCGTCTCGTAACAACCCTGGTTTTAAAAAGACATCAAATTGTCAAAACAGCAACGATTACAGTCGAGAGGACGTTGGGCGTGTTCGTTTATCAGTCCGGAATCTTCCGGATTGACGGAACCGAAATCGAATGGTCCGGAATTCAATTCCAGAACTGTTCTATCAATTCTTCCCGAGGAGGTGGTGTGGGCAGAATTGTGACGTATCATCATGGTTCCCGGCACAATTTACGAACGCTTCGACAGCAAACTTGTAATAAGTAGGGAACCAGACTACCATATTTGCAAGGGTTCAATTCCATTTTTATTTGATTTACTAATTCCATGGAATCGTTCCAAACAGTTCTGGAACTGATAATCGAACACGCCCAACGACTACTTCACTGCCTTACTCCGAGTTCACTAGCTATTTGCAAACAGTATGGACCCTGATCAGACGCCGCTAAACGCGGCGTCTGATCAGGATCCAAACTGTTTGACACTTATTTCAATATTATTTTAATCAAAATACCTAACATTTAAATTTGAGCAATAGAAGCAGACGACAATGTTTTAGAATCGATGACGCCATGGCAGTGAAGGAGTTAATATATTCCAATAAAGGTTTCATGATTATTAACTATCGGCACGTCTTACGAACCATCGTATGACAAAAATGGGCGTTAGTCAAAACTTTAAAAGGTATCTCATTTCTGATTTATCCAGCTAATCCTGTCTTGTGACATCTCTTTGAAACCGTCTTGAAAAGAGTGTTCCAAAGAGATGTCACAAGACAGGATTAAATGGAGAAATAAATTATGATAATTGGGAATTTTAGAATCTGATAATATTTGTCGTACGAAGTTTCATAAGACGGGCCCCATACATGTATATGTCTATTGAAACAACATAGTATCTGATCTGGTTGCAAACTATTTTAACATTATTGAAAACTTGTTAAAACAGAAACGACATTAGGAAATTATAACGTTTTCTCCCTGCATGATATTGATAAAAATATGATCCAACAACTCTAGAGTGATAAATATGGACAAGCAAAACATTTTCTCAAAAGCCAGCGAGTAAATGGTCAAATTGTAATAAGCGACTTTTTAAAGGATGATAAATATTAAAGACAGATGTCAAAATTAGCCATGGAAAAGTATTACAGACATCTCTTATAAGTGAAGACGTAAGTAAATTATGTAGGAACGAAAATAAAATGCAAATACATCGCAATAAAATGTAGAAAAAGCAATTTCTTGAAATTGTTTAAGGCTTGTTTTGATTTTTGTTGCAAATACTTACGGATTACACTGCTTCTGATCTGGTTCCAAACTGTTTACAATGGAAATACATGTAGATCTTATTGTTTTGATAAACACGCACAGTGGAGAATCTGTTATTCTTTCCCAATAAACGCGTATACGCTAAAACTATTATTTGCAGTGCAAACAGTTTGGAGCCAGATCAGACGCCGGGTAACCCGGCGTCTGATCAGGCTCCAAACTGTTTGCCACCAAGATAAGCATGAAATATCAGAATTGTCCAAAAGTTGTATTTTTCTACGTTTTAGTGCTTTGCGTTTGCGTTTAAACGGGAAAGAATAACAGATTCTCCACTGTATCATGGAAAGATTAACGACTTCCTCACTGTAGGAAATTCAGTGGTGAGTTTTTAAATGTTTTGGGTAAAGAAATATTTGTACGAGTGCAAACAGTTTGGATCCTGATCAGACACCACGGAACGCGGTGTCTGATCTGGATCTTAACTGTTTACAAAGTCGACTTTAGTCGCCTATGGCGACGAAAGGTCATATTTGAACTGACTGAATGAACGTTATCTTGAAATGAAATACAGTGCCCCTACCTACACCGACCCTCCTATCAACGAGTCCCTCCTTACAACAATACTTGCCACTTTTCCCCAATCAAGATAGTTATGTCTAACCCTTTCACTGCTACAGTGGAGAATCTGTTATTCTTTCCCGTTTAAACGCAAACGTACGCAAACGCAAAGCACTAAAACGTAGTAAAGAACAACTTTTGGACAATTCTGATATTTCATGCTTATCTTGGTGGCAAACAGTTTGTAGCCTGATCAGACACCGGGTTACCCGGCGTCTGAGACACCGGGTTACCCGGCGTCTGATCTGGCTCCAAACTGTTTGCACTGTAAATAATAGTTTTAGCGTAAACGCGTTTATTGGGAAAGAATAACAGATTCTCCACTGTACTTGTTTGGTTTGCTATTTTCTATTGGATATTTTGACAGAAAAACATAAAATCGCGGCGTCTGATCTGGGTTCAAACTGTTTGCAAAAGTAATCTAAGTCATGCTTAGCACTGCAAGGGTATTGTACTATTAACAACTCCATCCGGACAACACACACACTCTTACATCGGGTATTGTTTTAATCCATTAACCCATATCATGTTTCAAGTTTTGAAAGGCAGATGACCACTTAAAGCAGGTTGAAAGTTAAGCAGAATATGCCTTATGGCGCATTCTGCTTTACTGTCAGCCTGCTTTCAGCTATCATCTGCAAGGATAAAGAAAATATTTGTTACGATTCATATTCATGACTGTTAAAGGTGGAACTATTTTCTTCAGCGGATGGATAAATTAAAGAAGTAAAAATGCGTATTTATGGGGTAATGGGTTGAAGTGGGAACACTGTACTCACGTTTGTGTAGAAGTTACTGGGCGTGTTCGTGCACGAGGCGGAGTTGACGTAATTTACCACGTCATCAGTGTCCACACCTTGACAACACGAGGCAGGAACCTTGTCAGTGCTGCAGAAATATAGCACAGTAAAACACGGTAAACGTTTTATGAAACCTTGCTTGTGAAATTAGTCGATCACAACATTCATTACAAGAAAAGCAAAAAAAGGCGTTCTGAAAGATGTTATCAAGTATTTAAATATATAAAAATGCTAGATATTTTCATAAAAATTGGAATTACAAAAATGAGCAATTTATGAATATTTTCTTTCTATTCTATTAAAAATGTGAATGGAGAAATAGTTGTTCAGAAAAATGCATTTGTTGTAATTCTAAAATTTTGTTTTTAAAAAAAATGGAAATTTGAAGCCGGGAGTAAGCACTAGACGAAATCAAAGCCCTGCTAGCACAGATGTTTGACTACTTTGAGCATGCCTGGCACGAAGTACCAGTGTATGCTATTGAGATCCCCCTTTGTCTGTCGTCCGCCGTTGTGCGTCTGTCGTCATGCGCCGGTCTTCTTCTATCATTTTGTTTTAATTTTCATACTCAATATATAATATATAAGTTTCAAACGGTTACAGAAGAAATTTTGTCTTACAAATAATTAACGTAAGAACCAACGGAAACGAATCATGCGACAGGTTGAAGATGGTAGCTCGGCTTTTCGAAAAATTGAGCTAACATGATAATGAAACAACAAATAACTATGATAAAAAGAACCAAAAAACGTTTTGCATTCACCGGAATTCGAATCTCTGACCTCATGTTCCACAGTTCTACACATACCACTAGGCCATCCCAATTCATGTTACTTGACTTACTTTTAAAAGATACGTGTACATATGACTTCTCTTCGTAATCAATTGATATTTTTCCGCGCACAGTAAGCGTCCACGCGTAGTTGGTATGTAGTCAACTTAAACCATTTGCGCCTGGATTCTTCCATGTTTATATTGGATAAGTCCATTTTTTATCAAAGGGATGCCTGGTCAAAATGTTCATTTTCATTTTGTTTGATATTGAAATTAGCAAACAGTGAAGACTCTGATCAGATGCCGCATTATGCGGCGTCTGATCAGAGACTACACTGCTTGCCTATGTCCTATATATGGGATCGTGGGCTCAAAAAGGGTTAACATAATATAATTCAGTACACCTTTTGGTGTAAATAAAGAGGAACCTAGCTAAACTAGCCTTGGTTTAAAACGCTTATCGACTAGGCTCATGGCTCCTCGTTATTTCTTTCCCTTCCAAGTGCACACTTATTTGTGTTGTTAGGCATTGCAATTGTTTTGGGGCCAGGGGCCCGTTTTATAAAACTTCGTACGACAAAAACTGTCGTAAGTCCAAACTTTAAAAAACATATAATAACGGACTTTTCCATGTAATCCTGTCTTTTGAGATCTCTTTGAAATCAGTTTTTCAAACCGATTCCAAAGAGATGTTACAAGACAGGATTAGACGGAGATAAATAAAATAATGAACACTTTTATAATCTTACGACATTTGTCGTACGAAGCTTTATGAAACGGGCCCTGGAATATATGGGTTTTTTTCTGGCTAAAAGCTGTCAAAACAAAAATCCCTTGTGCTTGTCGCCTAAGTGTTGTTGCGGTGAAACGGTTAAACTATTTGCTTTGCTGTTTACATACGCGCTTGTCCATGTGGTAGGGATCTCCGTAAAGTCACTGTTAGTTCCACCATTGTAAAACTGGGCGTTCACTCCACAACAGTGGGCCTGGGAAAATACAAATATTGCTTAAATATAAAAATCAGTTTTTGTATTTTAGCGGCCATTCTAAGCAAGAGAACGAATTTGTGTTTATCACATAACTTGCGGTCTAGGAGTGGAATAAAGCCATTACAAAAATATCGTAATCCACTAGTGGAATATCGACTTTTTCTAACTTTTTCGTCCACAAGCGCTGCATGTAGCGGGACACCAAATGATGTAATATGAGATGACGTTACCATAAACAACGCCAAGTTTTGGCGGAAAATCTATAAAGCAGAAATACTACAAACTAATGCTTCGATTGATTAAATAGGTGTTTAAAAGTGTTATGTGATAATAGAATCTCACATTCGTGCTTATTACTTATCACTTTTAATAAACTCGTTGACTAAAATCATTTTGAAATTTTATTGGCAACTAACTGTGTAATTGCCCTTAACCCTTTACCTCATAGCCTGTTTTTAGTTTTGAAGACAGTTGACCACTTAAAGCAGGTTGAAAGAAAAGCAGAATGTGCCTTAAGGCACATTCTGCTTTACTTTCAGCCTGCTTTAAGCTAAAATCTTCTAGGCTATATAAAATACTTGTAATGGTAATTGTTCATGAGGGTATAAACTGGAACTATTTTCTCCAGCGGAGGAATATATTGAATACGCTAAAAGTCGCTACTACTATCTGCTAGGATATAGAAAAAAAATTCTATGGTACATATTCATCACAGTATAAAATGGAACTATTTTCTTTGGCGGATGAATAAAATGAATGCGCTAAAAGTCGCTTCTATAAGGGAAAGGGTTGAAAACGGGTTAAAAGGCCCATCGCCAAGAGTTAAATTATATTTTAGCTTCAGTGGAGAATCTGTTATTCTTTCCCGTTTAAACGCAAACGCAAAGCACTAAAACGTAGAAAAGTACAACTTTTGGACAATTCTGATAATTCTTGTTTATCTTGGTGGCAAACAGTTTGGAGCCTGATCAGACGCCGGGTTACCCGGTGTCTGATATGGCTCCAAACTGTTTGCACTGCAAATAATAGTTTTAGCGTAAACGCGTTTATTGGGAAAGAATAACAGATTCTCCACTGTAGCTAATACGTTTGTTGACATTTCGAACATCGTCAACTAGATTCCCAATTGCGAATGGATTATCTTGCACGCTTATTGTATATCCATACATATGTTACGAGCTAGGCACAATAGAAAGACAAAGTCAGCAACAAACAGTACAAACTATATGTAAGGCCCATAGCATAAGAAAGTTTTCTTGCGGGCGAGCGGAAATGCGTCTCGACGATATAGACTTTTCCGCAAGTGCAAATACTAGAAAATTTACATAAAGAAAATGTTGATAAACTTCATTGCCTCCCTCGATATTCAGTTGGTAGAGTGGTTGACTAGCAATCCAAGGGTCATAGGTTCGAGTCCTATTCGATTCATAACTTGTTTTAAAATGCAGTGTCCCAGTTGATTGCCTTGTCAATCCATAACGTAGTGATTAGAGGACATGTTATGAAGTGTCTACTTTATACTGTCCAATTATGTATGTCCCTTTACGTTTTCGTTTAATGGATTAATATTCAATAAAAGCGGAATATAAGATTTGATTAAATTATCAAGCCACAAATTGAAGCTTATCAATCCTTTTGTGTCTGTTTTTCTACATTTTCAAGATCGATATTGCCCATATAGAATGTTTAAACAATATATTTAACCTTGTATACAATGCATATATGCAAGTCTATGAATAACTTATAATGCATTTTAATGACATAATTTTCATTTTTAAGGGAGGTAACTGTATATAGTCTTCCAATTTCCCAATTTTTAAAAGTAAAACAACAAATCCTTGCTGTTTGTTTTTCTAATTGTTCTGACAAACTATTTCACCAACAATATGTTTGAATAGAATGAAAAAAAATAAATTAAATGAGTCATTTTTTTGTTATTTAAGTTTTTATGAAAAATTAGCATTTTACAAAATTTAAATAGTAGATAACATCTCTCTGAACACCTTTATTCAAAACTGTGTTTTGATTTTCTTGTAATGAATGTTATGAACAACTTATTGCACGAGACATAGAGTCATCAGTTATACTTAATTTTGAGAAATACTTTCCTATCAAATTCCAGGTTTTTTTTGCAATAAATGTTGCCTATATTCGCACAGTTTGTTTCTTAGACTAGTATTGTTGTTCATGCAAAGTTTCATAACACCTTTCATGAAAACTAAGCTCACTAGGAGGCTACATTAATGAGGAAAATTATAAATTGAATATTCCATAAACTGTCCCCGAGTGTTACTAAACACTCAGTCTGACAATTGTTCATTGAATTCCCACACTTTTAAATAATTACCTTTACAGAATATTCACAAAGTAAACGTTAAGTACGCTAATGACTGTTCAAAGATCCAAGACAAAATGGTCTCTTTTGAACCCTATGTATTATTATATATAACCATTATATACTTTAATAGAAAAATCACGTCTTTTGTTGACAAAATAATATCATGTCACAAATTGTTTACTAGTATAAACTTATAGAACACATGGGTATTCTTGGTTGCAAAATAAGATCACGTGACTTCTTGTTTGCCAGAGAATTACCAAATATACGATTACTTCTAGAACCGCCTATATGTTTCCATTGTATTCGTTCATGATAATATTTAATGCTATACGACATTCTGGAAGACTCTATCATATTACATAACATGCCATGACCTTCTAGAAAGTTCTTTGGTGTCCCTAAACTTTTAATTGCCTTTACGAGACTCTATGAACCTATAAACGTTCCAAATAAGAAATAAAGTTTTTAAAAAACAAACCAATTCAAGAAATAAACATGTTCAAATAACGATAATAGTACCATTGTCAGTAAAGAAAAACATGGAATACTTTGAACAAGTTTGATATAGGATCTGTCATGAGTCGATGTTTAAAGGGACTCGCAACCGGATGGTGTACTTGTCAAAATAAAATAAAATACTCAAATAAAAGCAAATTTGTGGCATTATTTGGCTTCTGACATTAAAAGAATATGATCACTCCAAAAAAAAGTCTCAAGAATCGTCACCGAATCTTAGATTTTTAGATATTTTCCATCGTTTTTCTATACCGACTAGTAGACGGTATAGTTGTTGTTGTTGCTTCTTTACACGGGCTCAGACATAAACCCGAGCCGAATTACGAATGTATGCACTTTCGATCGCTACACATTGAAATACGTTAAATCGATCCGAGATAAACGGATAGTTCCGTGGTCCATTGGTCTAAGCCTTTTCCCCTATTTTGCCTTCTGTCCGCCAATGCCGGGCCCCGGGTTCGAATCCCACCAGAGACCAATATTTTTTTTTATTGAAATACATTTTTTTAAACAGAATTTCTTATCCTAAACTAATTCTTTACCATTTATATAAGCGTTTGACACATATTTACAAATTACTATTTTTAATGCACCATCTGGTTGCGAGTCGCTTTAAGACAAGCTGATATCAAACGAGTCTAGAATTGAAAGGTTATAATAACTTTTTTCTATTCTAGACGAGTTTGAGAGCTTGTCTTAAACATCGACGAGTGGCAGATTCTTTTTCTCACATAACCAACGATTTATCTTTTAAAGTAAAATGCTTTTTTAAAAATCCTTGTGACGTTATAACGCCTTTATAAATAGTGACGTTATTATGACGTCATCAAATTGATTTTACACATGTTGGAGACAAGGATACTAGTATTCGTGATCGTTGTTCGCTATAGAAAACAGGGGTAGTTATGTGAGAAAAAACAAATATCACCCTTCTGGTTAAAAGGATATCATATCTTTTAAATAGGAAGTACCGCCGCCGCTCATGACGAACAATAGTTAAACGCAATAAAAAAAGCTCATCCATACGTTATCCGTACGTATGATCCACATTTGGAAAATGTTCGTTCCTAATTACATGAAAATTTACGAAATACGCATTGTAATAAAATGTAGATCAATGATATGTTTGACGTTAAATATATATCTGAGTGGCAATGAATTTGGAGCCTGATCAGTGGCCGAGTTACTCGGTATCTGAGCTTTCACCAAATTGTGTGCAAAGGACATTGCTTTTCTAGTGTTTGGCATATAAACGCTTTTGATGAAAAAAGCATGTTTTTTAAACAAAATGTAAAACTAAACTAATGTAACCCACCTCAATAAACATTTTGTTCCATCCTTTGGACACCTCGTCCGTGCTTGTGGGACCAGCGTACGCTGCTAGTTCTATCATTAACTTGCCTCGTAGCCACTCATTTCTCTGGAAATTCATAATTTATCAATAGGGACTTGTTTCATTAAACTTCGTACGACAAATGTTGTCGTTAGTCAGAATATAAAACTCTCAACTATTATTTATTTGTCACAAGACAGGATTTGATAGAGAAATCAGAAATTAAATGTATTTCAAAGTTTTGACTTACGACCGTTTTTGTCGTACGAAGTTTTATGAAACGGGCCCCAGAAGTCGTTACAATAGTTACTATGTGTCTTATCTGGCTCCAAACTGTTTGCAAGGGAAATAATTGTTTAGCATAAACGCGTTATCACAAACTCTACGGTCTGGGAGTGACATAAAGCCATTCTGTAAATATCGCATTCCACTAGTAGTGGTATATCGAAATATTTACATTCGCCCTATCTCTTTCCATTGTAAAAATCTGTGTTCATTTCTTATAGACGCTCAAACCTTAGGAGGCGGAGCTTAGGGTTAAGTCACTGCGCATTAATCTTCACTACTCTAAAATTAGAAATCCACGTTGTATTTGACCTAGATGGAATCTAGTTTATTTCCCAATCTTTTTTTTAAACACTAAATACCAATATATATAGATTTTATATTCATATTGATATAAATTATTTACACTCATTGAGAAGAAAAAATGCAGTAGGAAGCGCTCCGAAACTTTGTCCGTCTGCTACGAATTTTTATACCCCCGCAAACTTTTTTGGCGCCCAATGTAACCGGGTGTTCTTTATTAAGAAACACCTGCGCCGACCCGGGTTTGAACCCGGGTCGCCAGGTTCGCAGTCAGGCACTCTACCACGTCGCCATAAAAGCGCACTTGTACAGTAAGGCCGTTCAAGTCATGATAAACCTACACACTGTGACATACTCCCCCGACAACTTGAAACTTGTGCACAGAAACTTTACAGAATAATCACTGAAATTACTGGTAAATAGCGCTAATGATAGAAAAAAATCACCAAACACTAGTAATCCTCAGCTCCTGTCCGGTTCCAACTTAGGCTCCGAGTATTGGCTCCAAAACCATAAATACCCCATATGGTGCCTCTCAGCTCCGGATTTCCATATGGTCCGTGTCCGTTAAGAATACGGTATTAGCGTTCACACTTGACGATTGCTTGCACCGTTGCAAGAATTAAAAACCCGATTGAGGATAAGAGAACGTACTTGGATGTACTTAAAAGTATTTTTCCCTAGTAAAAACCTGAAGTGAATTTGAGAACTATATTATCCGCGCAGTATATATCTAGCTATGTTATTTGGTTACAGGGGGGCGGAGTTAACTTCGTTAAAGCTGTTCTTTCAAGTTTATTTCTTCGACGTACTTTTCCCCTTTTCAACACCACTTCCCCTTTAAAAACTGAAAGTCTGATTTTTTTTCATAACAAATATAAAGATAAAATAATGTAAATATAAGAAATGAACAGATTTTTTTCGGTGTTCAAGCGAAATGAACGACAGAAAATTATCGGCAAATACCATGAATCGCGTTATGGTATTTGCCGATAATTTTCTGTCGTTCATTTCGCTTGAACACCGAAAAAAAATCAATTCATTTCTTAATTAAAGGCTGTAGTCCAACCTGTTCGTCCACAAACGCTGCATGGAGCGGGACACCATATGACGTCAATTGCGATGACGTTACAGTGGAGAATCTGTTATTCTTTCCCGTTTAAACGCAAACGTACGCAAACGCAAAGCACTAAAACGTAGAAAAGAACAACTTTTGGACAATTCTGATATTTCATGTTTATCTTGGTGGCAAACAGTTTGGAGCCTGATCAGACGCCGGGTTACCCGGCGTCTGATCTGACTCCAAAATGTTTGCACTGGAAAAAATAGTTTAAGCGTAAACGCGTTTATTGGGAAAGAATAACAGATTCTCCACTGTACCGAAAGCAAACCTCACGTTTCGGCCCTTAAATTGCAGAGGGACCACGACTTCAATTAATTAAATACGTTTTTTAAAATGTTTTGTGATAAATAGAATCTCACATTCGTGCTCAGTACTTATCATTTTTAATACACTCGTAAACTAAAATAAATATGACGCTCACAAAGTCTCGACGGTCATATTATTTAAGTCATCTCATTTATTAATATATGTATTGCTAAATAATGAGCACTCATGTAAGATTCTCTATTTTGGGGGAAATACTAATGTTTTCTCCACTGTACATACCCTGCCCCGTACTGATATCCATATTCCAACAAGTGCAGCTTCCATTATAATGGAAAATACAATCATGGCAAGATACTGAAAGGAAGAACAACTATGTAAGTAAACCCTGTATCAATCCATTGGCCCATAAATACCCCTTTTTACGCCTTTAATTCATTACAGAAAATAAATCCAATTGATACAGTCATAATTATTCATCATAAGAAACTTTTTCTATATCCTAGCAGATGGTAGCTTAAAGCAGGTTTAAAGTAAAGCAGAATGCGCCTCAATGCGCATTTTGCTTTACTTTCAACCTGCTTTAAGCCATCACCTGTTTTCAAAACTAGAAACATGCTATGGGGTAATGGGTTAAGTAACCACTAAACTGGATGTATTTACAACCTTAATGACATGGGGCAGTTAATTGCATGACAATAGTGGTGCAGAACTACAGTGGAGAATCTGTTATTCTTTCCCAATAAACGCGTTTACGCTAAAACTATTATTTGCAGTGCAAACAGTTTGGAGCCAGATCAGACGCCGGGTAACCCGGCGTCTGATCAGGCTCCAAACTGTTTGCCACCAAGATAAGCATGATATATCAGAATTGTCCAAAAGTTGTTCTTTTCTACGTTTTAGTGCTTTGCGTTTGCGTACGTTTGCGTTTAAACGGGAAAGAATAACAGATTCTCCATTGTATCCAATAGGAGATTTCTACATTATAGTTGTCCTGCATTAAGCGGTCATCTGTCTTTAACACATTCAACCCTAGCGACGAGTATACTCGTCATTTACAAACAGTGTACCTGTTAGGATTACATTTGTCCCATGCAAACAGTGTAGACCCTGATCAGAGAGCTCCTTAAGGAGCGCACTGATCAGGGTCTACACTGTTTGTCATTTTGAAATAGATTGTTAAAATCACCCGTAAATAGTCAATAATGGACTAGATACATGCATATTTTGCAATTAGAATTGCCCGATAAAAGTTTCAGGGGTGAATGAGTAAAAGATAAACAGGGTGCCCTGTTCAGCTGTTGTTTTACAGTTTATTTCCTGGATCTGACTGCAATGGCATGGCGGAAACATAGAGACGCATCTGCGGTATTGATTTTGTCATTGGCATTAAATATTTTGTTTTTAAAATCGCGTTCAAACAATCTTGAGATAGGTGATGGGACTGTGGACTAGCCAACGCTTGAGGTTGTCTGTCTCCTAAATGAGAAAAATGTGTGAATAGATTGGGATTGAGATTGAATTTGAGAGAGAGAGAGAGGGAGAGAGATAGAGAGAGAGAGACAGATAGAGAGAGAGAGACAGAGAGAGAAAGAGAGGGAGAGCGAGACAGAGCGAGACAGAGACAGAGAGAGACAGACAGAGAGAGAGACAGAAAGAGATACAGAGAGAGACAGAGTGAGAGAGAGAGAGAGAGAGAGAGAGACAGAGATAGTAAGAGAGAGAGAGAGAGAGAAAGAGGGAGAGGGAGGGAGACAAAGGGTAATTATAGACCTTGATGAGATAGTAGTATCATACTACCATGGGGGAGGGGTTCGGTGTGCTAAACTAATTTAGGTTAACACTGGTTGTATTGTACATGTACAAGCGCTTTTTCCTCATGTACTATGATCGGGTGTTGGAACTTACGAAGTATAAACAGCCTTTCATTCCTTTCCATGCCGCCACAAATCCTACTACCGCCATGATGATCACAAAGCCCCCAAAGGCTATAGCCATGTAGGTCAGAGCTTCTAGGGCGACACCTAGCGGCAAGTTATTGTAGTCAATCTTGTTCAGTAGCGCCACCACATCGCTGCTCATATAGCCGGATTCAAACCTGAACAGAAGGCCGGTGACGATACAGGCGCAGCCTCCAAGCTGAAACAATGTTGGTAAAACTTGTGTTAAACATCTAATTTGTGAAAAACCAACGTGGAGACTAGGGGTTCCGGGGGCATGCTCCCCCGGGACAGTTTTATTCCTAGATGGTCTCTGTTGCGTTCTGGGGGCGTTTCACGCATTCAAAACAGTTATACTAACATACCGGTACATGTAATTCTGCAATTAATATTGGCAAACTTATTGGGGGGGGGGGGGGGAGGGGGCACGCCTCCCCCGTGCCCCTGTTCCTACGGGCCTGTGCTTAATGCATGCCAAAAGGCAAAGTAGAAATAATAGACGATTCCAGCTTCTAATTAGATCTTGTCCATTTTTGACTATTTATGATTGACTTTTACAATACATTGACAAATGACAAACAGTAAAGAGTCGAAAGGCCATGATGTTAAAAACGAGTATTATCGTCACTAGGGTTGACTTTGTTAAGTGATTCAGTGTTTTCGGGGTTTAGTTGATGGAAAAGTTGATCGAGACACGCCATATTAGTCATTCTTAAAAACTGTAAATTCTTTAGAATAAATAGAATACCCCCTTTGTGCTATAGCCAACACTTATATAGATCTAAATAAAAGAAAAATATGAGTAATTTTCACGAAATAACAGAATATTTTAGTGTAAATAGAAGTACAGTGGAGAATCTGTTATTCTTTCCCAATAAACGCGTTAACGCTAAAACTATTATTTGCAGTGCAAACAGTTTGGAGCCAGATCAGACGCCGGGTAACCCGGCGTCTGATCAGGCTCCAAACTGTTTGCCACCAAGATAAACAAGAATTATCAGAATTGTCCAAAAGTTGTTCTTTTCTACGTTTTAGTGTTTTGCGTTTGCGTACGTTTGCGTTTAAACGGGAAAGAATAACAGATTCTCCACTGTACAGTGGAGAAGGCGTTATTCGTTCCAAATAAACGCGTTTACGCTAAAACTATTGTTTCTAGTTCAACAGTTTGGAGCCAGATCAGACGCCGCGTCACGCGGCATCTGATCAGGCTCCAAACCGTTTGCCATTTGCATTAAAACGAACATTTAGAAATCTTAAAAAGTTGTCATTTTCATTATTTTTTTGCTATACGTTTGCGTTTCATTTCCGATGAAACGGTAAAGAATGACGTATTAGCCACCACAGGGAGCCAGAACGTAGAGGGTATTTGTGGCAACTTACCCGCATAAACCGTCGCCCTCGGGTCCTCGAGAACACCAATTTCGCTCACTTTCTGTTTCAACAGTCAAATATCAACCAGCTGACCTCCATATTCAATAACATTACTCGTTTGTAAGCTGCCATTTCATTGGGTCAGTCGATACCAAGAGCCAATGAAATGACGTGGTCGCATCTGCGGTCATGAAATTTTATATGGCGGTCAGCTCTAGATATATTTGAGTGTTCAAACAGAAAGTGAGCGAAATTGGAGGACTCGAGGGCGACGGTTTATGCGGGTAAGTTGCATGTAATATGTTCGTTTATTGATTACATGCGCCCGTTTCTCCCCTGCATGGCGTTATGTTGCTGTTCAGTCTTGAAAATGAGGATTGCACCAGTTCTGCCGACCTCGCGAATTGGGCATCGTTCCGCTCGGATTTTGCTTTTGTTTCCGAGACCAAGTACAATTGCAGGATAAAATTAAATGGTTATCATTAGTGTGACTATTTAGGTACTTGAAACTGTTGAGTCTAGTTGAATTGATCAAAACGTGTAGAAAATATGACGTGTTTAGCATGGGAGGTAGTGAAATGGCCCTGTTGACAGTTCGACCCCTTGTCTATGATATATACTCATATAAAAAAAAATTATATTTTTTTTGGTCATTTTAGGCCACAAATACCCCCACGTTCTGGCTCCCTGTGTTCGCCACTGTAGAAAGAATGAAGCTTGTATACTGTAATAACTGCAGTCAAAACATTGTAAAGGCGACCAACGTAATGATAGCGATAGTGTACAGTAGAGAAGACGGTATTCTTTCCAAATAAATTAACGCGGTTATACTGTAATTGTTTGATCTATTTGGAAAGAATAACATCTTCTCTATTGTACACTTTGGCTTCAAACTGTTTGCCACTCAGATTAAAAATTTAAACAATCGTTCAGATTATTAAAAAAAAACTTCAAATTTTATTGCATTGCGTTTTCTTCCAGTCTCGTTCAAGTGAGTAAGAATAGCGTCGTTTATACTGTATATATACAGTGGAGAAAACATTATTCTTTCCCGTTTAAACGCAAACGAAACGCAAACGCAAATCACTAAAACGTAGAAAAGTACAACTTTTAGACAATTCTGACAATTCATGTTCATCTGAGTGGCAAACAGTTTGGAGCATGATCAGACACCGGGTTACCCAGTGTCTGATCTGGCTCCAAACTGTTTGCAAAAGAAATAATAGTTTGAGCGTAAACGCGTCTATTGGGAAAGAATAACGTTTTCTCCATTGTAGCAACTTAACGCAGAATAAAAAACCGCAAAAAGCTCCTTTCACAGCTTAACCTTTTACAGTCCTAAAACCTAGACCATTTAATGTATTTTTATCATAAGTTATCGCTGAATACGCATTTGATTGTAAAATTTCTAGAATAATATCAGAAATGTTAAACCCATTACCCCGTAAATACGTCTTTTTGCGCCTTACGTAGATCAAGTTTATACAGTCATGAATAAATATGGACGATAAGAAATACATGTATTTTCTATACCGTAGCAGTTCACCTTCGCCGTCGTATATTGTCGTCTGCTTCAATATTGTTGTCTGCAATATCGTTTCAAAAATAAACTTAAGGCAGCATGACTGACGAAATGTCGAAACGAGTGTTGGATCCTAATCAGTGGAGAAAACGTTACTCTTTCCCGTTTAAACGCAAACGAAACGCAAACGAAACGCAAACGCATTGCACTAAAATGGATAAAATGACAACATTTTGACCATTCCAATTATTCAATTTAATCTGAGTGGCAAACAGTTTGGAGCCTGATCAGACGCCGGGTTACCCGGCGTCTGATCTGGCTCCAAACTGTTTGCATTGGAAATAATAGGTTTAACTTGGAAAGAATAACGTCTTCTCAACTTTACACAGCGTTTGCAACGGCGTCTTTTCGCGCCAGTGACAGTGGCAGGGTTAACTCTTTCGCTGCCAAATTAATCGTGAGATTTTTACCCCTTCAGCCTTTCATTGTCGTCTGCTTCAATATTGTTGTCTTCAATATCGTTTCAAAGTTAACTTTAAGGCAGGTAAAAGTGCATTCTGCTCTACTTTCAACCTGCTAAAGTCGTCATCTGTCTTCAAAAGGGCTAAAAGACTATGGGGTAAAAGTTTTAAAAATAGTCTAAATTATTAACCATCAAAATACCCCTAGTAGTCCTTTTGGAGCCCTCTGTTTTGAGTCTTCTCTGTTTGCATATGACAATGACAATGACAATGATTTTATTTAGCAATTCAAGGCCTCCGGCCCATAATACCATAGTTCAAATATATTTTGTGTGACAACGTTGCCATATTATCATTTACACAAAAACACATTTTTACATTGCAATATACGTTGACTGTATTAAATAAAATATACATTATATATACTCGTACACTTAACTATTACATCGGCGACTGGTCGTGTAAGTTATTGTCTTTCCATTATGAATTGAAATGAATAAAGTATGCTTAAATAACATTAGTGTCAAACAATTTCAATCCAGATCCATACTCAGATTATGTGGCATACTATCTGGATCCAAACTGTCTATACTGTGTAATTTAAGTCAAACCGGAATGTAATAGTTAAGCTTTGCATTAAGTAGTATAAGAGGAGTTATTCTTTAGTGCTAAAAGTTATATCCTTAATAGCTAATACTTGTCTATCAGCTTATATTTGGAGAGCAGCATTTTTAAATGTTTGCTGTAAGACATTTTGTGTTTTAAACAATTTGAATATCAACCACACTCCACATTGTGTGGTGAATGATCTAGGTACAAATTGTTTGAGCGATTTGCTGCAATATAATGATATTAATATCACTTAAGGATACAATAGATGGCACAAAACAATCAATCAACTGAGTCTGTATCGACACTGAAAAAGTTTTCCCTCAGCTTAAATGCACTTACAAGATATCTTGCAAGAGCAATTATACTGTCTTTTCTGTTGTCTTTCATACTATTAATAAACAGTTGTTTACATATTACACTTCTATTCCATTCAGCTCTGAAATATTGGTCTCTTATATCATTATACATAGGACACTCAATAAGAAAGTGTATTTCATCTTCAATTTCAAAAATATTGTTGTTTAAACATAGGACAAGTGTACTCTTCACAGATACACTATTTGCAGAGAACGCCTAAATGCCTGTCTATTGTTTATATAGAGAGTGTTATTTTCTTGCTAATTGTTTTTGATTGTTCATATTGATCGTGTTATTATTGTTAATTATATGATTTGTAAGAAATGCTTGTTTGAGGGCCTCGCGGTAGATTAGTCTCCTGACTAAGTGAGTTACCCTCGTAAAATAAAGTCGTTTATTCATTCATTCATTCAGATAGGTTACAATCAGCTCGGTGTGATGCCTGCAAAAGGCCCTAAATCGTAGCCTAGGAAAACAAAATAATATATTTATTCACAGCTGAATGCAGGACTAAAATAACGCAGAAATCTCATATAGGACATGTCTGCACATTTATAACATTTATTACAAGTACAACGCTACTTGAATTTAGGAAAGCTACACACCGCTTCAACGTTGCATTTATATTTCACGTTTAGCATTGATTTAGATCTAGATTCAATCACTAATCTCCTTTATTATATGCCTCTGTATGATATCGAGCGTTTCCGCGTGTATTTACACAGTAAAATACAAGAGTCTGTATCAGCCACCTTGTATCAGCCACTTTGTATTTTACTCTGACCTCGCTTTCGATTTAACGTGACGTCATTTACGTACGTGTACAAGTGCCGCGTTATTCATTGTGGCAAACAAAAAATCTTGTTCTGCTTCAAATAACTAATAAATTTTGGATATAAAATGATTTAAATAACTATTTAATTGTTTCTGGTGTGTATTCAAGGCATATAATAAACACATCACCAGTTGGCAGTGTGCTACAGAGTGTTGCATTTAGCTCTCGACGTTTTTGGCGGAAACAACCTATCAGACTCGCGCCAAGGCGCTCGTCAGATCGACTATTTCCGCCAAAATCGTCTCGAGCTAAATACATCACTCTGTATCGCACTGTCAACTGGTTATGTGTATTTACTGCTATATCCCGAATAAAAAAGTTATTTGCAAACAGTTTGTGTCCTGATCAGACGCCGCGTAATGCGGCGTCTGATCAGGAACCATATTGTTTTACACTTATTTCAATATTTCTTCAGTCAAAATACATGTAGTCTACCTAAATACTAAATCTGAAAAATTTAAGCAGACGATAATTGTTTGAAATCGATGACGGCATGGCAGTGAAGAGGTTAAAGATATATTACTTACGAAGATGATCACGTTCAGAAGAATCAGGACTACCTTTGTGCTAGTTGAGGTCATCATCTGCAAAATGGAAGGTGTTCTAGACTTTCTGAACCCTTTCACTGTCAAATCACAGTCTGCGATCACATTTCGTCTGCTTTTCCTTTAAATGTTAAATTCTCATAAGTTTGACGTAAGTAATATTGAAAAGACTGTCAGATAGTTTGGATCCTAATCAGAGGTTGCGTCACAACCAGTTTGGAGTCCAGTGCTGTTTTTTAAAGTCGTAAAGAGTAACAACTTCTCCGTTGTAAATAGAATCACTTTTACGATTATTTAACAGCAAACATATTTTCCTTGATCAGGACAGCTGGTCGCTTAAAGCAAAATGAAATAAATTTTCTGCTTTAATTGCACATTTCTTTAAGCGTTCACTTGTCAATATAAAGTCTACCAATGTATCCTACGTCCGATGATGGCTCAGTACAAGTTTGACTAGTTAACTCTTTCAACACTAGTAACTATTGTGGGTTATAAATTTCCCAGATAACAACACATGAACCAGTCTACTTGGAAGTATGGATAGTTAAATAAATACTGGTCAGTGCACACCCAGATCAGAGGGCTCCTGTATGAGCCCTCTGATCTGGGTATACACTGTTTGCAAATGAAATTATTATATTCTAATCTAAACAGGTCAGAGTTAAACCCTACCATTGATTGTAAAGCCCAGCAGCACTTATATACCGGTATATTTGCAAACAGTCTGGATTCGTATTCTGTCACAGCGTCCAATCAGGATTCAAACTGTTCGACACTCAATTTGTATGACTCATACAACATTTTTCTGAAGTAAAAACACGGACAATAAAAACAGACACAATTTAAGCAGACGAAATTATGGCAGTGAATGTGTGACGAGTCATGACGTCATAATGACAACGAAAGACTTAACTTACCCCTTCACTACCATATCCCGAGTGCATTGGTTATTTGCAACCGTAACTCGGCGTCTGATCAGGATCCTAACTGTTTGACACTCATTTTTCTTAACCCTTTGAACCCTAGTCCCGCATATAGGCGTCCTTTTCAAACAGTGTTCATGTGAATAGTACACTTGTCCTATGAAAACAGTGAAGACCCAGATCAGAGGGCTCCGAAAGGAGCCCTCTGATCAGGGTCTTCACTGTTTGTCATGATGCCAAACATTGACAAAAACAACCCTTCAAAGTCAGAAATGGACTAAACTAAAATGGAAACTTGAATTGTCCATTTAAAGTTTCAGAGAGGAAAGAGTTAAGTCAGAATACCTCAAATTTAAATTTAAAACATAAAAGCAGATGACACTTATTTAAAGTTGATGACGTCATTGCAGTGAAAGGGTTAAATAGGTGATACGGGTACATACAGGTAAACTTGTTAAACGGCCGCTCTTCAATTAAGTGTGATGTCTAAAATGGATTGACTGATATGTACAGAACAAAAAGTAAAGCAGAAAGCTCATATTTAAGCTGTCTTTGTTAGTGTTGTCCTCGATAAAACTGTCACCTGTATAAACAGGGGCCCGTTTAATTAAACTTCGTACGACAAATGTTGTCGTAAGTCAGATCATACAATTCTCAATTGTTATTTATTTTTCCATCTAATCCTGTCTTGTGACATCTCTTTGAAATCGTCTTGAAAAGACGATTCCAAAGAAATGTCACAAGACAGGATTATATACGGAAATCAGAAATAAAATGTATTTTAAAGTTTTGACTTACGACCGTTTTTGTCGTATGAATTTTTTATGAAACGGGTCCCAGATAGACAATTCAGTTTCTTCGAGAGGCCGTTCAGCACAAATTTAATTTTAAAACTATTTTATTAACATAGATTTGACGGAAATAAAATCAAATAGCGTTGATGAAGAACTTTATTATCTTCAGTCATCTGAAATATAGTAGATACAGTGAAGAATCTGTTATTCTTTCCCAATAAACGCGTTTACGCTAAAACTATTATTTGCAGTGCAAACAGTTTGGAGCCAGATCAGACGCCGGGTAACCCGGCGTCTGATCAGGCTCCAAACTGTTTGCCATCAAGATAAACATGAAATATCAGAATTGTCTTAAAGTTGTTCTTTTCTACGTTTTAGGGTTTTACGTTTGCGTACGTTTGCGTTTAAACGGGAAAGAATAACAGATTCTCCACTGTACAGATCAGCAACTATATATATTTTCTCATAAAACTGTGTTGGAATTAAATAAACAAACTACTATTTCATTTAACTTTTTAACACACTGGTTTGTCTGCCTGCTATGTCAAAAGTTCTTTTCCTAGTGACACAGTAATTATATTATTATTATTATTATACCCGATTTATATAGCGCTCTTTTCACACAGGAGTTGTGCGTTCAAAATCGATTCACATGAAATTATATAAATGTATACCTACAGAGCGAGAAAAGACAAATACATGTAACTACATTCGCAATAAACATGATACATTTTGGAGTAACAGTGAAACATGGAAATTCTTTCAACATTATTACCAAGATTATAAAATTCTAAAAAATGTTATAGTTAGTTTGTAATATCAACTTTGACACAGTTCCTAAACGTTCTTACTTTTCCAACCAGTGATGTTTGTCCTTTGTTTAAAAATCCTTTAACCTATTTTACAAATGTTAGCCTTTTATGAAAACTCCCAGTATGATTTAGAATCGCCATGCACAGCTACATCGTTGATATTTCATTCGTTACTGGTCGTAATAACTTTAACTGTCAGATTTCATCGTTTTTAACCCTTATCATGTTGATATGTCGTTTGCTTCAAATATCGTCTGCGAAAAATAAAAATAGATATAAGTTTTATGCCTTTTAAAACTGGAAAAAAGTTATATTATAAGTGACAAACAGTTTTTATCCAGATCAGACGCCGCGTTATGCGGCGTCTGGTCTGGATCCAAACTTTTTGCAACTATTAGCCAGGTGGCGCTAAACACGATAAAGGTTATCGCCATAATTTCTGACCTTGATACTGTTGTCTGCAATATTTTTCAAAGTTAATTTTAATGCACTTTTACTAAATAAACATCTATGCAAAACAACTTGGATCCTGATCAGACGCCGCGTTACGCGGCGTCCTATCAGAATCCAAACTGTTTTCAAAATCGCCCGTAGTCAACTGTGCAACTGAAAGGGTTTATACAGTTGGTTCCCGTCATTGGAAAATCAAACATCGCCAATACTTTAAATGGAATCGATTTCTTATTTCTTATTGAAATTGTATAGACCCGAACCTGTATCAAAAGAGGATAGGGTACCGGTTTCTTTATCAAAGCTATTTACATCTCTCTAATCGGTAAATGACGTTATATGTATTGAAAACAGTGACTATGAATTCAGCGATCATTCAAATAACTAGAATCTAAATCTAGAACGTATCTAATATACATTATGTATACAGGTGTTTGCTAAATGCAGGAAAGAAATATTACAGAAAGCACCTACGGTGGCTTCTGCATTAGCTTTTTAATGTATTAAGTTTTCGCATATCCTTAAAGATCTTCACTTTCCTTTATTGTACAGTCGCTTAACACAAGTTTGGCAATGTATTTACAACCAAACTTCGATATCTCGAACTCAATCGCTTAATTCAAAAGTTTCCGCATTTCTACAGTTGAATTTTGTTATTTCGACCTGGCTGAGATCGAACATATCTTTATTTCAAAGTTGAATCGTGACATAGTCACTCTTCAGTCGCCAGGCATAGCAACGTTTTAACGTTGAAATAATGATATGTTCCGCTTAAGCGAGTTTGATATATCGAAATTTGACTGTACATGTATATTTAAATTCGACACCTTTTTAATATTCCCTGCTCCTTTCAAAGGCGCCTTTATGTGCGAGATGTATGGGTTTGAATCACATACAAATAGAAGTTTATACAGTGGAGAATCTGTTATTCTTTCCCGTTTAAACGCAAACGTACGCAAACGCAAAGCACTAAAACGTAGAAAAAAACAACGTTTGGACAATTCTGATATTTCATGTTTATCTTGGTGGCAAACAGTTTGGAGCCTGATCAGACGCCGGGTTACCCGGCGTCTGATCTGACTCCAAAATGTTTGCACTGGAAAAAATAGTTTAAGCGTAAACGCGTTTATTGGGAAAGAATAACAGATTCTCCACTGTATGGATGAAAGAGGTAGAGAAGACGTTTAAATCAACAATAAAGGCTATGCCATAGTAAAATCTCTGTATTACAACCTCTCTTTCGAATAATGCACACTCATTTCACCCCTGAAGCTTTAAATGGGCAATTCAGGTTACATGTACAGTTAATGACCAGTCCATTTTGGACTATTTAGGTCCGATATTTGCAAAACATTTCAAAATGACAAACAGAGCACTATTTGTATATGACAAGTATACTCCTCAAAGGAACATTTTTTGTGTACATTACAAGTTAGTATTCTCGTCACTAGGGTTGAAAGTGTTAATACTTTCAGCTGCTATTCTACAGTGGAGAATGTGTTATTCTTTCCCAATAAACACGTTTACGCTAAAACTATTATTTCCAATACAAACAGTTTGGAGCCAGATCAGACGCCGGGTAACCCGGCGTCTGATCAGGCTCCAAACTGTTTGCCACCAAGATAAACCTGATTTATCAGAATTGTCAAAAAGTTGTACTTTTCTACGTTTTAGTGTTTTGTGTTTGCGTACGTTTGCGTTTAAACGGGAAAGAATAACAGATTCTCCACTGTAACATGGAGATACAGTGTTTCCTCTATTCAACGGCATTTAATGGGAGACACAGATTGTGTGTGTCGTTCGGAGGTAGTCGTTATAGAGAGGGGGAGGACTAAGAGTTGGCTTACGTTTGCAAACAGCTTGAATCCAGATCAGACGCCGCGTAACGCGGCGTCTGATCTGGATTCAAGCTGTTTGTCACTCGTCATTATATTTATTCTATCAAAATCGCCACTAAATGTAACTTTGAGAAAAAACCCAGAGACAACATCTTCAATCAGACGATATTGCAGCAATGACAGCTTTAGACACACTTGTCCCGTTGAGAGAACAACTGCAACGGTCGTTGTAAGGAGGGAGTCGTTGTTGAGAGGGCCGTTGTAGAGAAGGGGTACTGTAAAACCCTTTTAAACACAAACTATTGTATTCGAAACTGAATCGTCTGGTTTAAAAAGAATATCAGCTCTCTGATCAAAGTGTTAAAATGAACAAAAGCAGAATGTTAACTCCGGTTTAAATGTACTCATTACGTTTGTGAACACTGTAGACCCTGATCAAAGGGCTCTATAGGAGCCCTCTGATCTGGGTACATACACTTGTTTGCTAATAACAGCAGTATTTATTAAACTAACAGGAATTCCAAGTAGACTGGTTCATGTTTTGGTAATTAAAAAGATCTACAAGGGAAATCAACCAAAAAGAGTCACTTAGTGTCGAAAGAGTTACAATGTAACCTGAGTTTGGTTAACTGTCTTTACATGTCCATTACATATTTGGAATCGCTGCCATGCTCTAAATCACTTACATATAATATAAACGCGTTTATTGGGAAAGAATAACGTTTTATCCACTGTAAGAAAACCCCATTTTAGATAGGCGAGTTTTTTTTTACGACACTGCGACACAAAATAAGTCATTATACAGTGGAGAATCTGTTATTCTTTCCCAATAAACGCGTTTACGCTAAAACTATTATTTGCAGTGCAAACAGTTTGGAGCCAGATCAGAGGCCGGGTAACCCGGCGTCTGATCAGGCTCCAAACTGTTTACCACCAAGATAAACAAGAATTATCAGAAGTGTCAAAAAGTTGTTCTTTTCTACGTTTTAGTGTTTTGCGTTTGCGTACGTTTGCGTTTAAACGGGAAAGAATAACAGATTCTCCACTGTAGCAGCGATGAATGATGAGGGATGATGAATTTAGGAAGATGTTTTCGGCTAATCTCATTCGTTGCGAAGCAGCGCATGGGATCAAAACCACCGACCTGTCTTCCTTTTAGATGTGGCAGAGGGTATAGAATCGGTCAAATTCCCTTTTATCATTTTAACATAGACGCGTTCTCCACTGTAGCAGAACTCGTTCTAGACATTGATTCTCTCAACCCATGCACCCCTGAGACTTTAAATGGACAATTCTACTTTCAATGATAGTCCATTTGTTATTATTTAATGTTTTTGTATGAGATATATGACTGCATTCGTATGTGTCAAGCTTCATTTTATTCTAGTGAAACTGAGTCGCGTAAGAAAAACCCCATAAACAATCCATCTTCTTAACCCCTTGAAAAACAGCCATGAAAAATACATGGCCTTTGCAAATAGTGTTGAGCTACATGCGCAGAGTACCGTTGACCCATGCAAACAGTGAAAAACCTAGATCAGAATGATCTGATTGTTCTTCATATTGCAAAAACAACCCCAAACAAAAAGCAAACAAACAACGCACTAGATTAAATTAGAAACTGGAATTGCCCTTTTAAAATGTCAATGAAGATAGGTTACGTCATTTCACGTGTCGCGGTGCCGTAAAACAAACTAAATCAATCAAAAGAAAAGCACAATGGTTGGAGGGGTCACAAAGTAACGAAAAGAAAATCCAAAGTAAACGGACATAAACAGGCAAGAGCTGGTTTGGATGGAGCATGTTGATGTTACAAAACTGTCCGTTAAAACAGCATGTATCCATCTCAGATGTCCAGGGTCCAATGTTATAAAGGGTCTGATTTAAGTCTGATATTGTTCTCAAGCATTGCATATGTCAGATTTGAGCTTAGGCTCAAATCGGACCAATCAAGTGCTTGTGAACTACTAAAGGCTCAACTCAAAAGCTTTATAACCGTGGAGCCAGTGCATTTTATTACATGGCATTTGAGCTTTATTTCGTCACTTATATTTAAAAATTATATTTTTAAATTTTTTGGTCGAAGTGATATCGATGAGTCAAACAATTTAGATCCTGACCAGGTACCGAATACCTCAACTTACTTGCATGGGTTCGAATTGTTTGCAACTGTCAGGTATTCTGATCAATGCCATGGTGCCGAGAAATGATTACTTATGCAAGCGTACAACAATCTCGGTCAATGAGTGTGTAAAAGCACAAAACAAAAAAAGGGACGCGTGGGATCACGATTTTAATTCCTTTTAGTACTTGATAGACGGGAAAATTTCTGCCAAATAATTCTAAACAATGCCTATGATAATTAAGTCTCAGAAGCACTGCAAGGTAGGAAGGTCACTGGGTAAAAATGTTGTATTTCCTCATATAAATAGAAAATTTGGAAAACATTGTTTTTCTTTATACACATGTTTATGTTAAACCATTATATTCCTTGTAAACAGTTAGGAGCATGATCAGACGCCGAGTATCACGGTATCTGATCAGGTTCCAAACCGATTGTCACTCATATCAAAACGAGTCTTTAACGCTACATGTATATCAAGAGGTTGATACAGTCGAAACTCGATACTTCGAACTCGCTTAAATCTACCTTACCAGTATATCATATGTTAAATTTCTATGAATCGAGCTCGCTTAAGTAGAACATACCCGTATTTCAAAGTTAAAAAGAATGTCATGTGGTTTCTCTTGTCATTTTTAGCTCGCCTGTTCGTAGAACAGCAGAGCTAATGTCATACCCCCGGCGTGAGTGAGCGTGAGCGTGAGCGTGAGCAGGATAAAGTTTTTTGGACGGGTTGTTTTAAAGCTTAATATTTGTGCTAGGGTTATAAAATTTTGTATGGAGGTTCATTTGGGGTTAAACATGGATGTTATGATGTTGGAATTTAAAAATAATTTTAATTTATGTCAATTTTTAACATGTTTTGGACTTAGGTTTTTCGACTACAAATTACCAGGTTAAAGTTTTTTGGACGGGTTGTTTTAAAGTTTAATACTTGTGCTAGGGTTATAAAATTTTGTATGGAGGTTCATTTGGGGTTAAACATTGATGTTATGATGTTGGAATTTAAAAATAATTTTAAAATATGTCAATTTTCAACATGTTTTGGACTTAGGTTTCTCGACTACAAATCACCAGGTTAAAGTTTTTTGGACGGGTTGTTTTGTGCAAGGGTGCTGAAATTTTGTATGGAGCTTCATTAGGGGTCAAATATAGATGTTATGAAGTTGGAATTTAACAATAATTTTAATTTATGTCAATTTTCAACATGTTTTGGACTTAGGTTTTTCGACTACAAATCACCAGGTTAAAGTTTTTTGGACGGGTTGTTTTAAAGTTTAATACTTGTGCAAGGGTGCTGAAATTTTGTATGGAGGTTCATTAGGGGTCAAATATTGATGTTATGAAGTTGGAATTTAAAAATGATTTTAATTTATGTCAATATTTGACATGTTTTGGACTTATGTTTTTCGACTACAAATCACAAGGTTAAATGTTATACAAGTTGTTTTAAAGTTTAATATAACTAGATTTAGACTCAACATTAATTTAATAATCTTTCTAAACTGAAAATTGATTTGCTTTCGATACAAGATGGTTTTTTAGACTTAAACTTTAAACAGGCGAGCATCAGGTGGCTTTGACACCAATTTCTGGTTTAATTTTATGGTGTCAAATAAAGAGGTAATTTAACAGTGTAGAATACAATACTGAATATTCTGTTATTCTTTCCCGTTTAAACGCAAACGTACGCAAACGCAAAACACTAAAACGTAGAAAAGTACAACTTTTTGACAATTCTGATAATTCATGTTTATCTTGGTGGCAAACAGTTTGGAGCCTGATCAGACGCCGGGTTACCCGGCGTCTGATCTGGCTCCAAACTGTTTGGACTGCAAATAATAGTTTTAGCGTAAACGCGGCGTAACGCGGCGTCTGATCAGGATCCGAACTGTTTGACACTCGTATCGATTTGCTTTAAGTCATTCTACAACGAATTTTACTTTGAAACGATCTTGCAAACAACATAATTGAAGCAGACGACATTAAAACGGCGAAGGGGTAAAAAACCTCACGATTAATTTGACAGCGAAAGAATTAACTATAGCTTGTTTAAAACACTGCACCGATTAGTACAGGTTGTGATGCTACCAATTCAACAATGATTTAATAATAATTCACAAATACGTTCATTCTACATAAAAATAATATTTTGATAAAAAATGTGCGTTTCTTTTTGCGCTGAGTGTATAGAAGGATATTTTAATCCATATCACATAATGTTGTGATTCCACGAAAAACCTCGGGTTTGCATATCTTTTGTGCTGGAACTTTCATATCGAATACATAATATTTGACTTTTAAAGTAAGGCCGGTTTTATTATTTAAGGGCAAACCAACAGGAGCAATCTTATCAAGGTATACATTACTTTATTTTTTCTATTTACACTTTCCCTCATAGAAGCGACTTTTAGCACATGCATTCTATTCATCCGCTAAAGAAAATAGTTTCAATATATACCGAAATGAATATTTGTCATATTTAATAGTTTCCTTGTTCTATCAGGTAATAGCTTAAAGCAGGCTGAAAGTAAAGAAGAATGCGCCATATGGCGCATTCTGCTTTACTTTCAACATGCTTTAAGTAGTCACCTATTTTCAAAACTAGAAACAGATGATCGGATAATGGGTTAAAAAAGACTGTGTCAGAGTTAGTGACAAATGTACCAAAAATGTTATATTTACAGTGGTGAAAACGTTATTTTTTCCCAATAAACGCGTTTACGCTAAATCTTTTATTACAATTGCAAACAGTTTTGAGCCAGATCAGATGCCGGTTAACCCGGCATCTGATCAGGCTCCAAACTGTTTGCCTCTAAGCTAAACAAATGTGTTAGACTTGTCCAAAAGTTGTACTTTTCTACGTTTTAATGCTTTGAGTTTGCGTTTCGTTTGCGTTTAAACGGGAGAGAATAACTTTCTCTCCACTGTACAGTACAACGCAGCCTCTTGTTGTATGCAGGGGTTTTCTGTTAACCTCTTAAACCCCTATCACATTTCTTTTTCTTAGCGATCATTGCCCTGTTAATTTTCTAAATACACGTGTATCACAAATCACGGTGCCTTTTTCAGAGGTAATTCGGTACATTTTGTCATATTTAAGTTTATTTTCCGATGAGTATAGGTTAGACCATGGTTGCAAGCGAATAAACGATATAGTTCGAGGGGGTGTAGCCCCCGAGAACAATGTCGTTTATTCGCGCGCAACCATGGTCTAACCTATTTAGCACTGGCTTGGGCTTGAGGAAAACAAGAAAACCATTCGTTTCTGATTTCTGTTTTAGACGAAAAAGTCATTTTGTTTGTAATATTTTACTAAAATTGAAAGGTTATTTCAAATGATAAGTTTGAGACATTAAGCATGCTTTAACACCAACATAAATAACGCTTATTGAAGCTCTATATGTAAGCACAATTCATTAGTAATTGTCTTTAAAGTCTAGGTCTCACTGTACATAATAAAACGTCATGAAGCGTGTGCAGTTCACCTCTGACCTCAGCTGTTTTTAGAATTGTGACGTCAAATTGCCTTGAGATGAATAAGTGAACAGTTTGTTAGTTATTCCATGGTTTGTTGAAATAAACGATATATTCACAGGTTTTTTAGGCATCTGATTGGCCGAGAGCTCCAAGCCATGTGCTAAGTGCACTTACGTATGGAATCTTACTCCTGAACACATGGATCGACCAATGAGAAAGCATTGCGAAACAAAAAACATAAATGGTGCCTAAGCATAAAAACCATTTAAACTTCAAAACGGATATTTCTAGTTTCCAATTAACGCCCCACGCACGTCAGAGTTTTTTTGCGGCCCTGCGGAAACTTTGTTGTGTGTCTTGTTACAGTGAAGAATCTGTTATTCTTTCCCGTTTAAACGCAAACGTACGCAAACGCAAAACACTAAAACGTAGAAAAGTACACCTTTGGGACAATTCTGATAATTCATGTTTATCTTGGTGGCAAACAGTCTGGAGCCTGATCAGACGCCGGGTTACCCGGCGTCTGATCTGGCTCCAAACTGTTTGCACTGCAAATAATAGTTTTAGCGTAAACGCGTTTATTGGGAAAGAATAACACATTCTCCACTGTAGCTCAGGCAGTAGAATGATTGGCAAGTAATCCAAAGGTCCTGTTTTCGAGTCCCATTCGATTCAAAACATTTTTACAATGTATCCTCCGATTTTATTGACATGTAAGTCCATAACACAGTGATCAATGGACAAGTTATGTTAAGTTTTGCGTTAGTTAGAATCAATGCCCGCTATTTAGCTTGACCAATTACGTTTTGGTTTCATGACAATTTGATCGAACCATTAAAGCCACTATATTACTCCCACATAATCAGAATCAAACATTTTTCTTACATGAAATTTATGTCACTATCGTAAGCGTTCCATATAATAAGAAGTAATACGTGGTGATATTTGAAGCAATATTGCTAACGAACAGTGAAATTTGTGGAAACAAGTAATCAAGTTTGTTTATTTTTGAATAGCGACGAAAATTTACGGACATACTCGGTAAAGCTCATTTGCATAATTCTATACAACAAGTCGAGTGCTTTACAACCAAAGAGAGACAACTCCTTTAAGTTTGGCCGTTAAACTGATGTAATGTATACACATTGTCGCGGCCGAATCAATCACGTGACCTTTATGCGATCGATCGAAAGTTCTCGGAACCAGCCCGTAATCTTATTTGTAAACAAACCCGCTTATAATGTAAACCACCACGATAAGAATTCGACACATTTAGGTAGGATTCTTTACGAAGTGGGTGCATATGTCAGGCTTCTTACACTCGATTTCACTTAGTTTTAATACATAGATAATGCACACATATAAGAAATTGCGCGTTTTAAACACCAATTTGAGCGGGATTGTGCCTTTAAGCCACACATTGAAGCTTATCAATCGTTTTGTGTCTGTTTTTCAACATTTCTAAAATCTATATGACCCTAATAATATTTAACCCATTACCCTATAGCCTGCTTCTAATTTTGAAAATAGTTTACCACTAAAGCAGGTTGAAAGTAAAGCAGAAAGCGCCATAAGGCGTATTCTGCTTTACTGTCAGCCTGCTTTAAGCTATTATCTACTAGGATATAGAACATATTTCATATGTTTAATATTCATGACTGTATAAAAGGGAACTATTTCTTCAATGGAGGAAATATTAGAAGGCGTATTTATGGGGTAATGGGTTAATCAATATTATTAACCTTGAATTAAAGTCTATGAATAACTTCTAATGCATTCTAAAAATGTTGTTTATTTTCAAAGGAGGTGACTGTATCTGAACCTCAAAATACCACCCTTTTTAAAAGAAATCTTTAATTACACTACATCCAAACGGTGAAACATTCTGTTCTTTCTGACCTACTATTTTATCAAGCATATTATTGAATAGAATGGATATTATTTTGTTACATATATATAGTAGATTGACTACTGGGGAGCCGAAAGGAGAAACTAGTTTAGTAGAGTAGCGTAATGTTTTTATTAAATATTTTTTAAACAAAGGCATAATCTTTCTCTTTTAATTCGATATATATCTTAACTTGTACCGGACCGACTTTTGTCGGACCTTTGCATTTCCGTTTATATAATTATATATTTACATTCTCCCCCTTGAATTCTATTGGAAATATTGACGTTTAATTCGTATAGACGCAATTGCTCTAGGGGGCGGGACTTGTGTATATCTTTAGCAGAGGAGGTGGGCCTTATGGATCATTTCTCCGCGAATCATAGATTCAGTTATGCGGTTATAGCTGTTTCTTTCAGAGTACATATTATTTGTGTTAACAACCTCTAACATGGATTAAACATACATGCATACGAATAAAATGTTTATTTAATATTAGAATTACAGCAAATATAATGTAAATGTAAGAAATGAACATATTTTTGGGCGTTAAAACGAAATAAACGACAGAAAATGATCGGCAAATTTGATTAACCGCGATTTATGGTGAATTTACCGATCATTTCCTGTCGTCTTTTCGCTTATACGCCGAAAAAATCAGTTCATTTCTTAGATATATAGTGTACGAGTAATACTGTCTTTTTTTCAGCGGAGCCGAATGGTATAGACCAACATTTCAACCAATCATATTATTAAGAGCACCTGTTGGAACTGAATTGTCTGATTGGATAGTAGCCAGGGCTCCAGATAAGGTGAGTATTTAAAAACTTAAAAAATCTTTATGTGTGCATTAAACCCTATGGTGTCACTACTCATTTCAATTGTCTCTTCGAGACGATCAAAATGAGTGGTAACACCTTGAGGTTTGCTGCTGGAATGAGTGAGAAAATGTTAGATTTGTTCAGTTTACTCCCTCTAATCTGGAGCACTGAAACTGTAGCCAGGCTGGTCTATGCAATATTACAGCTGTAGCAGGTATGAAATGTGAGTGTAAAATTAAGAGACACAGACTGAAAGTTGTAGTATTTACTACTGAGCTGGTGACATCATGCTTCTATTTCAAGATATGATATCAGATGTCTTTTATAGATAGACAGTGGTAGCTAGGTGTTTTGTTTAATAATGGTTTACTACCAATTTATTTTAATTGTTAACTATTTGTACAAATTTACCATACATTGATAGCAATATAATAAATGGCCTCAAGTGAGTTAAACACAATTGTGTTGTTTCATCATTTATTTACAAGCGTGAGGTGTTATAGAACTTGTACAGCAGACTGCTGTTCTGTATGAGCATGCACAGTTTATTTAGTTATAGTTTGTTTCAAGAAACTCCCCATGAATGGATTTGATATATAGAACAATAGTTAAATCTTAGGATCTCCTACCAGTAGCTAGGATATGGGTTAAATTATTGTTTTGCATTTCTGTACATTATAGTTTTTAGTCAGAGTTATGCTATATCCTTGAATGTGTATTTTTTGCGTTTCAATCCAAGACATTACAATTCTTTGAAAAACACAAATTGCATACAATTTTGCACACCCATCTACAGCATGAATTCCAACCCCCATTCCGATGAGTATCTTTTTTTTAAAAGATATTTCTTGTTTCAGATTCTCTTGTTTTGCTGTTAGCTTCACTTTTACGGGAAAGATAGTACACTGCAGTAGATGGGACGATATTCTCTCCAGTTGAAACAAAACAAAAACGCAATACAGTAAAACCTCTCTATGACAACCAGTCAAAGGAAGGATAATTGATTGTATAAAAGACAGATGGCAGCTTAAAACAGGGTGTCAGTAAAACAGAATGTTCCCGAATGAGCTTGTGCGTAGAAAATGGCAAATGGGTTTCTCTAACCTCAGAAGTACACAGTTTTAAGCCTGATCGGCGGTTACCCGACTCTAATCTGGCTCCAAACTGTTGGCAATTGACGTAAGGTTTTAGTATAAACGCGTTTTTTTGGAAAAAGAATAACGTCTTCTCCACTGTCAGACTGTAGTATGGTTTGAAAGCAATACAGTCATACTAATTTTAGCAAATGGTGTTATAGCAGATGAATTGCGTATGAAGAAACCAACACAAAAACTTATTTTACAAACGTTTTATTAATTAACACTCCTCTTAACATGTTCACTGTTAATGGCACCAAAAGGCGCATTTGCATTTGGTTCTAATAAAATAGACGTAGCTGCGTATGTCTTTAATAGACAATATCGGGTGAGACTTTTAAATCTAACAACAAGAAGAAGTTAAATCATTCTCAAGCATTTGATTGGTCAGATTTGAGCCTAGGCTCAAACCTGACCAATCAATTGCTTGAGAACGAACTCAGACTCAACTCAAACGCTTTATAAGTGCTGGGCCCATACGTGCTGTGTCAATCTCTTTCAGTAAGACTGTCTAAAATATCTCGTCATCTAGCAAATGTTTGTTAACTCTTTCTCTGTCAACGTCACCAAAAGGCGATTTTGCAAACAGTTTGGATCCTGATCAGACGCCGTGTAACAAGTCGTATCTATTTTTCTGAAGTCATTCTACATTGAATGCTAATTTTAAACGATCTTGTAGACAACAATATTGAAGCATACGACAATAAAGCGGTGAAGGGGTAAAAATCTAAAGAGTTAAACATACACATGACACTGCCAAACGCGAACTCTAGCCAAAGACATGTGCATAAGGCAAACTTTAAGGATATGTCAAAAGGAATAATGAAAAGGGCAAACCCTTACAGTGGAGAAGAGGGTTATTCTGTATACAGTGGAGAATCTGTTATTCTTTCCCAATAAACGCGTTTACGCTAAAACTATTATTTGCAGTGCAAACAGTTTGGAGCCAGATCAGACGCCGGGTAACCCGGCGTCTGATCAGGCTCCAAACTGTTTGCCACCAAGATAAACATGAAATATCAGAATTGTCCAAAAGTTGTTCTTTTCTACGTTTTAGTGCTTTGCGTTTGCGTACGTTTGCGTTTAAAGGGGAAAGAATAACAGATTCTCCACTGTACATGTAAATAAACGCGTTGATTTAAAACTATTATTTTCATTGTCAACAATTTGGTGCAAGATCAGACTCATGTAAGCCCGGGGTCTGATCATGCTTCAATCTGTTTGCCATTCAGATTAAAAAATAGAAATGTAAAAAAAATCTTATTTCTTCATTTTATTGCAATGCGTTTGCGTTTTGTTTTGTGTGTAAATGTATTCTCCACTGTAATGGCTAACCACTATTGAGCCTGGGCATACGGTTACAGTGGAGAAAACGTTATTCTTTCCCGTTTAAACGCAAACGTACGCAAACGCATCGCAATAAAACCTAGAAAAGGACAAGTTATTGACAATCCAGACCATTTATTTTAATCTTGGTGGCAAACAGTTTGGAGTCTGATCTGGCTCCAAAATGTTTGCACTGCAAATAATAGTTTTAGCGTAAACGCGTTTATTGGGAAATAATAACAGATTCTCCACTGTACATGTCTTCTCCACTATAATGGCTAACCACTATTGAGCCTGGGCATACGGTTACAGTGGAGAAAACGTTATTCTTTCCCGTTTAAACGCAAACGTACGCAAACGCATCGCAATAAAACCTAGAAAAGGACAAGTTATTGACAATCCAGACCATTTATTTTATTCTTGGTGGCAAACAGTTTGAAACCTGATCAGACGCCGGGTTACCCGGCGTCTGATCTGGCTCCAAATTGTTTGCACTGCAAATAATAGTTTTAGCGTAAACGCGTTTATTGGGAAAGAATAACGTTTTCTCAACTGTATGTTGACGACAGTTTAAAAGTAGAAAATGACACTGGGGGCCAACTAGGTTTTACATTTGTATCATCAAATGTATTGCTACGACAATTGTATTGTTACATGTATATTGTTAATTATTTGTTTTGTATTAAATGCCTTTTGTTTTATGTACTTGTACAGTGGAGAATCTGTTATTCTTTCCCGTTTAAACGCAAACGTACGCAAACGCAAAGCACTAACACGTAGAAAAGTACAACTTTTGGACAATTCTGATAATTCTTGTTTATCTTGGTGGCAAACAGTTTGGAGCCTGATCAGACGCCGGGTTACCCGGCGTCTGATCTGGCTCCAAAATGTTTGCACTGCAAATAATAGTTTTAGCGTAAACGCGTTTATTGGGAAAGAATAACAGATTCTCCAATGTGTATATGTTGAGGGCCTCGTGGAAGACTGAGTTCTCTCGTTAAATAAAGTCTTTATTATTATTATTATCATTTTTATTATTATATGGCTATTATAATAGATTTGTATTCCTACGAAGGAAACTGTTCCCTGTATATACACACTAACTTCGTAGGAATACAAGTCTATTATAATACCAATATGAGTTGTCGTAGCAAAACATTTGTTGATAATACGTAGAACTTTAGCCCACAGTGAATGATATAGCGATGAAAGGGCCGGATTAAAAACTAGTTTACAAAAGTGTTGTTGTATATATTATGAAATAAATTTCACACACTGCTTACAACAGGCATCTTTAGTTACATTGTCTATAATAGTAATTATGAAATATTGTATGTTCACCCGTTGATAAATTCTTTGCCTTAGTTGTCATTCAAACGCTAAATATATTACATTCTTAAGTTCTTAACCCATAACCTTATAGCCCGTTTCTCGTTTTGAAGATGTGTGACCGCTTAAAGCAGATTGAAAGTAAAGAAGAATGCGCCTTAAGGCGCATTCTGCTTTACTTTCAGCCTGCTTTAAGTTACTATCTACTAGAATATGGAAAATATTTCTTATGATACATATTCATGATTATATAAATTTGAATTTTTTTCTTCAGTGAAGGAATAAATTAAAGGCGTATTTATGGGGTAATGGGTTAAATTGGCTATCTCATGTTTATTTCTGGAAAAGCAATAACAACAATAACAAAGCCCGGCCCGAGTGTCAAGTAGCTTTGACGGTGATCAGATGCATTGCCATTTGGTGTCCGGTATGAACTAAAAACTGTTTCCAAAGATTTTCAATATCTATTCTGGCTTTCAAAGAATTGTACATCGTGGATTGGCTGGTAACTTTAGCGACTTTTCAGAACGGAGTCTCTGAAAATAAACAAAACAAATACGTGCTATTTAACAATTTACTCTACATTATTATACTCAGTTTTACTTATTTGATTTCTACTTCCACTGAATAGGATTGTTTCAATTTACACAGTCATGATTATGTATCATATTAACCCTTTGAACCCTAGTCCCGCATATTGGCGTCCTTTTCAAACATGTACATGTGAATTCTACATTTGTCCTGTGCAAACAGTGAATACCAAGATCAGAGGGCCCCGAAATGAGCCCTCTGATCAGGGTCTTCACTGTTTGCCATCATGCCAAACATTGAAAAAATAAAACCCTTAACAGTCAGAAATGGACTAGACTAAAATGGAAACTGAAATTGTCTATTTAAAGTTTCAGGGATGAAAGAGTTAAAAAAAAAAACCATGTACATGTATCGACAAATGATTTAGATGAAATTCATCAATTACTTCTAGTTTGCATTTCAAAATTGACAGAATTTGGTTTTCCCCACACTTGGTTATGCTGCAATATTTGACAGCTGATATACTCCGATAGTTCAATGATGATGGCCATGAGAAGGCTTTACGTCCGCTCAAAGCCATAATATAATGATGGGACAGTTCAATCACATTCATTCTGTCATTAGTAGTTGTATACATTGTATTGCAAACTGACAAACAGTACAGGCACTGACCAGAGGTCTCCTTTAGGAGCCCTCTTGTGTGGATCTACACTGTTTGTATGGGGAAAGCCTCACCGTAGGACTTCTCTTTACAGGTACAGTGGAGAATGTGTTATTCTTTCCCAATAAACGCGTTTACGCTAAAACTATTATTTCCAATACAAACAGTTTGGAGCCAGATCAGACGCCGGGTAACCCGGCGTCTGATCAGGCTCCAAACTGTTTGCCACCAAGATAAACAAGAATTATCAGAATTGTCCAAAAGTTGTTCTTTTCTACGTTTTAGCGTTTTGCGTTTGCGTACGTTTGCGTTTAAACGGGAAAGAATAACAGATTCTCCACTGTACATGTTATTATAATGATGGGACATTTCAGTCATTCTCATTCATTCATTTGCAGTTGTGTATTGCAAAATAATAAACAGTACAGACACTGGCCAGAGGGCTCATTTGGGAGCCCACTGAAATGGGTCTACACTGTTTGTTGTAGGCAGGAGAACTCTTTACAGGTACAGTGGAGAATATGTTATTCTTTTCCCGTTTAAACGCAAACGTACGCAAAAGCAAAACACTAAAACGTAGAAAAGTACAACTTTTGGACAATTCTGATAATTCATGTTTATCTTGGTGGCAAACAGTTTGGAGCCTGATCAGACGCCGGGTTACCCGGCGTCTGATCTGGCTCCAAACTGTTTGCACTGCAAATAATACTTTTAGCGTAAACGCGTTTATTGGGAAAGAATAACGTTTTCTCCACTGTACACGTACAATGATTGTAAAGGGTGAGTCTACCCGTTTCTAAATATAGCGGTTTTTATATATAATTATTTTTCGAAACTCATACCGTAATAAACTTCTGCTCTGTTTCCCTTAGCATTTCAAATCCATGGAAATTATGTTTTGCCCGCGCAACTTCACTTTAGTACAGTGGAGAAAACGTTATTCTTTCCCAATAAACGCGTTTATGCTAAAACTATTATTTGCAGTGCAAACAGTTTGGAACCAGTACAGACGCCGGGTAACCCGGCGTCTGATCAGGCTCTAAACTGTTTGCCACCAAGATAAACAAGAATTATCAGAATTGTCAAAAAGTTGTTCTTTTCTACGTTTTAGTGCTTTTAACTCACTAAGAAAGTACGTGTACTTACATTCCAATGTATGGTGGAGCAGCCTTGGACGGACCTCGTATCGGACCACTGCAATGTAATAAATTAATTAATTAAGGATACGCTAAGACGCATTTTTTCCTAATATAAGCGTTGACGCTGAATCTATTATTTCAATTGCAAACAGTATGGAGACGATTAAAAAAACAAGAAATCGGTCTCGATTAACAAGATATTTCATAGCGTGGTACTTGCCTTTGAACTTAATGAACTAAACAGTGTATGATGCATTACTCTAACCAAAAGTAACTGCCAAATATGTTTGAAATTTCAAAGAAAAGTTTCAAAATTACGCCATAAACCTGGGACAGTTAAGGTTTTCGTGAAATTTCTGATTTTTCAGTGATTTCACGTATTCCCTAACTACACGTTATCCCTGTAACATATTATTATTATTATACCCGATTTATATAGCGCTCTTTTCATACAGGAGTTGTGCATTCAAAAACGCTTCACATGAAATTATATAAATGTACCTACAAAGCGAGAAAGACAAATAACTACATTCACAATAAACATGATACAATATTGAGAAACATGGACACATGGAAATTCTTTCAATATAATTACCAATATTATAAAATTGTTATAATTAGTTTGTAAAATTAACTTAAAAATGAGTCAAATGATTAAAAGATCAATGGCATGATTAAAAATAGTGTGTTCTTTTGTTTGTCTGTTTGTTTGTTTGAGTGTAGAGCCGGGGAGTAGTTCATATAGACATTTCGTGATGAAAATGCAATACAGGTTGATGTATTCAGGTCGAGGCGTTGTTTGGCGGAAATAACCAGTGGGACGAGCGAATTGGCGAGAGTCTGATCGGTTGTTTCCTGCAAAAACTTCGAGAGCTGAACACAACACACTGTAGCGCACTGGCAACTGTTGATGGTTTTTTTCGCCTTGAATACACATCTTAACAACCAAATAGTTGTTAAATAATTTTACTATATGCCTTCTTATGATGTCGAGCGTTTCCGCGTGTATCTGAACAGTAAAAGTACAATAGTCTGTATCAGCCACCTTGTATCGCCCACCTTGTACATGTATTTCACTCCAACCTCGTTTTCGATTAAGCGTGACGTCATATACGCACATGTACTAGATTCACGTAATTCTTTATGACATCTTGTTCTGCTTCAAAAATCAAATGTTTTTGGATATCAAATGATATGCACAACTCTTTAGTTGTTATTGGTGTGTATTCAAGGCATATAATAAACACATCAATCACCAGTTGGCAGTTTGCTACAGGGTGTTGAATTCAGTTCTCGACGTTTTGCCGGAAACAACATATCAGACTCGCGCAAAGGCGCTCGTCAGATCGGCTATTTCCGTCAAAAAGACTAGATCTGAATACACCACCCTGTATCGCACTGTCAACTGGTAATGCGTATTTATATCCAGAAATATTAGTTATTTGGAGTAGAACAAGAATTCTTGTATTCCAAAACTAATAACGCGGAACTTGTACATGTACGTAAAATCGAAAACGAGGTTGGAGTAAAATACAAGGTATTTTTCTAGCAGATACACGCGAAAACGCTCGATATCATAAGACGGTATATAACAAAAACAATTAAGCATGCTCTTGAAGCGAAAACGGTTAATTAAATGTTTCAAACGTGGCGACTATCAGGAATTACACTGTTTGTAATATTTGAATACACAATTTCTAAAAGTTTATTACGCTGGTTAAATTTTAGTTTATACTGTTTCTTTTCTCAGCCGGTCTGAATCAACGTGCGTTTATCTTTCTTACTGACAAGACAGACAGCCCTGTCAGTTGCAAACAGTTTAGATCTTGATCAGACGCCGCGTTACGCGGCGTCTGATCAAGATCAAAACTGTTTGACATTCATATCAATGTTTCTTAAGTCAGAAACGCATACAACTCCAAATTTTATTAAGTAAAAGGAGACGAGAATATGACAGAGACTGTTAGACATATTAATAGGTCATAATGGCAGGGAAGGAGTTAAGCAGACAATAAAGCAGAAGCAGACGACCATACTCCACACAATATGCTTACAACTTTGACTTACGTTGTTCGAATCCGGTTCTTGGCGTTGTCAATGACAACACAGCCCAAGATGAGAGATGCAATCTGCAATACATATACATGAACGTATTTAACACATTCAACATATGCTATGAGTATACGATATATCTAGATTTCTAATAAAAACGAGAGCACCGCAAACGGTACATTATACGCCCACTGGCAAAGAAATATATAGTTTTATAAAAATCTATTCTAATTTGTAGACACTAAATAGAGCTCTGAGAGCATAAACAATACTGAAATAAAGTCTTTTTTTTAGCATACAGTGGTAAATACGCTATTCCTACCCACTCTACGCGTTTCTTACGCTTTCGTTAACCGTTCACTATGCGTTTATTATCAGTTTCGTTAAACGGCTTTCCTAGCCGTTTCTTTACGCGTTTATTTACGCGTTTAAAAGAGCCCGGATGAAAGGGTCATCACTTAGCCGACGGACCCCTTAGCTTCAGCGGTTTACACACCCACTTTATGACATGTGTATTACAGAACACTAGGTGGTATCGCCGATAACATTGCTATCTTTAATTGGCAATACACTGTTAATCCCCCGATATCTGAGTGGCATATGTATAGGCGGGTTACATAAATAGATTGGTTACAGGCGGTGGTCAGTGCCTGTCGATAAGATCCGAAATCTCCGCGTGAAACGGATACCTGAAGCACCAATCGCAGCATCTCTGGTATAATCGTTTATTAACGCGTTTAAACGGGTTAAGATCGTTAAGCGTTAACAGTTCGTTACAGCGTTCGTTAACCGTTCACTATGCGTTTCTTACGCATATATTAACGCGTAAATGGGTAGGAATAGCGTATTTACCACTGTATCTGAGTACACCAAGGGCAGATAACTCTCAATACTATGATCCGATTTCAATAATAATCAACCCTTTCATGAACTTATACTTCTATAATTATACTGTGGGCAAATATAATCAAAATGAATTCAAAACTGTAGTTGCTAAGTGTGTTAACACTGTCAAATAAGCCTTTTATACTGACAGTGCAGACCCAGACCAGAGGGCTACCTAAGGAGTCCTCTGATCGGGGTCGGCATTGACAGCGTTTGTGAACATAACAGACAGTTTAATTACTTGTTGTTGTTTCTGCTGAGGTTTATAGTCCCGCATAAGCTTCATCAGATGCGTCATCCCATTGTCTCAGGTTTGGGACAATGGTCAGCATCATTTAATTACTGACTTCTATTGGACGATTACACAGGAGTTTTAATCCATAATTAGACGAGGCGAAGCCTTGTCTAAATACGGAGTGTAATAGATATGTTTGAGTCCAATTGAATTTAGTATTGTACCCATCACTGTGAAATAACCTCTTTATTTCACACCATTAAATATAATAATTCACGGAAAAATATTAAATTAGTTAAAAATAATACAATTATTAAATTGCTTTTTTCTTCATACATGACAACGTTGCGCTCATCATGTACAGTGGAGAATACGTTATTCTTTCCCAATAAACGCGTTTACGCTAAAACTATTATTTGCAGTGCAAACAGTTTGGAGCCAGATCAGACGCCGGGTAAACCGGCGTCTGATCAGGCTCTGTTTGCCACCAAAATAAACATGAATTATCAGAATTGTCCAAAAGTTGTTCTTTTCTACGTTTTAGTACTTTGCGTTTGCGTACGTTTGCGTTTAAACGGGAAAGAATAACGTTTTCTCCACTGTATATCTTAAAATATTGTTTTTTGAAGATACATGTATCTATGACGCTCATGACGTCAAGGGAATATCTACATAGAGCACATAGTTTCGGAAGAATTGTCTCGTCCAATATAAAAAAACATGGATTTCCGAGAATTTTATTCCAATATGAAAGGATATTCCCTTTTGGGATCGAAACTTTATAATACAGTGCAATACTTGTTTCTCTTGTATCGTCACGAGGTTGAAAGAGAAACTTCCAATTGGTTTAATCTATATAGGTGTAAAATAAACTATTTTATCAATAGATTAGTATGGTTTGCAAAACAAAACAACAATGCTGATGATGATTTTTACGGCACTGCGAAACTAAGTAGTTCATATATCGCCGATGAATGATGAGGGAGTGATGAGATGAAAATTTAATGATGATGATCTCAGGAAGATGATTTTGGCTAATCCCATTCGTTGACCAGCAGCGCATAGGATCAAAACCACCCACCTACCTTCCTTTTAGTTCTTGGCAGAGGGAATAATCTCGTTCTTATAAACAGAAACAATTCCCTTTGACAATTAAGCCTCAGAACTACGGCAAAGTAGAAAGGTCGTTTTTTTTCTCTGAGGAAAAACAACAACAACAACAACAACAAAAACAACACCACAACAACAATAACAACAACAACAACAACAACAATGCAACAGTAATAAAAGATATACAGTAAAACCCACCCCTCTATTACGACCACTGATTTTTGTAAATTATTAGGGGTTAAGAACATGTGACTGCTTAAAGCAAGGTGACAGTAAAACAGAAAGCTCCTGTAGGAGCTTTCTGTTTTACTGTCACCTTGCTTTAAGATGTCACCTGTCTTTTATACAACCTATTAGCATTAACTTAGTGGTCGTTATAGAGAGGTTTTACTGTATAAAGCTTTAAACCAAAGTACTTACTTCCACTGAAATGGCGATGAAACAGGAAATACAAATGATGAGGAGATAGACGGTTGCCAGAGTGTTTGTCTTATCCCAGCATCCCTGCGAAACATATAAATATGTACAGTGGAGAAGAGGTTATTCTTTCCCAATAAATGCGTTTACGCTAAAACTATTATTTCATTGCCATTTTCAGTTTGATCTTTAAAATTCTCTAAGTAAACAGAGTATAGTCCCTGTGTAGAGCTCCTACAGGAACTGTCTTTTCTCGGTCCACTCTGTTTGCAAAGGTTTAAAAATACTAATTTTGTTCCCTTCTCACATGTATGTTAATTTTGTTTGTGGACAATAATGCAAATTGGTTTGTTTGTTTGTTACCAAATATGTACAGTGGAGAAAACGTTATTCTTTCCCAATAAACGCGTTTACGCTCAAACTATTATTTCTTTTGCAAACAGTTTGGAGCCAGATCAGACGCCGGGTAACCCGGCGTCTGATCAGGCTCCAAACTGTTTGCCACTCAGATGAACATGAATTGTCAGAATTGTCTAAAAGTTGCACTTTTCTACGTTTTAGTGTTTTGCGTTTCTTTTGCGTTTAAACGGGAAAGAATAACGTTTTCTCCACTGTAATCCACATGAAATAAAGTCGTTATTATTACATGTATTATTATTATTGCAAACAAATTGGAACCTATTGCAAACAAATTGGAACCTATTGCAAACAAATTGGAACCTATTGCAAATAAATTGGAACCTATTGCAAACAAATTGGAACCTATTGCAAATAAATTGGAACCTATTGCAAACAAATTGGAACCTATTGCAAACAAATTGGAACCTATTGCAAATAAATTGGAACCTATTGCAAACAAATTGGAACCCATTGCAAATAAATTGGAACCTATTGCAAACAAATTGGAACCTATTGCAAACAATTTTGAACCTATTGCAAACAATTTGGAACCAAATTAGACGTCAGGTAACCCGTCGAGCTAACCCGTAACGGGACAGGGTCTGAGCTTAGCATGATAATGTTTAACTGATTCAACGCCTTACCCCGAGTACAATGGTTATTTGCATAAAATTTGGATCAATACATGTATCAGATGCGGCCTAGGCGGCGTGTGACCATGATCCAAAATAGTTGATAGTCAATGCGATACAACTTTCAATTTACCTAAAATAAAAGCAGACGACATATGTATGAAATAGATAACGTCATGGCTGCGAAGGGGTTAAAATATGTTTTTTTCTGTGTGTAATACATGTAAAAAGGTTTTTAATATTGAAACTATCCCTTGCGTTACTGGGTTCATATTTGTACAATTTTAGTTGTATGATAGACAATGTACATGTAAAGGCTACATGGTTCGTTCTCAAGCATTTGATAGGTCAGATTTGAGCCTAGGCTCAAATCTGACCAATAAAATGCGTGAGAACGAACTCTGACTCAACGAAAATTCTTTATACGCATGGGCCAAGCACTCAAAGGTTTAAAGTGTACAGTGATTCCTCCTTACAATGGTCATCAGAGCAACGGTTCCCTCCGAACAACAGCGCTTGCCGCTGTTCCCCAAACAAGACTAACGCTTTCACTGCGTTATGCGGCGTCTGATCTGGATTCAAACTGTTTGAAAATAAACGTTCCCTCTCTATTACAGCTTCGCCCGAAGCACCCAAATACTCTTTGTCTCCCATAGTTATTGTAAAGACTGACCACAACATTTCTTTTTTCCGACGGAAATGTGCATTTTATGATTCATTTCCTCAGCATGCAATACAAATATATTTTTGATGAATATACACAATTTGGACTATTTGAGGTCATGGAATATATACATGTATAATAATTATATTTTTTTTAAGGAAATCCCTTTCTTAAAGGAAAAATGTATGGAACTAATGCACTTTGTGTAAAGAAGGTTGAATGTAATTGTAAGTAAAGCGTTACTTTTAAGAGTTCTTGAACATCTTGAACATTTTTACAATTTTTTTAAAACATTTTTTATTTGGGGGCAAATAATTCAGACGCCCGATCAGACGCCGACTTACTGTGCGTCTGATGTGGCACCAACAGGTTAAGTTCAGATAAGTCGAGTTGTGCATGTCATCGTGGTTAAACCATCCCCATGCACTCTACATTCGACAACAGAAAATTAGAGATTATCTAGCCCTTTAACTGCTTCAAAGGAATCTGCTTAAAGTTATCGTCTGCTGCTTTGTCTAAAATTACGTACTGGACATTTTGACAGAAGAAACTTTAAGACCAGTGGCAAACAGTTTTAAAACTGTTTGCAAATATCAGCCAAATTGTGATCAGCATTCTAAGGTTTAAATGATTCCAGGCATTAAGGATGCGTATATGTACATGTATAGACAATAAATAGACAGACAGCATAAAAACATAATTCTAACATACCTCGAACACACCTTTATACATGTATAAACAAAGAAAGAGCGTATCTGTGGTTAATTATTGTATATAAACAAAGAAAGAGCGTATCTGTGATTAATTATTCTATAAAACACACACGCGCTGTACATAGCGGCTTAACATGACGTAACATGGCTTCGATAACCAAGAAATGTAGCGCCTTTGCGTCGGTACAAAATGTAATTAAATAAAAGAGAAATTGTAAAATCATACCAGTGTATTATCGTGCAATAGAACATGGGTAGTCGTTGAGATGCTAATAATTTAAGCAGTCGGACTAATGCCTCATGATTTGATTAAAACTCATCTCAACTCCTCCCCGTTTTCTATTGTACGATAATAAAATGGTATGAATGTATCATTTCTTAAGTAAAACATTGAGTCATACGGTCTCGTAGAAGTTCTTTGGCTCGTTTGTGCATGTGGCTGTGTTCTTGTATTCAGATACAGTACTGTCAGTAACCCCCTCGCAGCACGTGGCTGGTAACTTCTCACTTGCTGCTCTGAAATACGGAAATATTACAGTGGAGAAAACGTTATTCTTTCCCGTTTAAACGAAACGAAACGCAAACGCAAAACACTAAAACGTAGAAAATTGCAACTTTTTGACAATTCTGATTATTCTTGTTTATCTTGGTGGCAAACAGTTTGGAGCCTGATCAGATGCCGGGTTACCCGGCGTCTGATCTGGCTCCAAACTGTTTGCACTACAAATAATAGTTTTAGCGTAAACGCGTTTATTGGGAAAGATTAACAGATTCTCCACTGTACATGTACGCTATAATGTCGAAATGAGCTAAAGTCTGACTATGACAAGTCTAAAGTTTTAAATATACATTGTGTAATATATCATATATAATGTGACATGTATATACAAAGGTATATGAGGCCATTCATGTAACTAACCATGGAATAAGATTATTTCGAATCTGACGTTACATGTACAAATAAGGGTCTAACAGGCTCAACACTGATTCTTTTTCAGTATTAAAGGGGTCCACTTGCCTAGGACTTTTTTCACAGCGCCGGGTACCCAGAAGGAACACAATATATTCGAAACATCCTCTTGAAACAATTGTAACATCTTAATACGTTTAATAAAATATTCTGACCAGACGCCGCGTTGCGTGGCGTCTGATCAGGATCCGAATTATTTGCAGAGTCGCCTTTTGGCGTCATTGAGAGTGAAAGAGTTAATGTCAGAAAGTAATATTGCAGAAAGATAATTGAGAAAAACTTTTGAATTACTGCAGTTCTGCATTTAACTGTTACAGTGGAGAAAACGTTATTCTGTCCCGTTTAAACGCAACCGAAACTTAAACGCAAAACACTTAAACGTAGAAAAGTACAACTTTTAGACAATTATGACAAGTCATGTACATGTATATCTGAGTGGCAAACAGTTTGGAGTCTGATCTGGCTTCAAACTGTTTGCAAAAAAATAACAGTTTGAGCGTAAACGCGTTTATTGGGATATAACGTTTTCTCCACTGTTGTGAGAGTATTTTCCGGAGAGTTTCGGTATGATTCGGAATTTCCACGACCAATCATACCCTGTATACCAAAATCGAACATTTTACTCATTCAGTAAGGGTTCGATTTTCAGAACTTTTGCTGTAGCTAGCTAATGTTTTTCAATAAACCATCGTGCTGTCAATGGCTGGAAATGCCCCTTTTGCCAATAGTTTTGATCCTGATCAGACGCCGCGTAGCGCTATTATAGACAGCAATATTGTACAGTGGAGAATCTGTTATTCTTTCCCAATAAACGCGTTTACGCTAAAACTATTATTTGCAGTGCAAACAGTTTGGAGCCAGATCAGACGCCGGGTAACCCGGCGTCTGATCAGGCTCCAAACTGTTTGCCATCAAGATAAACAAGAATTATCAGAATTGTCCAAAAGTTGTTCTTTTTTTACGTTTTAGTGCTTTGCGTTTGCGTACGTTTGCGTTTAAACGGGAAAGAATAACAGATTCTCCACTGTACATTGTAGCAGTCGATAGTATGGCGGCGAAGGGGTAAAACTCCCACGATAAATTTTGCGATAAACGGGTTTAACGAAACAAAATAGAAATGTAGTCGAATAAAATGTAGTAAATGGCAATGTTTTGAAATGATTCACAACAGGGCTTTCATAAGTTGATCATGAAAAATGCTAAGATTTCCAAAATCGCGATTACTTTAAGCAGGTTGAAAGTAAGGCGCATTCTGTTTTACTTTCGGTCGGTTTTAAGCTAACCTCTGCTAGGATAAAAATCTGAAGATTTCGGAAAGTCTGCATAAATGGCATCTCTGTCACCGTTGTATTTTAATCTGAATAGCTATCAGCTTGAAATCTGATCTGACTCTAAACTGTTTGCACTACACGTAACTTAGTTAGCATCATTGCATTTACTGGGAAAGAAAAATAAAACTGTATAAGTATCCAAGAATTTGAGTAAGCTTTGTTGAAGCTAGGTGAAACGGTAAAATCTTGTTAACCTGTTACGGACGGACGGACAATACAATCACTATACAGTTGAGAAAACGTTATTCTTTCCCAATAAACGCGTTTACGCTCATTCTTTTGCAAACAGTTGAGAGCCAGATCAGACTCCGAGTCACCCGGCGTCTGATCAGACTCCAAACTGTTTGCCACTCAGATATACATGAATTGTCTAAAAGTTGTACTTTTCTACGTTTTAGTGTTTGCGTTTGCGTTTCGTTAGCGTTTAAACGGGCAGGAATAACGTTGTCTCCACTATATGCCTCCGCATCTTCAGATGGCGGGGCATAAAAACGTTGACTTACTTGTTGGAATTGTACCAGGTCGTAGACAGATCCTCGAAGTCGTTGTTCGTTTGTCCATCGTTGTACTGGGCGTTGACACCGCAACAACGAGCCTGAATTAACAGTTTGATTACATGTAACAGTTTGATAACTACTCGTAGTTTGTATGCATATATTATATAAATATTAGATGGCAGTTTGCGTGACATTCAAATTGTCAACCCGAGAAACAGCATGTCACCCCGAGGCGTAGCCGAGGGTGACATTCTTGTTTTCGAGGGTTGACAATTTGAATGTCACGCAAACTGACATCTAATATTTATCTTATTACACCGAGCTTATCAACCCTAGCTTTAGAATCGTTTTATTTGTATTTTATAAAACGTGTTGTGAATACCAATTTAGCGCGGACATGTGCGTAACGCGGGAAACGGCGTCGCCGTATATGACGTCACATTGTTTATAATAATTATATTACAAGAAAGAAAGAAGAACGTTATTTTGGGAAATTTACGTCATAGTGACCACCAAACAATAACAATTTTACAGTTTTAATGAAAATATAAACTAGAAATGCCATGATGATGTACCTGAATCGATCACTCATCTCTCATACACATAGGATACACCCAACAATAGTCATACACAATACCCCCATCGGTCTGCACATTCGTCTCGAATTTGGTAATAGGATAGGCTGTCTTATCGATAACTTTTGTAGTGTCGAGAGCCAATTTCAAGCCGAGAACGATGCAATACGTCATCAATATACATGATGGCGTATTGAATGACGTAATATTGTAGGTGGTCACATGACTACTATGACAAATAAATTGAAGAAACAGCGTCTTTACCATATAGGGGGCCCTGAACGAAAAATGTATTCAAATCTATTTATAGTATATACTATAAATAGATTTGAAAACATTTTTCGTTCAGGGCCCCTATGGTCTTTACATTGTCTAGGTGGCAAATATCCTCTTCCGAAATGGTGGCAAATCGTTAAGGAATGGACAAAAGGAAGCAACTTGTACAGAAAATGCCAAAAGTTGATTAGAAGTTACCACTCTTTAAAACGTTCTAATATTGCCAATAGCGAAATTCATGTCAATGCTGACAGTACGTTTTCGGACGGAGAAAAAAAGTAATGTCCTTTAGAGTGACGTCACGAAAAGAATATCATAAAGAGTGACAGTATATTTTGGATAGATGTAAAAGACATGCAAAATGTTAACTGTAGGTCTATGGGAAATTAACATTGTAACTCAAAGCGAGGTGTAATAATATACGTTATATGCAGTGGAGAAGACGTTATTCTTACCCGTTTAACCCTTTACCCCGAAAATACGCATTTTCACACCTTAAGTTATTCATTCACTGAAGAAAATAGTTCCACTTTATACAGTCAAAGATACGTATCATATCAGAAATGTTTTTTCTAATTTCTAGGAGAAGGTAGCTTAAAGCAGACTGAAAGTAAAGCAGAACGCGCCTTAACATGTTATTTTGGCGCATTCTGCTTTACTTTCAACCTGCTTTAAGTGGTTACCTATCTTCAAAATTAGAACCAGGCTATGGGGTATAGTTGGTTAAATGCAAACGAAATGCAAACGCAAAATACTTGAATGTAGAAAATGACGCCTTTTTTAAATTTCTTACGATTTAAGGGTGTATCCAACCCATAAGCGATTTTTTCAAAGTATCAAACTTTTTATCTATCATTGTTTTTTTGGAAGAGCTATTTATGATGAATGAAAAAAAAAATATGGTGGTGCCCTTTTTTTTTAGCTACAGCGATTTGAAAAAGGTATGTCAAATTTGGACCTTTTCTCTCAAAGTTTACCCATTCAGAGTACAAGCTTCAGTAAAATCTATTTCAAAACAAAACAAACATGGTAATTTGGGTTTTCATTGTTTATTTCATGTCTATGGTGGTATTTTCACATATAGAAACCAAATTTAGACAAAGCAGGCACTAGGTTTGAACAATATGGATCCTCGAATATCAAAAAATGCTTTTTATAGGGCATGATTTTATTAGATTTTTTATTTTATGAAAAAAAAGTAAAAAAGTTTGAAAATGAAATAGTTCTAGTATTAAACTTTTTCTTATATTCTACCAAATGAAAGCCAATGCTAAGGCAGTTCAAAATATGAAAAGAAATTGAAAGGTCAGTGTTGAAAAATTTGAGTTATAAAAGTAAAAAGAGTTATCTCCCCTTAATTTACAAATTTTACAAAAAAGTACCATATCGATGATATCTAGAGCTTTATAAATTTCACATCTGGTGCCTGTTTTTTCTTAAATTAGTTTTTGTATGAAGAAATACTACCATAGATATGAAATAAATAACACAAAACCAAATTATCATATTTGTTTTCATTTAAATGGATTTTATTGAAGCGGGCTGTTTGAAAAGGACATAATAAGAGAAAGTGGGTGGGGTAAATTTTACATGGCCATAGAGCCAACTATTGTTCACCAAAATGTACACTTTTTCTATTTTTCATTCATCTTAAATAGCTCTTCAATACAAAACCATCATAAAGTGTTTTCATATACTTTGAAAAATTCTTAAATTCATGACATTGATACACCCTTAATTAGATCCGAGTGAAAAACAGTTTGGAGCCTGGTCGGACGCCGGGTAACCCGGCGTCCGATCAGGCTCCAGGCTGTTTGTAATTGAAATAATAGTTTCAGCGTAAACGCGGTTTTTTTGGAAAGAATAACGTCACTGTACTTGTTGTCTGTACAAGGTATCCCCTGATTCTGTTGGGAAATACCATCAGAATGTTAAACAGTTTGGGTCTAGATGTAATTCCGAGTAACTCACCAAAAAGCTGGTAGCGTGCTGAATCTTCATCAAGTCTCAAGTTTTTTTTTAAAAAAAAAAACCCCAACAACATTCAACCCTAGCGACGAATATGCTAGTCATTAACAAACAGTGACTGTGTACATTGTGTACATGTGAAGAGTAAAATTATCATATGCAAACAGTGTAGACCATGATTAGAAGATTCAGGCAGATGCCCTCTGATTAGGATCTTCTGGGTTTGTCATTTGCAGAAAAAGCGTTAAAATAAAACCAAAAGAGTAAAAAATGCACTAAACATGATTGAAAATTGGAATACTTTAATAAAAGTTTCAGGGGGTTGAATGATTTAAAAGCTATTGTTCTAGAACCCATATAACACATTAAATAAAAACACTCTATACTACATAAAATTATATTGTTTTAACTCTTTTCATGTTGAATTGTCGTCTTCGTCAAATATATCGCCTGCAATTAAACTAAAAAAAAGTGTTCATGCTTTTGAAACAGAAGAATACTTGAATAGAATTGACAAACAATTTGGATCAAGATCAGACGCCGCGTCACGCCGCGTCTGATCTGGATCCAATTTGTTTGCAAATGTAAGGCAAGTCGCACTTAACATAAAAAGGGTTAAACATAAAAATGATACGTAAATATATTTCAGTTCAGTTTTTTATTTATGAACTTATCTGAACTGAACTGTTAATATAAGGGGTGCCAGTTGTTGAACACATAAACAGCTACATGTAGCGATAATGTGAGTGTATCCATTCGCAGCCCTGCGTTAATTTCCGCGAACTCAATAGAATCTCGCCACGGTCCGCTCGTGTTAGGACGCCCACAATATATGACAATTCCAGTTTTTCCAATTAGTAAGCCAATTTATTGTTTTTAATACAAGTATTTTATTTCTCGATATACCTGAACAAACAAACAGATTTAACTAACTTTGTTTTCGTTACATGTACAATGAACATTTTTATCATATAGTTTTCACTAGTTTCTAAGAAAGTACATGTACATGTATACTTATCCGTAGATTATGTATAACAAAATTAAGCAAATATAGTCGGTAGAGAAACGTAGCGGAAAAAAGAAAATGATTGGTTTCGGGGAAGAAGAGTGTTTTGCACTTAATGTTTGCCATCCATTTCTTGATGTTAAAGGTTCAACTATAATGTGTCCCATTTGCCGTTTTATTTTTCGACTTTATATTTTGCCGTTGGTACAGTGGAGAATCTGTTATTCTTTCCCGTTTAAACGCAAACGTACGCAAACGCACGCAAACGCAAAGCACTAAAACGTAAAAAAGAACATCTTTTGGACAATTCTGATATTTCATGTTTATCTTGGTGGCAAACAGTTTGGAGCCTGATCAGACGCCGGGTTATCCGGCGTCTGATCTGGCTCCAAACTGTTTGCACTGCAAATAATAGTTTAAGCGTAAACGCGTTTATTGGGAAAAAATAACGTTTTCTCCACTGTACATATGTATCCTTCTATGTTTTCAACATGTTGCATTGTAGTGCTCCATCTCTACAATGGTCATCCGAACAACGATTCCCTCCTTACAACGACCATTGCCGCTGTTCCCCAAACAAGACAATCATGTCTAACGCGTGCACTGCTACAATATCGTCTTCTTAAGATTGTCGACTGTTGTATTTTCTCAAAGTCACATATTGGACATTTTTTAGAAGAAAACATAATGACGAGTGATAAACAGCTTGAATCCAGATCAGATGCCGTTACGCGGCGTCTGATCTGGATTCAAGCTGTTTGAAAATGTAGACCAATGTCCCTCCCTATAACAACTCCCTCCGAAAAACACGCAAAGTCTTGTCTCCCATTGGGTTTCGTTTTAGAGAGGGAGCACTGTATTTAAAAAAAAGTATTGGATAAAGAAATTGTTTTTGTATATGCCAACAAGCACGAACGGAATTCGCGAGAAGGTTTCCAAAATGTCATAAGTTACATGTATCAGAATTGAACCGTATGTTTTGACAAAACAATGATTCTTCTGTCAAAATGTCTTAAAACTATAAATACAGGCAGAGGTATTCTGTGTGTGAAAGGGTTTTATACTTACATCAATAAACAGCGAGTTCCAACCTTCCGAGATGTCATCCGTATATTCAGGACCGGCATACGCGCCCAGTTCTCTCATCATCTTGCCCCGGAGCCATTGGTCAGTCTGGTAAATATACAGTGGAGAAAACGTTATTATTTCCCATTTAAACACAAACGCATTGCAATAAAATGTAGAAAATAACAACTTTTAGACAATTTTTTTATACTAGTGGCAAACAGATTACCCGGCGTCTGATCTGGATCCATGGCAACTGTTTGCAATGTAAATAATAGTTTTAGCGTAAACGCGTTTATTGGGAAAGAATAACGTTTTCTCCACTGTATGGAGAATGTTAACCCATTTACTGCCATGATACCATACGTATTAAAGTTTTATCATCTGCTTTTATTTTCTCAAATTAATATTCAGATTTACTACAGTGGAGAATCTGTTATTCTTTCCCGTTTAAACGCAAACGTACGCAAACGCAAAGCACTAAAACGTAGAAAAGTACAATTTTTTGACAATTCTGATAAATCAGGTTTATCTTGGTGGCAAACAGTTTGGAGCCTGATCAGACGCCGGGTTACCCGGCGTCTGATCTGGCTCCAAACTGTTTGTATTGGAAATAATAGTTTTAGCGTAAACGCGTTTATTGGGAAAGAATAACACATTCTCCACTGTAAGTGAAATAAGAATTTGAATTTGAATTCGATGCAGTGGACAACACCCTATTACTTCCCGTTTGTATCGAAACTAAATAAAAAACGCAATTAACTTTGAAACGGCATTGCAGGAAACAAAATTGAAGCAGACGACAATGACACGCCGATAGGGTAAAAATCTCACGAAAGTTTTGGTAGTGAAAGGGTTAAAAACGACGTAAAATCATAACAAATAAAATTCCAAATCCATATGATAAGGGCAGAAACATTACCTACCCTGGTGTAGTAGGAGACATGTAGCCCGATCAGAACAGCCTGGGCAATGATGATTAAGACGATAAGAAGCATATACTGAAACAAAGCAAGCATTCGGTTAACCTTTGATTAACGGCCTGTCACCCTTAACTATCACCCTATTAAAACGCCTTTGACGTCTTTAGTTTATTTATCCACTGAAGAAAATAGTTCCACTGTATAAAGTCATGAATGTGTATCATAAGAAATATTTTCTACATGTATGTTCTAGCAGAGTTTTGCTTAAAGCATGCTGAAAGTAAAACAGAATGTGCCTTACGGCGCATTCTGCTTTACATTTAACCTGCTTTAATTAGAAACCTGTTTTCAAAACAAGAAACAGGCTATTGGGTATTGGGTTAACCCATCACCACGTTCAGGGATACTACTTTATGATAATCGATATATCGCCAACACTGGTAAGCTCTGCCTCCGTCTGAGCTATTACCGTTATAGCAAAAAGATCAGTTAATGAAGAAACATGTATATATATATTTACAGACATATGTCTTCTTAAATCATTGATCCCTAGTGACGCATATATACGTCCTTTACCAAAAGTGTACCTGTGAGGAGTACATTTGTCCTAAGCAAACAGTGAAGTCCTGGATCAGAGGGATCCTGCAGGAGCCCTTTGATCAGAGACTTCACTGTTTGTAATTTTTCCAATGTATTACCAAGAACAACCCTAGGTAGTCTAAAATGGACCAGCCTTTATTACAAACTAGAATCGTCCATTGGAAGTTTCAGGGGATAATGAGTTAATACAGGACTAAAATAATGCAGAATCAAAGTGTTACCAGGATAAGGCATCCTTTGACCATCTTCCATCCGCCGCACATGCCAAGGATTCCAGCCACAATCATCATACCACCTATAACCATCATTGACATACAGATGGCATTGAGCATGGTACCCATCTTGATGTCATTGTATTTGATATGGTTGAACAGTGCAATCACATCACCACTCAACAGACCACTGGACAACTTCAGCCAGATACCAGCCACAAACAGTGTTATGCCAATCAGCTGAAGACCCAAACAAACATAGTTATTACCGTAATACAGCGCTTCCTCTCTACAACGGCATGCAATGGGAGACAAAATATGAGCGTTGTTCGTAGGGAGTTGTTATAGGGAGGGAAATCGGCTTACATTTGCAAACAGCTTGAATCCAGATCAGACGCCGCCTTACGCGGCGGCTGACCTGGATTCAAGCTGTTTGTCACTCGTTTTTAAGGTTTTTCTGTCAAAATGTCCATTATGTAACTTTAAGAAAAACAGCAGACGACAATTATTAACAGACAACATTGTAATCGTGAATAGGTTTGACATACATGTCTTGATTGGGGAACTGCGACAAGGGTCGTTGTAAGGAGGAAGTCGTTGTTGTGAGGGCCGTTGTAGAGAGGTAACACTGTAGTAGTATGGCAATGGCATTAGAAAATAAACAGCGACATGTCCATTTTCTCTTACAGACCAAAACGACAAATAAACAAAGCTGACAAATAAACAGTACTAAGCCCACGGGATGTTACAGAAAAACACTTACAACATTTATGCTGAGAAAAAACGAGACGAGACGATTGCTGCTTTGAGGGGAAAACTACATGTATCCAGATTATCCAAAAATGAGGAATCTTATACAGTGCTCCCTCTCTGCAACGACACCCAAAGTGAGACAACGAGTGTGCGTGTTGTTCGGAAGGAGTCGTTATAGAGAGGGAAATTAAGACTTTGCTAACATTTGTAAACAGCTTGAATCCAGATCAGACGCCGCGTTTTGCGGCGTCTGATATGGATTCAAGCTGTTTGTCACTCGTCATTATATCTATTCTGTAAAACATCCACTTATATGTAACTTTGAGAAAACAGCAGACGACAATTTAAAGCAGACAATATTGCAGCAGTAAAAGCGTTAGACATAAGTGTCCGGTTTAGGGAATTGCAGCAAAGGTCGTTAGAAGGAGGGAGTCGTTGTTTGGAGGGCCGTTGTAGAGAGGGAACACTGTATTGATGGTTTTCCATGCATCTTGTGTACCATCCCAAATAACAGTATACATTTGTTTCATAGGTACTGAGGGAACAGTTAAATCATTGGCCCGAGGTAGCAGGGAAGACCTTGAGAACTGTTGCCCTCGGCCGTTGGCCTCGGGCAACAGTTCTCAAGGTCTTCCCTGCTACCGAGAGACAATGGTTTGACTGTTCCCGAAGTAACTATCAAACAAATGATGTATTACCTGACTCTCTATTTAAGCCAGGCTGAATGAATGGCTAGATCTAGATCTATCTATACAAAATTTGAACAATTCTAGAGATGATCTTACGTGTATATTTAATCTTAATTCCATTCAATACAACAACTGAATGTGAACATCACTGTTTTGTAAAAAGATGTCTAACATATTCATATTTTCAATTACGATTGAATTATTATTATTACCTGACTCTCTATTTAAGTGAATATTAAGCATTTTTTACTGTTTTCCGAAATATTTACCAGACTGAGGCCAGCGGGCAACAGTTGACTGTTACATAGCACTGTTACATGCGCGAAAATGGCGCGCAAAACTTTTCTGCATCGCGGGACCAAATAAGGCGTCTTCATGATACAGATTTTTGTTTAAGGATCTAGCCTTTTGCGGAGTTAATCGGATCATTTTTTTTCTCTCCCGAACAATCCCTTTAAAGGCTATGTAGTTCTAGACCTAAAATTAAGAGTAACTCCGAATAAAAGCCATAAACCGCTTGCAGAGCTAACGTCTTCCTTTTTTTAAACAAATTATGACGTTACAGACATAAATGACGTCATATTATACATGACGTAATTTCGACAAAGTGTCAATCAATTTCAGTCAATAAGAAACAATAATAATTCAATTTTGATTGAAAATATGAATATATTAGACATCTTTTTTACAAAACAGTGATGTTCACACTCAGTTGTTGTATTGAATTGAATTAAGATTAAATATACACGTAAGATCATCTCTAGAATTGATAAATACGTGTTGTTCAAATCTTGTATATCTAGTTAGATCTAGATGTAGCCATTCATTCAGCCTGGCTTAAATAGAGAGTCAGGTAATAAATCATTTGTTTGATAGTTACTTCGGGAACAGTAAAACCATTGTCCCTCGGTAGCAGGGAAGACCTTGAGAACTGTTGCCCTCGGCCGTTGGCCTCGGGCAACAGTTCTCAAGGTCTTCCCTGCTACCTCGGGTCAATGGTTTGACTGTTCCCTTAGTACCTATGAAACAAATGTATATTGTTTCTTATTGACTGAAATTGATTGACACTTTGTCGAAATTACGTCATGTATAATATGACGTCATTATTTTTGTAACGTCAAAATGTGTTTAAAAAAGGAAGACGTTAGATCTGCAAGCGGTTTGTCGCTTTTATTCGGAGTTACTCTTAATTTTAGGTCTAGAACTATATAGCCTTTTAAGGGGATTATTCGGGAGAGAAAAAATGACCCGATCAACACCGCAAAAGGCTAGATCCTTAAACAAAAATCTGTATCATAAAGACGCCTTATTTGGTCCCGCGATGCAGAAAAGTTTTGCGCACCATTTTCGCGCATGTAACAGTACTATGTAACAGTCAACTGTTGCCCGCTGGCCTCAGTCTGGTAAATATTTCGGAAAACAGTCAAAAATGCTTAATATTCACTTAAATAGAGAGTCAGGTAATAAAATGTATTGTTTTGTATTTATACGACAACCCTTAATAATCCTATGATCAACATGCATGTCAATGAATCATTTTCTATATGTCTGTACAGTTTGCGTTTACGTGGTTATTAATTATAGAATGTGTGCAGTTAGTGGGGTAAGCCGTTATTATTTACCAATAGACTGGTTTCTGCTAAAACAATCATTTCAATTGCACACAGATTAGAGCTAAATTAGACATAGACTAGCCGGTATCTAATTAGACCCCAAACGGTTTGTCACTTTTATAATAAAAACGTAAACGTTTTCAAAAACCTGTCAAATGTTTCATTCCATCGCATGGTGTACGCTTGGATTAGTTTCTTTTAATCGTGAAACAATGACGTCATATCCACTGCAGCTTTACTTACGATAATGATGATGTCCAGCACAGCAAGGCCAATCTTGGATTTAAAACTGACCGACATCTAAAACAAATATGACCCCATTATACACTTTCTCTCGTAAATTAGTTCCAATGTTAAAGAGTGATTGACATTAAAGCAGAATTGTCCTTTTGTACGAATTCCAGTGGAGAAAACGTTATTTTTTCCAAATAAACGCGTTTACGCTAAAACTATTTCCATTGCAAACAGTTTGGAGCCAGATCAGACGCCGGGTAACCCGGCGTCTGATCAGGCTTCAAACTGTTTGTCACTAAAATAAACACGAATTGTCATAATTGTTTAAAAGCTGTACTTTTCTACATTTAAGTGTTTTGCGTTTGCGTTTCGTTTGCTTTTAAACGGGAATGAATAACGTTTTCTCCACTGTAGTATGTTTAACCGTATCCGAAGGATCCCACTATCGGTCGACAGAGAAAAGGTCTGTAAGCTCTCTATGATATGGTAAGATCATTAAAATACTATTCTATGGGGAACAAGCTGATATATCAAGAGGCGCTTCTAATGACACAAAGGATTAGAAAAATGCCAAAACTCAGAACAAAAGAAATATGTCCTGTTCTATATTTGACCATTTTACTGTCATAGTTTACTACAGTCAAAATTACAAATAGTTTGAATCCTGGTCAGACGCCGTGTAAGCGGCGTTTTACATGTGTCAGGATATTAACCCTTAACCCGCCAAATAAATTGTCGTCTGCTATATTTCTCGTCTGCTTCAAGTTTCAAAGTGCTTCAAAGTTGCTCAAAATTGCTGAAAATGTTGTCCGAGTGTCAAACAGCTTGGATCAGGATGAGACGCCGAGTTACTCGGCGTCTCATCCTGATCCAAGCTGTTTGCATATGGAGCTATAGTCGTGCATGGCAGGCTAAGTTATATATATTGCATAGCTCCCACGAGTTATCTCAATTAAACGCGCACACTGTACATGAGTGCGCGCATGCGCACGAGTGTATGTGGGCGTGTTTAATTAGATAACGAGTTGGAGATACTGCAATATATTGCTTATTATATGGCTAAATATAGACCAAGAGGTTGGGCTCTGTGCAATTTACATCAACTATTGAGCGCTTTTGACATCCATTGGAATCCCCATTTGAACGACCAATCAGTGACAGGAACAACATCGCTATCTGCGCAAGTTATACCAAATGTTGAGCGCTTTGCTAATCAAAGGTAGTGTAAACCCCATAAAAGAGACCAATCAAAGACTGGAACGTATACTCGTTAACCATTCCGACAACTTCCAGCATAGATCGCTTTCGCGGGCAGTGTGTTAAAGTTTTGCTGTAAAGACGAATGTTCTAGTTTCTGTGAATATTTGCATGGTTGCCATTAATTTTCTCTGGATTTTTCCTAAATTTTCGGATTTTTTTTCTAGTACATGGTAGCTTAAAGCAGGCTGAAAGTAAAGCAGAATGCGTCTTAAGGGCATTTTGCTTTACTTTCAGCCTGCTTTAAGCAGTCACGTGTCAACAAAACTAGAAACAGGCGACGGGGAAAAGGTACGATTCGTAAAATCGCACTTGAAAAATGCAAATTTGGAAACCTTCGGATTTTTTTGTCAACTTATGGCAGCCCTGTATTTTCGTAACTAGCTTTCGCGCGTGTTTACTTAAAATGATTAATATGGATATCGGCACAGTGATGACGGGACGATTTGCAGTAGAGAACACGTTTGCATTTCTCAATCAAATATTTAGCAATTTTTCCTTTGTACAATATTTGGACCCAGATAAGACGCTTTGTACAAGGCGTCTGGTCTGGATCCAAACTGGTTGAAAAGGAATTATCAATTTTGCACAAAATCGTTTATTGTTCAAAACAAATCGTGTAATTTCTCCATTGTGACTTGTGCTGCTATTACTATGCCAAGGCTCCAGATAAGAGGAGTATTTCAAGAACTAAAATCTTTATTTCTGCATTAAACCCTATGGTGTCACTACTCACTAGAATCGTCTCTTCGAGACAATTCTAATGAATAGTAACACCATAGGATTAAATGTTGAAATGAGTGAGAAAATTTGGATTTGTTCCATTTACTCACTCTTATCTGGGGCTTTATATCTGCCACACCGGATGTGCGCCAGACTGTGCGGTTAACTAGATGTCCGCCATTACTGTGCAGTTAACTAGTTAACTGCATGGTTTTCTACCAGTTATTGCATGGGCGGGGAAACTCCGCCCACTACAAAGTGTGCGGTATCCAACTTAAACTGGGGTACTTTTCTATAGAAAAATGCCGCAGCCGTGTTACAAGGGTTAAATGTTTCCAGATAACTCATATTTATGCAGTAATTCACTTTTATACAGTCCACTACCCTAATCAGTCGGATACGACTGATTAGAGTAGTGGACTGTATAAGAGTGATTGAGTTAATCTGATTACCTCCCTTTAATACACAACATATTATAAACTGTTTGACAATCATTTCAACATGTGTTCAGTCAGTATGCCTAAGAACTAACTTTGAATATTCCGTCGCAGGTTAAAGTTTTTTGTGGGATACAGTATTCACTCAAGTGTATACACTGATTCTGGCTAACATCTTTCGTAAACAGACTTTCCCACAAGCTAAATTTAGAGCTTATCCACGCTAAATTTAGAAATGATGACATAGTAACGCAGCAATAATTTAGACTGCATCTCATTGTTTTGCCAGGTTTACACTCGCAAGATAGATGTGAAAATATAACAGAACGCCAGTCTAGGCCATTGGCCGATAAGAGTTCTGCATTTCAAGCACGTGGTCATTGACCAGGAATTCTGATCATTCCTGATTGGTTAAATGTTTTCATAGAGTTGCGGTCAAAATACAAAACAGACCCGTCTGCGACGGGAAAAAATAGTACAGACCACAGTAGTAAAGCGGACGATATTATGAGGTTGAAAGCGTAAAAGCAAACGATAAAAATGGCGTGAAGGGCGAATTTTGAATATTGACGAATCCCTTACAGTAAAACCTCTCCATTACGACCACTACATGAGATAAAAGAAAGTCCAAGTTTTGGGCAGATGACTGCTTAAAGCAAGATGACAGTAAAGCAGAAAGCTCCTATAGGAGCTTTCTGCTGTACTGTCTTCTTGCTGTAAGCTGTCACCTGTCTTATACGCCATCAAAAAACCTTCATTTCAGTGTTCGTTTTAGAGTGGTTTTACTGTATTTACAGAAACATGATACAGTGGAGAAAACGTTATTCTTTCCCAATAAACGCGTTTACGCTACAACTATTATTTGCAGTGCAAACAGTTTGGAGCCAGATCAGACGCCGGGTAACCCGGCGTCTGATCAGGCTCCAAACTGTTTGCCACCAAGATAAACAAGAATTATCAGAATTGTCCAAAAGTTGTTCTTTTTTACGTTTTAGTGCTTTGCGTTTGCGTAGGTTTGCGTTTAAACGGGAAAGAATAACAGATTCTCCACTGTATGACTATACCACAGATCCTAAAAATCAGAGTACATGTATAACTTTGCGAGTGATAAGGATTCAAAGTCTGTGACGCTCTGTTTAAAATGTTTTAGTTTAAATCATAAAAGTCAAAATTTGAACGGAAATCAAAAGACGGCGATCTTAATTTGGACCTCCAGACGTATTGACATTATTAAAGGTTGATACAAATTTAACGATTCTGAAACAGTGGCGAAGACGTGTTTCTTTCCGAAAAAAAAAGCGTTTGCCCTAAATCTATATAATTTCCATTTAAAACAGTTTGGAGCCATATCAGACACCGGGTAACCCGGTGTCTGATCAGGTTCCAAACTGATTACCATTCAAATTAAAAATAACCTTTAGAATTGTCGAAAATATGCCATTTTCTATATTTTTTTGCAATGCGTTTGTGTTTCCTTTGTATTTAAACGGGAAAGAATCACCACTGTACTTTGCTATAATCCATGCTAAAATGAGCAAGATTATGCTTACCTAGAAATTGTGCTTCAACACGTACAGTGGAGAATCTGTTATTCTTTCCCGTTTAAACGCAAACGTACGCAAACGCAAAGCACTAAAACGTAGAAAAGAACATTTTTTGGACAATTCTCATAATTCTTGTTTATCTTGGTGGCAAACAGTTTGGAGCCTGATCAGACGTCGGGTTACCCAGCGTCTGATCTGGCTCCAAACTGTTTGCACTGCAAATAATAATTTTAGCGTAAACGCGTTTATTGGGAAAGAATAACGTTTTCTCCACTGTATGCCCATTGCAAACAGCTTTGAGCCAGATACAAAACGCTTGCCACTCTAATGTTATTTTGCTATACAGAATCTGGGTTCAAATTTATTTATAAAGAATATGATTTGAGTATGAGATCGTTCTCAAACATTTGATTGAGAACGATTTCAGACTCAACTCAAATCTTTCGAACATCAGCCCCTTGCATTTGCATTATTTATTGTATTGGTTTTATTTTTATTTAAACCGGAAGACTTACACTATCTATACATCCTTTATGTGTTATAGTGGAGAAGGCAATTTTATTATATCCTGTTCAATTTGACCTAAACACAAACACAGTAAAAAATCCTCTACATGTATTACGACCACTAAAAAAAGAAGGCAAATTAAATAAAATATAGATGGCAGCTTAAAGCAAGGTGAACGTAAAACAGAAAGCTTCTTCGGGAGATTTCCGTTATACGTTCACCTTGCTTTAAACATACACCTATCTGAACACCTTATATTTACAACAATTAAGTGGTCATTATAGAAAGGGTTTACTGCAACACAACCTCTCTATTACGGCCACTAAATGTTGTAATTAATTGGTGTTTAAGGTAGGTGACTGCTTAAAGAAAAGGTGCCAGCGATATAAAAAGTTTCCTTTAGGAGATTTCTGTTTCACAGTCACCTTGTTTTAAGTTGTCACCTGTTTTTTATACTATTAATTAGCCTTCGTTTTACTGGTCGTAATAGAGAGGTTTCAATGTACGTTTTAAAACACTTTTATTATAATTTTAAATTCTATTGCTTTGTGTTCAAATTTTCAATTATTTTGAAAAAAATAACGTTTTCCCGAATGTTACTACTCACGTTTTAGTCCTTAATCCTTAGCACTATATCGCAATGGCTTGAGGTCGAAGACTTTGCCAAAACGTTTTAAATAGAATATAATCAAAGTTCAGCTAAACCCTTTCACTTTCAATTACGTCATAAAGCGCATTTGCAAACAGTTTTGATCCTAATCAGACACCGCGTTACGCGGTGTCTGATCAGGATCAAAACTGTTTGCCACTTGTTTTGAAATAACGCCAATTATACTGCCTCAAATCTAACTTTAAAACTATATTGCAGACAGCAATATTGTAGCAGACGACAATATGACGGTGAAGGGGTAAAAACGCCACGATAGATTTGATCATAATAGGGTTAAGCGGCCATTCTTTGAAGAAGCGTGTAGATCTTGCAACACAGATGACTGCTAAATGCATGAAAAAAAGAACACCAGAAAGCTTCTAAATGAGCTTTCTGGTGTAATTTTGTCATGCATTCAGCAGTCACCTGTAGTCAAGACTACTTAATTATCTATTTTAGAGTGGTCGCTTAACACAAGCTTGGCTGTATGTATATATTTATACATGTATGACTTCCTAATTGTTCTTAACGACTTCAAGTTGTTGTCATAATCAATTTAAATACTTTCTTTTAGTTTCCGTTCATGCTTACAGTTCCACATCATTTCTTCCTTTCATCGCCAGTACGATATTAAACCCTTTCCATTATAGAAGCGCCTTTTAGCACATCATATTTATTCTTACACTAAAGAAAATAGTTCCAACTTTTACGGTCATGAATATGTATCATAATTAATATTTTCTTTATTCTAGCAAGTAGAAGCTGAAAGCAGGATGAAAGTAAAGCAGAATGCGCCTTAAGGCGCATTCTGCTTTACTTTCAACCTGCTTTAAGTGATAAATTATGTCTTAAATGGGTTAAATGGTGAAGACATTATTCATTCATACGAAACTAAACGCAAACTCAGTGTGGAGAATCTGTTATTCTTTCCCGTTTAAACGCAAACGTACGCAAACGCAAAACACTAAAACGTAGAAAAGAACAACTTTTGGACAATTCTGATAATTCATGTTTATCTTGGTGGCAAACAGTTTGGAGCCTGATCAGACGCCGGGTTACCCGGCGTCTGATCTGGCTCCAAACTGTTTGCATTGGAAATAATAGTTTTAACGTAAACGCGTTTATTGGGAAAGAATAACAGATTCTCCACTGTAAATAAAATGTAGAAAATGACAAGGTACAGCGCTCCCTCTCTCCAATGTCATCTAGTGGGGGGAAAAGAGTGTGTGTTGTTCGGAGGGAGTTGTTATAGGGAGGAAAATTGGCATATATTTGCAAACAGCTTGAATCCAGTTAAGACGCCGCATTACGTAGCGTCTGATCTTGATCCAAATTGTTTGGCAATCTTTTGCGACCTTTCCTCAGTGTAAAAAAACATGGGAAAAAAAAGTTTCATTTTTTTTCCGCAGACGATATATTTGAAGCAGACAATTTAACCTGATAACGGTTAAAGCAGACGACAATGTAGCGGGAAAATAGACAAAAAAAGACGATACAAAGTTACATGAAAGGGTTACAGGTAAAAAACAAAAGACATACGACCTATCGGGTAACGTTTTACAATGTCAACTGATTAGGTTCTCCATATGACCGAGTAAGAGAAATTGTTATATACAGTGGAGAATCTGTTATTCTTTCCCGTTTAAACGCAAACGTACGCAAACGCAAAACACTAAAACGTAGAAAAGTACAACTTTTGGACAATTCTGATAATTCATGTTTATCTTGGTGGCAAACAGTTTGGAGCCTGATCAGACGCCGGGTTACCCGGCGTCCGATCTGGCTCCAAACTGTTTGCACTGCGAATAATAGTTTTAGCGTAAACGCGTTTATTGGGAAAGAATAACATATTCTCCACTGTATTTTAGAAACCAGTCTTCCGTTAATATAATATATCAGTTTAACCTCTTCATTGTTATGCCGTCATAAATTTGAAACAATTGTCGTCTGCTTTAAGTTCTCAAATTTAAAGTTGAGGTAGTTTGACTTAAGAAATATCGAAATGAGTGTCAAACAGTTTTGATCCTGATCAGACGCTGCAATACGCAAGATCTGATCAGGATTAAAAATGTTTGCAAATAACTTTTGTACTCGGCGTAAGAAAGTGAAGGATCCGAGTTTCCTGCTAAAAATGGCATACCAAATACGTATTTTGCTTTTTTTTCGCCGACACTAGTGTTCATAGCAGATAATAATGTAGCAAGTAAGGGTTGGTCTCGAGATATAGTATTTGTCAAAGTATGTGCCAAAGGAAATGCTTGATTGGCAATGTCAGTTTGTGACCTACACATAAGTAACAATACCCTGCCACTGTGACGCCATATCCCGTCACTCCCATAATATCGTCTGCTTGCAAACTTATCGTCTGCTTTTATTTTTTATTTCTTGATTTCAGAACTTTAGGCAGTTGGATTTGAAAAGCATGTACATGAGTGTAAAGGAAATGTGTGTTGTTCGGAGGGAGTTGTTATAGGGAGGGATATTGGATTACATTTGCAAACAGCTTGAATCCAGTTTAGACGCCGCATTGCGTAGCGTCTGATCTTGATCCAAATTGTTTGGCATACGTTTTCGACCTTTCCTCAGTGTAAAAAAACATGGGAAAAAAAAGTTTCATTTTTTTTCCGCAGACGATTTATTTGAAGGAGACAATTTAGCCTGATAACGGTTAAAGCAGACGACAATGTAGCGGTGAAATGGACAAAATAGACGATACAAAGTTACATGAAAGGGTTACAGGTAAAACAAACAAAAGACATACATGTACGACCTATCGGGTAACGTTTTATGACCGAGTAAGAGAAATTGTTATATACAGTGGAGAATCTGTTATTCTTTCCCGTTTAAACGCAAACGTACGCAAACGCAAAGCACTAAAACGTAGAAAAGAACAACTTTTGGACAATTCTGATAATTCTTGTTTATCTTGGTGGCAAACAGTTTGGAGCCTGATCAGACGCCGGGTTACCCGGCGTCTGATCTGGCTCCAAACTGTTTGCACTGCGAATAATAGTTTTAGCGTAAACGCGTTTATTGGGAAAGAATAACAGATTCTCCACTGTATTTTAGAAACCAGTCTTCCGTTAATATAATATATCAGTTTAACCTCTTCATTGTTATGCCGTCATAAATTTGAAACAATTGTCGTCTGCTTTAAGTTCTCAAATTTAAAGTTGAGGTAGTTTGACTTAAGAAATATCGAAATGAGTGTCAAACAGTTTTGATCCTGATCAGACGCTGCAATACGCAAGGTCTGATCAGGATTAAAAATGTTTGCAAATAACCTTTGTACTCGGCGTAAGAAAGTGAAGGATCCGAGTTTCCTGCTAAAAATGGCATACCAAATACGTAATTTGCTTTTTTTTTGCTGACACTAGTGTTCATAGCAGATAATAATGTAGCAAGTAAGGGTTGGTCTCGAGATATAGTATTTGTCAAAGTAAGTAAGTAAATATTTTATTATTGTGACATGTGCATAGAACAAAATGTTTTTAACAAAATATTGTTTAAATACAAACAATTTGCACCCGGCCCAGTGGGCCTATAAGTCACCACCAATTTAAACATAAATGTCTTGTACATTTTTATATACATTTAACGAATATGTAGTTAACAAAACATGGTACAGTGGCGGAAATTGCAGTTAATCGCAAACGTTGGCGATTCGCTTCAACGAGTGACTGACAGTTTAGAGCCTGGTCAGATACCGAGTTACTCGGTGTGTGATCTGGACCCAAACTGAATTCGCTGGGCACCAAACAAATTATAAACTCGTTCTTTTGCAAGGGATAACGATTTCTCCGGCTATAAACAAACATGTAATGGATAAGGTAATCATTGAAACATCATGAATCAGTCGAACACCGTTGTAATGTAATAATTATACGTTTAAAGAATGCCCGCAATATGGAACAATGTTCAAAAAGGTTATTATATTTCCCGTCCAAACGAAACGAATGGCAAACTCACTGCGATAAACCTGCGAAGGTCACATTTTACCGCTAACGTCGGTGATTCGCTTCAACGAGTGTATGACAGTTTGGCGCCTGCTAAGACGCCGACTTACTCGGCGTCTGAACTTGATCCAAACTGGCTATATGGTGCGCCATCAAACGGACCACCAAGTCGCTTTTTAGGAAAGGATAGTTATTTCCCCTGCAACAAAACTGAGAACTCTTCAGTGTACATATCAATGATAAGGTATTCATTGAAACATCATGATTCAATTTAACACAGTTAATACATGTAATATTGTTATACATTTACAGAATGCATAGTTACAACAACATGGAACAGTGTCGAAAACGTTATTCTCTTTCATTCAAACGGAACGAAATGCAAACGTATTGCAATAAAACTGCGACAATTACCCAGAGTTAGACAGTTTGAAGCTTGATCAGACGCCGAGTTGCACGGCGTATGATCTGGATTCTAACTGTCATCGCTGCGCCCCATCCAGCTGATCACCAACTCGCCTGTTGAAAGAGAATAACGGTTTACCCTGTAGCATTTGTCCTTTCATCCATACTATTACTATAATAATTGCGACATCCTAATTTTGATTGAAAATAACGTTTCTTCTAATAACATATGCTTTGACTAAGTATTTTGCAAGTTGTCGTGGACATGAAGTCATAGCAGTTGATAGTCTTTGATCTATAGGACTGTTTTCAGTGTCGACGAATAAACTATGAAACTGGGGTTCTCGCCTTATGTCATTGTAATAACTACAATTAAATAAGAAATGAACCTCATCTTCTACGCTGTCGCTATCACAAAATCTACATAGTCTTTGGTCACGTGATTCACCTTTATGTTTACTTCGTTCAAACATAAAACATTTATCTTCTCCTTTCCAGTTTATAAACTGAACAAAAAAACAAACTCAAAAGTAGGAGTCGGAGCCGACAAGGTCACTTTACTTAATCAAATAATCTCACATACATAACAGTGGATCAACACAAAAAAAATAGAGCCATATAAGTACTAATGGCTAAATAAATGTCACTAACATAATAAAATTTATCACTGCATGAAAGATACTCTTTCATGACAAAAAGTCTGTGTCCACTGTTCCAAACACACTGCAATCAAGTTAAACAACCTTCTCATTACTCACTCACTATGGCAACCAAACATAAACCAGTCTGCAAAATAAAACACTATTTTAGCAAAGAAATAACATAGGGAGGGTGGGTGGAAAAATGTAAAACACGAAGTAACCGTAACCTTGTCGAACCGTCGAATGAGCTTATATCTCTATACATAGAGGCACGAGTAAATACCCGGATTAAAACGCCTGACTGAACATAAATGGTTCAGTCCGATACAGTAAGCCACGTATAAACATACAATACGAAGATAAATTTATTTATGTTTACTTCGTTCAAACATAAAACATTTATCTTCTCCTTTCCAGTTTATAAACTGAACAAAAAACAAACTCAAAAGTAGGAGTCGGAGCCGACAAGGTCACTTTACTTAATCGACAGAAAAAGAACGGGAAAACAATATGGTCACAGTACAATAATGCATGTATACATATTAATATACCAAGATTAAGCAAAACTGTCGCTTTAACTTCATCAGACTCTCGTACAAATCTATCTTTTGCACTGTCAGATTTCCATCTACCATGTTTCTTAAACAGACGATCTGGAACGCCTGCACTAGCAGCACTACTAGCTCCACCTGATCTAAATGAATGTAGACCATACTGTTTACTATCATAACCCATGACAGATAAAGTGTGTAACAAAATTTCTCGACAACTAGTGTATAAGATATGATTACCTTTGATAAGAACATGCTTTGCTAATTTTTTACAAAATCTTATATTCCTAAACAAAAATTCATCAGAGAATTCAGGAATATCAGCAAGATCTAGATATGTTTCCAAAAGCATGACCGGACAGGTACATTTACCCGTTCTAGCAATTATTACCTCATTGCCCTTCTTATTCTGATCAGTTTTACTACGCACAATATTAAGCTTAAGCAGCTTTCTATCCGGACTGAAGCTTAAATCACTTCTCCTGAGATTAACAACTTCATCAAATCTCATAAAAACCTGCAAAAATGATTAAACACATAGAAATAAATCTTAAATCTATTAAATTTGGAAATAAACCAAAGTGTTGAACAAGATTATAGATATCATCTGCAGAAAAATGCTTTTTCTGGTTCGTTGGTTTAACCACTGCTCTTATTCAAAACTGACTTAACTAGACTAGACATGCAGGGATCGTTATAACCTGCTATACTATGTGCCCACGAAATGCTATAAACAATAGCATTTAACTTAAAAATAGAAGGGGACGAATCCTTAACTGAGGACAAATATATGGAAACATGAAATTCCGAAGCTGGCAAACTGCAAAAATCATATTTCTTACACCAACTACAAAACCCTTTAAAGTAACAATCATAAGATTTGAAAGTGTTGTCAGCTTTAGAATTTACAACTGAATCTTTTACAACTTGCTTGTACGCTTGTAACTCCTTGGGTAATATCTTTGAATTAATTTCTTTCCAGCGTCCTGCTTTAAATGCATCTGTTAAATGTAAATAATACACTAAGATAAGATATTAAAACAGAAAAGTGTAAAATAAGCTTATTAATGAGAGACGCTTCAGAACGAGCATTTTAACCAAATATATAAATACACGTTTAAATAACGCGATCAAATTGTACAAAACCTGCACCACAGTGCCAGCCCTCATACGCACCACAGTACGTAAATAATATCAGCGTCCCCCGGGGACACAACTAGCACCCCAGTGCCAAACTTCATACGCACCCCAGTACGTAGACAAGATCTGCATCCCACCGGGACACCAATACTTATACACACCCTAGTACGTATACAATATCAGCGTCCCACCGGGACACCACTGGCACCCCAGTGCCAATCTTCATACGCACCCCAGTACGTATACAATATCAGTGTCTCCCGGAGACACAACTAGCACCCCAGTGCCAATCTTCATACGCACCCCAGTACGTAGATAATATCAGCGTCCCCCGGGGACACAACTAGCACCCCAGTGCCAATCTTCATACGCACCCCAGTACGTAGACAATATCAGTGTCTCCCGGAAACACAACTAGCACCCCAGTGCCAATCTTCATACGCACCCAGTACGTAGACAATTTCAGCATCCCACCAGGACACAACTAGCACCCCAGTGCCAATCTTCGGAAGCAGCCCAGTTCGTAGACAATATCAGTATCTCCCGGAGACACAACTAGCACCCCAGTGCCAATCTTCATACGCACCCCAGTACGTAGACAAAATCAGCATCCCATCGGGACGTAACATAAACCTCTGTCCTAATACACACACCAGTTTATAAATCAGATCAATGTCCAACCGGGACATAACCTGCACCTCTATGCAGATCCTCGTACACACCCCTGTGAATACACAACATTCGAGTTCCACCAGAACATAACTGCACCTCAGTGCAGACTGCAAAGCACAGGCATATAACCAGTCCACATTCCCCCGGGAATATGCATGAACTTAAAACCAGAACCCTGCTGACACCTCTGTGCAGTACATGTACATAGTCTACATCTTGCACTAACTAAGTACATGTATTACACGCACAGCTTCTATTGCACGTGTAACTCATTATAGTACACACATGTACATGTATATATCAAACTCTAGCAGCTAACACTTTACTAAAAAAATTCCTAGACCCAAAAATTCATCAACACTAGACTTCTTAAAAAATATCCTGCCCTTGATTAAATTCTATAATACCAAGCACATAATCTTGCTTTATATTTATCTGCTCCCAATCTATAATAAGCAAATGTTAGAATTGAATCATAACATTTAAACGATCACCATAAGAGGCGAATCTAATCGCATCGTAAATACCCAAAAGCGAAGTTATGAACCCAAACATGCCGGAGTTACCTCCCATTAGTCATTATCTCAAATTTAGATTACATTGTCTGCTATGAGATTTTTATACCTGGACACCCACTGAACATCAGTGTCTATGTTATGATCCAAATCAAGCCTGAAAGTAGCTAAAAAACTCTGAATGTAAATCTGTACTACCTTCCTCAACAATACTAGTATGTAGAACCACATAGTTTAGCGAATCTGAAAACAATTTCATAGATATGTTGCTAAGCAACTTTCCGCTAGCTCTCAAAGCCAAATGTACTGATCTAGCTTAACTCTCTAAAAGTAATAGTCTCTCTTCAGCTGATAAAGAATTCTTAAAAAAACATACAAATTCAAGATTTTTATATAGGCCTGCAAACCCCACAAACTACATGGATGTTACTACCATCAGACTATATAATAGTCTGGGTTCGATTAAGACCGTTTAAATGCTTACAATTACATGCCACAATATCTACTCTCCAAAGTTTAACTCAAATCCTGAGATGATCTCTCCAATTTGTAAGTATTATCCTAAGAAGCTCATCTCTAAATTTCCATGTACAAGAGTAATTCTGTTAGGCAGAAATGAAAATTATGTTAATTTCCATAAAATACTGAGCAGATAGCTATTTGTATAGAATATGTGCAATATTAGACATATCAAAGACATATCTTCAAGGAGCTTGAACCAAATACAAACAACATTGGTAAACAATGAAGACCCACATCATGACACACTAAATATGAAGTCTATTGCATGTATTACATTGTTGTCGCCTGTGTCAAATTCATCTTATTTAACCTTTATATGACCTCTACATGACCTTGACCTATGTCGAACTTGACCCAATTTGTACTGCTCTCAAACTATAAATCATACTTATCATTTATCTGATGTCTAGACGTTTGAGTCTGTCCTTATCCCTGTCGTTCTCCATATACCTGGGCTGAACCGACAAATGGCGGGTATCGACTTTATCTATACAACATGCCATCTGCTCTGAAATGCTCTGTCCTCCAACAGCTAAAGGAGATATTCCTTAAAGTCTCTGTATGCTATGGCGAAAGAAATAGCCAAAGTACCTGGAACCAACCGGCTTCACTGCTGCCATCAGCCACAGAAACTCACATGAAATGAGAAAAAGAGGTTTAAAAAGCATACTGCTTATGAAAGCCCTGGAGATTAAGCACTTATAAGCTTTTTCACACCCTTGACCAAACGAAGGAGTTTGATTAACTCTCGGACCATGACCCAGCTCAAGGCGATTTATCAGCTATTCTAATCAAGTAATTACATGAAATAATGTTCTGCACCAATTCCGAGCTGCGAGTGATTAGCAAGGGATAGAATAGTCACAAGACCTGTCTTAAATTCAGAATTAAATGTAAAAATGTGCGTTTGCGCTATTTTCTTGAAGGGCTCACTGTCTTTGGACTTAAAAGAATTAAATTTCTGGCTTAATTCACATTTTCAATCTCCAATTTGAGAATCTAGATGCACTCTAAACAAGTCGAAGGCTGCATACACTTCTCCACCTGGGAGCTTACCTTGACACGTGGCAGACTGTAAAACTTTCAGTGACAAACTCTCGGTTTAGACCCAAATCCGTAGATAATGTCGTTCTCTCAGACTGCTCACAGTACAACAGCTTTCTCCACTACCACGAAGTAAAAACGAATGCTTAGGTTCAAAAGTGTCTTCAGCCATAGATAAAATACTAAAGAAATGCCAATGTCAAAAACGAAGTAACCGTAACCTTGTCGAACCGTCGAATGAGCTTATATCTCTATACATAGAGGCACGAGTAAATACCCGGATTAAAACGCCTGACTGAACATAAATGGTTCAGTCCGATACAGTAAGCCACGTATAAACATACAATACGAAGATAAATTTATATATATCTGCCTGTTTCAATTCTAACGGTAAAATACCTGATCTGAACTGGCTTAATACTGAGCGCTCATATTTGCTAAGGTTCATTTTCACATAGTATTCACACTCAAATGTATTTTTGAAACGTCTGTATGTTCTAAGTTTTTGTACTTTTTCAACTTCGTGAGACCAGATATTGCTATAGTAGTTATGGATCATCGTATTAGCCTGAGAAATACTGATAACGGTTTTCCTATCAAACGACTCTATTAGACCTAATTCTGACATCACGTGTTTAATGTCTTTTGACCAGTTGTTTTTACACTTGGAGTAATCCATTTCAAACACTTGTTTTGTAATACGGGAGTCGTCCATTATTATCAGTCTATTCCAGAGTCTCAACATTGAAGCCCAACGTCTATAAACACTGGGAACCCATCCCATATCACCATTCATGGCTAAAATAGGCGTGAAACGGTGTACTCCTAAGAAGTAACGCATTGCCCTATGTTGAACGTTATCAATAGATTGGTACTTTTTGAAACCCCATACGGCTGAACAATAGTCTAGAATTGGTGTTACACAGGACTGGTATAGTTTAAAGTATGTGTCAAAGGAAATGCTTGATTGGCAATGTCAGTTTGTGACCTACACATAAGTAACAATACCCTGCCACTGTGACGCCATATCCCGTCACTCCCATAATATCGTCTGCTTGCAAACTTATCGTCTGCTTTTATTTTTTATTTCTTGATTTCAGAACTTTAGGCAGTTGGATTTGAAAAGCATGTACATGAGTGTAAAGACAGCTGGGATCCTGATCAGACGCCGCGTTACGCGGCGTCTGATCTCGATCCAGACCGTTTGCAAATGTTACTGCTATAGAACATGGCAGGGAAATGATTCAAAACAATGATCGGATCCTTCTTATGCAGTGTTCCCTCTCTCCAACAACATCCAGTGGAAGACAAAAAATGTGTGTTGTTCGGAGGGAGTTGTGTTAGGGAGGCAATATGCTTATAGATACATTTGCAAACAGCTTGAATCAAGATCAGACGCCGCTTTACATCTGGGTTCAAGCTGTTTGTCACTCGTCATTATGATTTTTTTTCTGTCAAAATGTCCAATATGTGACTTTACAATTTTTTGAAGTAGACGATATTGCAGCCGCGAAAAGGTAGGACATAAGTGTCTTGTTAAGTGAAGAGCGGCAAGCGTTGTTATAAGGAGGGTATCGTTGTTTGCAAATGTCAATTAGGTCGTGATCAGTTCTCTGAGGGTCCTCTGCCGTATTCCGATACACTTGGGCTAGGATAAAAAAGGAATAAAGATTCAATCCAATTGTCCTTTTAATAGTTAATTAAGTGTCTGTCTCTCTTTCTCTCTCTCCATCTCTGTCTGGCTGTATAATTGTATGTCTCTCTGTGTCATTGTGTCTCTGTCTTTCTCTCTGTCTCTCTATCTATCTATCTATCTATCTATCTATCTATGGTATATTTCTGCCTATCCTCTCTCTCTCTCTACCTCTCTCTCCCCCTCTATATATCTCTCTGTCACTCTCTGTCCGTCGCTCTCTGTCTGCCTGTCTGTCTGTCTGTCTCTCTATCTCTCTTTTACATGTATTTCTCGTCATATACAAGTGTCAGTTGACTATATATTGACGGATAGTTAGCTAGTCTACAAAAACATAAAAAATATCACAGTCATGTAAGGCATCAACATATGTACACGTACGATACATGTATTTTCAAAATCAAAATTTGGTCATTGAGGTAGGACAGGTTCATATGTATAAGAATCAATTATGAAATATCATACAAATAAAAAACAGTTTCTTAACTCAATCAGCCCTGAAACTTCGAATTGACAAATCCAGTTTCCTATAAGGTCTTAGACTCTAGTCCCATTTAGACCAACAACCAGTATACTCGTTTCTAGGGTTCAATGAGTAAAAAACAACAACAACAATAAAAACCGAAAAGCAAAACAGAAACATAGCAAAAAAAATAAATATTGAGCCTCCAAGAAACGGGCTCATGAAGCCAGAATTTCTGTAAACAGGGCAAATGTCTCGGGCCAAAAATGTGCTCTACTTTCGCACAAACCTCTGAACAAAGAAATATACAGAGTTCATAAGACATGCGGCTGCCTAATGCAAGATAACAATTTTGCAAAATGCTCCTAATGTAGGGATTTTTGAGTGTCCAAAAGGGAGTGGGTTTTAGAGGTTTGACTGTATCGGGTAGTACATCAAATTTATATCAATAATGATGTTATAAGTTATAACCAATGTAATTACAAAGCTGTGTCTTCAATGTTATAAGTGTTACAGTGGAGAACACGTTATTCTTTCCCGTTAAAACGCAAACGAAACGCAAATACATTGTAATAAAATGTAGAAAATGAGAATATTTTGATAATTTTTGACTTTTGACTTTAATATTAGTGGCAAACAGTTTGGAACCTGATCAGACGCCGGGTTACCCGGCGTCTGATCTGGCTTCAAACTGTTTGCACGGGACATAATAGGTATAGCGTAAACACGTTTATTGGGAAAGAATACAGTTATCTCCACTGTGGTACACATACTTTACTTTAAAAAGGATGTTGGTACATGTAACGAATGTAATTGCAAAGCAGAAACGCTAAAACTATTATTTGCAGTGCAAACAGTTTGGAACCAGATCAGACGCCGGGTAACCCGGCGTCTGATCAGGCTCCAAACTGTTTGCCACCAAGATAAACAAGAATGTAATAAATTAATTAATTAAGGATACGCTAAGACGCATTTTTTCCTAATATAAGCGTTGACGCTGAATCTATTATTTCAATTGCAAACAGTATGGAGACGATTAAAAAACAAGAAATCGGTCTCGTTAATAAGATTAACAAGATATTTCATAGCGTGGTACTTGCCTTTGAACTTAATGAACTAAACAGTGTATGATGCATTACTCTAACCAAAAGTAACTGCCAAATATGTTTGAAATTTCAAAGAAAAGTTTCAAAATTTCGCCTTAAACCTGGGACAGTTAAGGTTTTCGTGAAATCTCTGATTTTTCAGTGATTTCACGTATTCCCTAACTACACGTTATCCCTGTAACATATTATTATTATTATTATACCCGATTTATATAGCGCTCTTTTCATACAGGAGTTGTGCATTCAAAAACGCTTCACATGAAATTATATAAATGTACCTACAAAGCGAGAAAGACAAATAACTACATTCACAATAAACATGATACAATATTGAGAAACATGGACACATGGAAATTCTTTCAATATAATTACCAATATTATAAAATTGTTATAATTAGTTTGTAAAATTAACTTAAAAATGAGTCAAATGATTAAAAGATCAATGGCATGATTAAAAATAGTGTGTTCTTTTGTTTGTCTGTTTGTTTGTTTGAGTGTAGAGCCGGGGAGTAGTTCATATAGACATTTCGTGATGAAAATGCAATACAGGTTGATGTATTCAGGTCGAGGCGTTGTTTGGCGGAAATAACCAGTGGGACGAGCGAATTGGCGAGAGTCTGATCGGTTGTTTCCTGCAAAAACTTCGAGAGCTGAACACAACACACTGTAGCGCACTGGCAACTGTTGATGTTTTTTTTCGCCTTGAATACACATCTTAACAACCAAATAGTTGTTAAATAATTTTACTATATGCCTTCTTATGATGTCGATCGTTTCCGCGTGTATCTGAACAGTAAAAATACAATAGTCTGTATCAGCCACCTTGTATCGCCCACCTTGTACATGTATTTCACTCCAACCTCGTTTTCGATTAAGCGTGACGTCATATACGCACATGTACTAGATTCACGTAATTCTTTATGACATCTTGTTCTGCTTCAAAAATCAAATGTTTTTGGATATCAAATGATATGCACAACTCTTTAGTTGTTATTGGTGTGTATTCAAGGCATACATGTATAATAAACACGTCGATCACCAGGGCCCGTATTCACGAAGCTCCTAAGGGAAAATTTCCCCTTAGTTTTTAACATTTCCCTTAAGTTTTTTCCCTAAGCTTGAGGAAATTCCTTAAGTGGTATTCACGTAAGGCCTTAACCTAAGGATTCCCCTAAGTATATAGATTTTTCCCTTAAAAGTTAAGGTAACTCTAACCCTCCCTTAACTTTTAAGGGAAAAGTTAAGGGGGGAAATATAAATGGCTGCCATGTTTTGAAGCCCTCGATTCGATATTTAGTTTTCATATATATACGTAACGAAGATACATTTCGTGAAGATTGTTGTTTTACACAATTTGGAAAGTTGACGAAATTTGCTCATCCAGCTACAAAAACAGGTAAGTTGATTTGTACCGGTAGGCCTAAAATACGAAATGGAAATATTTTGGCGAAATGGACGAAATGGAAATTTTGATGGCGAAATGGAAATTTATTTTTCGGAAATCAGATATAGAATCTACCCCGCCGACGGTTCTATCCCAAGAACGTGTCTTCAAAGCTTATGCGATCCCGCCTTGAACCAAAACCGCCGGTCAGATGCAAGTTACGGATAAGGGGTAAATCCAAAGAATCTGCCAGACAATTCCACGCTAGCTGATCAGGATTTACACCATCACCGAAATCTAATAGATTCTACTAGTAAACCGTAACAAATATTATGTACAATAACGCATTTATGTACAGTCAAAATTCGATATTCCAAACTCGCTTAAGTCGAGTATATCTGTATTATAAAGCCCACAAGTTGCTAAACACGTTTGAACCTTGAAACACGGACATGTTCGACCCAAACAATCTAGAAATAATGAAATCCAGAAACGCAAGAAAATTCGGGTTTTGCGAGTTTGGGATATCAAAGTCCGTCTGTAGATCTAGTATATCCAGATATGCACCACACATTTTACACAACACCGGATACTAATGCAAAACGCACACAGAAGCCCTGCTTTAACCCTATACCCCATAAATACGCCATACTCCTGCACTGAAAAAAACAGTACCAAATTATACAGGCATTACTATGCACCATAATAAATACTTTCTATATCTTAGCAGATGACAGCTTAAAGCAGACTGAAAGTAAAGCAGAATGTGCCCTGCTTTCAACCCACTTCAAGTGGGCAACTATTTTAAATACTATTAAATCCGGCTATGAGGTAATGGGTTAAATATGTACTTTTTGTGAAGAGGCGAAAAAGGTTCATTGACAGCAGATCAATTACAGATTAAAGAAACATAGAGCTAGATCTATGTAGTTTTAAATATCGACGCCGTGAGAGATTTACACATGAGCAAAAACAAATATCCGACATATATATACATATCTGATCTACCCCTCCCCCCCCCCCCCCCCCCACCACACACACACACTGAAAATAGCAAAATGAAATCTATCTAGATCTAGAATGATCATGAAAATTAATTAAATATACAAATTACACTCTAGATCTATCTAGAAGTTCAAACGCCGGTTTCCCCTTTTCTATCTTTACTTTAACTCGATAGGAACCAGACTAAGCATTGCACGTGATGAGTACTTAACATCATGACATCACATAATAGAATTACATGTATATGACGTCATAACGATGACGTATCAGAAATTTCCCACGGTCCTTATGAAAATACAGTAACACATTCGAAAACCGGACACAAACACAGCCGGTCTTCGACAGGCGGTCGCCCAATGGAGCACGATGGTACCATAGAAAGCTCATATAAGAGCTCTCCGCAACACCACCGCAACCATTCGTCGTTAGATACCTCTTTCAACATACACAAGTGCCCGAGTTTCGGATGTATAACTGTAATATCGATCAAACATAATAAGACCCGTCAGAGCCCCAAATAAAAGAAGACGACAGACCTCGTTTTATGCAAAATAGCTCACAACAACACCCACTGAGTGTCTCAGTTCATGTTGTTGTATTATTGAGCAGCATATATATTTTCGAAAGATTGATTGCCGCAGTCTTCTTGTATAGGCAGCACAGTCCTAAGATAGATCTCATACAAAACAACAAGTTATTTAAATCTCAGAGAAATGAATAAGAACAGTGAATAAAAACCAGCAAATAAGATCAGCTATAAAACCGACGAGAACAACACTCAAAACATTAAACATTGTATATACATTAGAAACACACGCACGGGCACCTTGCTGACGGTTTTGGTTCCAGAACGTGTATCCCGACTCGAACCAAAACTGCCAACCAGATGCTGGGTAAAGAGGGGTAAATCCCAAGAATCAGCCTGGCAAATCTATGCTACAGGGATGCCATTTCTCCGGATTTTTCTTAAATATTAGGATTTTTTCCCTCCAGTTTATCTAGTAGCTTCAAGCAAGCTGAAAGTAAAGCAGAATGCGCCTAAAGGCGCATTCTGCTTTACTTTACTTACGGCCTGCTTTAAGTAGTCGCATGTAAACAAAAGTAGAAATAGGATATGGGGTAAAGGTACGAATCATAAAACGCACTTGAAAAATGCAAATTTGGAAATCTTAGGATTTTTCATGTCAACTTATGGCAGCCCTGATGCTAGCTCACCAGGATTCACGCAGTCACCGTAAGGACTACAAAGAGTTCACTCTAGTAGACCGCACATTATATACATATAAATCTAGAACATTAGAGCTCTAGATATGGGGAGTATTCCACAGGCTAAACTCTTTATTCTTGTATTAAACGGTTAAACCCTTTGGTGTTACTACTCGTCAGAATCGGCTCGAAGAGACGATTCTAACGAGCAGTTACATCTCGTTGAACTGAGTGAGAAAATGTTGGACATGTTCGCGTGTACATCCTCTTATCTAGAGTCTATAATAAATGTGTGGGTAAAGAGATAACAGTCAAATTAGGTCCTCTTTGCTTTTAGCCATTCAATTAATTTCGCGGTGAAGTTCTCAATGGTCTTTAGATCTCTGATCGAATCAGGTATTGCATTCCACAATGCTGGCCCTGAATAACCTATGCTTTCTTTAAATTGTTCCAATCTTGGTATTGGTATTCTTAAATTCGTATGACTAAAGGATCTTAAGTTTGATATGTAAGATCTGTTGTCTTTTTCAAACATACTTGAGATATAACGAGGCACACAATTCGTGTGAACTTTGTACATAAATTTTGCTTTGTTTAGTATAATTCTTTCATAGATGTTAAGGCAATTCATATTCTCTAATGCGTCTGCAACAGATGTGTACTCATTGCCAAATATTATCTTGGAGGCCCTTTTTTGTAATTTGTATAGTTTAAGAAGATTAGACGAAGTTGTGCCACCCCAAACTATATTGCAGAAATCAAAATGCGGTTGAATATATGCTTTGTAAAACAGAATTCTTGAATTGAGAGGGATAAACATTTTGATACGAGACAACAGCCAAATATTTGTCGACACTTTCTTTTTAATTTTGATGACATGGTCGTTTCATTTTAAATTTTCATCAAAACAGACGCCTAATAGTTTTTCTCCTTTGGACATCTTCAATTGGGCATTTTTGAAAGTAAGAGAGAAGGAGTTTCCCGGAATTTTAGACCTTCTGTGTGGAGTTGTTCTGTTTTCTTAATCATAAATACAGCTTTTCCCGGTAGTTTCCGACATAACGCAGACATTACTTATTATATATACATGTACAATGTATATAGTTACTGATCGCTTTCATTTTCATGCAACTATAAATTGTTTCAGTTGGACTTAGAGATAGCTTTTTCTCGATTCAATTCAATACCTACCGTTTTCCTTTCCATTGCGCAAAGTAAATATTCTTTACGCAATGAAAAGAAAAAAGTAATTCTCTTCCGCGTATCTTAAAACTAGCTTCTATATATATTCTATGTATACTGAAACAATAAATCTTGAAGTAAAACTTTATTCTATGCTATAATAACTGATTTCCTTAAAATAAATGTCCATTTCGCCATGGCGGAATGAAAATATTCTTCGTATATAGAGATTTATCTACTCTCAAGTATGAAAAATCGGTTTTCAATCACTGCCATATGGTGGGGTATAAAACCCCATACCACCGTGCCCGTGCCCGTGCCCGTGCCGACGACAAATTACGGAAATTACCGAGTGTTTTCCTAAGTTCATTTTTCGATTTTTTTCGGATTTTTTTGTTTCATACGTATGATACATTTTTATCATATCTAATTGGTGCTGAAATAAATTTGGGCTGTAATCAATATTTTCCGAGAAAATCCAATTTTTGATTTTTAGGGGGTATAAAACCCCATACCAATATATTTTCACAAATTTTCGTTTTATAAAGCAACAAAAGTTTTTAGAAACTTTTTTTTTGTCAGTGGCTGTGTGGTTTATATATGTTAACAACATGTTGGTCTTTTTAGGGTTTTATAGTTTATATTTTTGTTTTTTACAGGATATAATGGAATCCGTGCCAACCCCGTGCCGTCCCGTGCCACTGACAAACGATCGAATTTCTAAGCATAACAAGTTTACTGAAGCTATATATCCGTGGCTGTTTGAATTATGTTTATTTACACCCATGTTAGTCTATTCAGTGGTTTATTGTTAATATTTTGTATTCTACAAGATATAAATCGATTCCGAGCCAGGATATAATAAGCCCCGTGCCGTCCCGTGCCACTTCGTCAATGACATGGATGAACATATTTGCTAACAATTAAGGTAATGAAAAGTCAATAAATAACAAGTGTATATCATATATATTTTATTTACAATGTTTAGCACACTTATAATACCAATAGTACGGTATATATAGGTACATATACGTCATGTAAGAAAAATCCACATATTCTCTAGTTCTATATCTGTCTCTCAAAGCGAGATAGAGAGAGAAAAAGAGAACGTCTTTCATTCTCTCTCTCTCTCTTTGAGAAACAAAAATAGATAGACAGAAAGAGAGAGAGAGAGAAGAAAGAATCATGAATGATAAATCCTCTACTAAAGCGTCGCCTATTGAAGATCTTTACCAGCATTTTATGAAAACAAATGATACAGATCACTCTGAATATGATACACCTGCGTTAAACGACGACTTTATTCCACAAACCTATACAATTGATGCCCTTAATAGACCTTTAACATGTACAGAAAAAGTTTTAACGAAGTGTAAGAGTGGAAAGTCATCCTCTCAGCACGACAATATTATCAACGAATACTTAAAGAGCACTAAGTCTATAATGACCCCAATCTACTGTGATCTATTTAATAAGGTTTTAGACGCAGGAATCTTGCCGGATGATTGGTTGGTAGGAACAATAAGACCCATTTTTAAGAACAAGGGATCTACAAGTGACCCTATTAATTACAGACCAATAACAATTCTAAGTTGCCTTGGTAAAACATTCACAGCTGTTTTAAATAATCGAATATATTGCTTTTTAAACGAAAATAACCTCCTTTGTGAAAACCAAGCTGGATTTAGACAAAAGTACTCAACACTAGATCATATATTTTCACTGAACGTGCTAATAAACAAATTAAGAAACGCAAAAGCTAAACTGTTTTGCTCCTTTATAGATTTTTCAGCTGCATTTGATTCTATATGGCGATCGGGACTTTGGAGCAAAATCTTTAAACTTGGTATTCGAGGAAAGGTCTTAGATGTTATTAGAAATATGTATTCGGATATTAAGTCGTGTGTTTCGCTTAACGGTGAAACGTCTGAAATGTTCAAAAGCTCATGTGGAGTTAGACAAGGTGAAAATTTATCGCCAATACTTTTTTCTATGTATTTAAATGACCTTGAAGCCTTTCTTGATAGATCAAATGAAGGGATCCAAATAAACACTAATATTAACGATACACTATACTTCCTCAAACTATTGGTACTACTTTATGCTGACGACACCATTATAATGAGCACTTCACAGGCAGAACTTCAATCATGTCTAAACAGTTTTCACGAGTATTGCCAACAATGGAAACTTAATGTAAATTATTCTAAAACGAAAGTAGTAGTCTTTGGCTCAAATAAACCTAGTAATTATTCCTTTTCAATAAACAATCAACACATAGAAACAGTAAAAAGTTATAAGTACTTAGGCATCTATTTTGCATCCACTGGCAGTTTCTTAGAATGTCGTAAACAAATAATTGCACAAGCTAACAAAGCAATGTTTCAATTATTCAAAAAAATCAATAACCTTAACTTACCAATTGACTTACAACTTAAACTCTTCGACAACACAATAATGCCAATTCTCACATATGGCAGTGAAGTCTGGGGTTATGAAAACCTAGATCTTATTGAAGAATTCCATTGTAATTTCCTCAGACGTATAACCAAAACAAAAAAGTCTACTCCTAGGTATATGTTATATGCCGAGCTCGGCCGTTTCCCCATTGATTTACTTATAAAAACTAGAATGATAAAATTCTGGAGTACTTTAGTAAGCTCTAAATACCAAAAAATTTCGCATATACTGTACCACTATACAAATCAGTCAAATGCAAGTTACAAATGGACAAACCACATCCAACACATTCTAAATGCAACTGGCTATCCAGAAATATGGTATAATCAACATGTGATTGAAACAAGAAATGTACATAAACTTATCAAACACCGACTTATTGATCAATTTCAGCAAGACTGGCACTCTAAACTTGATACTTCATCGAAAGGTAAAATCTATTCTAGTTTTAAGGACAACACACACTTTGAGCATTACCTTATAAATCTCCCTCAAACATTGAGACTCACTATGATGCACTTTCGAACCGGAAACCATAGGTTTCCAGTGGAAGTAGGCCGTTGGAAACAATCACATCTTTTACACGAAAATCGTAAATGTAATTTATGCGAACTACATAATATAGGTGATGAAATGCATTATTTGCTAGTATGCCCATATTTTAATGATATCAGACGTAAATTCATCCAAGAAAAATACTTCAAGCATCCCAATATCATTAACTTCAAACAACTGATGTGCTCCTCAAATATATCAGCTCTCAAGAACCTTTCACTTTTTATGAAAAGTATAATGAAATCATTCGAACGACAATAAACTCGTTACTCTTGGCACTTCCTAATCGGTAACTCTAAACTTCATTTAAGGCTCTATCCCGACGCACAATCAATGATTGTACTCTAAGCAATGCGGCAAGCAAAGCACACTAGGAACATAGGACCCCTGTTAAGCACTCTGTTCTGGGTCTGCATTGTTTTGCACAGGATAAGTGCACTCTTTATTCCACGGTTAACAACTAGTTAAACTTATTATGGTTGAATGACGGTGTGGACCCATGCAAGGGGACTCCATCCTAAGGATCCCTTTGATATGGGTCTTCACTGTTTTCATTCGACAAGTGTATTCTTCTCAAATACATTAATGTTTTGAACGATTTAGCTCGCCGCTAGGGTCCAACAAGTTAGACAACAAGACAAGTGTAATTTTTGCATTTTGACATTTACATTAGTATAGGACGTGTAAACTCGTCGCCAGGTTTCAACGAATTCAACTGTAAACAGTGGTACGATTGAATGACAGACAGAGTGGACCCGGGCCAGGGGGACTCCTTTTTTAGCCCTCTGTTACGGGTCTTCGCTGTCTGTATCAGGCAAACTTGTGTACTCTTCACTTGTATATGTCTTATATAGAACGAGTAAATCTCGACCACAGGGTTAAACAAATTCAACTGTAAATTATAGTACCGGTATGTTTGATGGATAGACAGTGCGGATCCAGACCGGTAGCTCCTTTCGGGGAACACTCTGGTAAGGGTCTTCACTGTCTTATTAGGCAGGTGTATTCTCCACATACACGTGTCTTATATAGAACGAGTAAGCTCGTCGACAGGGTATAACAAGTTCAACTGTAAGCTATTGTATGTTCGATTGATAGACAGTGCAGACCCAGACCAGGGGGCTCCTTTCGAGGAACCCTCTGGTAAGGGTCTTCACTGTCTGTATTAGACAAGTGTATTCTTCATATGCACATGTCTTATATAGAACGAGAAAACTCGTCCACAGGGTTTAAAAAGTTCAACTATAAACTATAGCATGTATGATTGATAGACAATGCGGACCACAGGTACTTGACACATACTTTATTATCTATTAACACCCCCGCCCCCTTAAAAAAAAAATTTTTTTTTTTTTTTTTTACTATACTTCTATTATAGATACAAGGTAAACAGCGTAATTCGACACCTAGTCTTTACTATCCACTTAAACTGATGCTAAAATAGACTCGATCGCCGATATTCTCTTGTGGTATCCTCGGGAAAGGATTAATTTATCAATATCTACTTTTTATTTCATCAAATTCCGTCAAATAACGCCACAGTACGTGAATTATAACGAAAATTTGCATAAAAAAAGGGGGGTGGGTTAATAGATAATAAAGTATGTGTCAAGTACCTGTGATGCGGACCCAGGCCAGGGTATTCCTTTCGAGGAACCCTCTGGTAAGGGTCTTCACTGTCTGTTTTAGACAGATGTATTCTTCGCATACACATGTCTTATACAGAACGAGTAAGCTCGTCGCTAGGGTATGACAAGTTCAACTGTAAATTATAGTATGTATGATTGATAGACAGTGCGGACCCAGACCAGGGGGTCCTTTTGAGGAACCCTCTGGTAAGGGTCTCCACTGTCTGTTTTAGACAAGTGTATTCTTCGCGTGTACGTTTTGTATAAGAGGAGTAAGCTTGTTGATAGGGTTCTATGGGTTAATACATGTCTGCATGGTAGACGTTCTTTTTAGTCATGTTCTACTTTCTGTTGTTTTTTGTTCTCTTGTTCTTTATTGAATTTCTATGTTAGGTTTTGTTCCAATGGGTAACACATCTTCACTTAAATTGTGTTAAATTATAACGTCCAAGCAGCTTAGTAGTGGTGCACACCCGGACTAGTTGTCGCCCATTGAGGACATCTGACCTGGGTCTGCACTGATTGTCTATGCTATGTGTTGCTTACGGAAATAAACCATTTTAGTCATTAGAAAATATCATGTACTTCCCATTGAATGCATTGCTCTGCATATGAACTCCATTCTGTTTGTTGACATTATTATTCTGATATTGCAATTTTTGACATACAGTGTGGTGATTAGAGGACCGTGTTTGTCATACGATTGGCAGACAGGATCCTCTGATTTCAAAACTGCCATGTGACTTTTTCATAATTAACAATGCTACATAGCTACACGAAAAAACGATCAAATCAACTGACTTTCAAATTAATTATACATAATTGCACTTGCTGCAACTGAAATTACTATGTTCATTTCGTACTTACATGCCGTTTGTTGGTAAATCCGACAAATATGCTTTTCACAGCTAGATATCTACTGTAATTGAGATCACGTGACAAAATTCCTTGAATGAAGTACAGTGGCGCCTGTTCTCTCCGGACGTTACTGGCGACAATGATTTCTTAACCTGAGGCGTCTTGTCACACAAAACAGGATCCAAGTAAAGTGTATCTTTCCTAATAGAAAGGTACGCGATTCTTCCCTTCTGTTTTGGAATTGACAAAATATTTTACAAACTATACGTCTTTATATATTTGTCCTGCTGAGCAGGGCAACACAGTACTTCACGTCTGCCAGTTTTATTATTTACAAAAAGTCCACATCTGCACGTGCTGACCTTGAAGGAAATGGACAAAACTCCCACGGTGTCCGTCAATAAAATGAAGTACAGTGTAGCCTACTTCCGCCGGACTTTACGACTGATACCTCTCACTAGTTCATTTCGGCGCCAGAGCAGGATCCAAACAGTCTGCGGCACTGACAAGGCAGCGCCTCACTCAGTTTTCTTCTTGTTCTTGCTTGACGATGTATTTGTCGCAATTTGACTTCGTTTTTTTTAAATGTCCGTTTGGGGAGGGTTACACTGTACTTCTCTCTTGTCAACTATGTTATTTACTATAAGACTACATCAGCACGTGCCGCCCTCTATAGATAGGTATACTGACCTAATGTTTTGAATGTGTGTTAGGATAGTTCTCATGTATTTGTAGAAATGTACAAACTGAGAAAATAAAGAGTATTTGAATTTGAATTTGAATAGATTGGTATACGGATCTATGCTCAAAAGAAAAAATAGACGCAGCTTAACTATAGGCAGACCAGTTCGCTTTATTATAAAGTGAACTGATCTGCATAGTTAATATGTATATTGTATCATCTAATAATAACCTGATATTTAATTCTATTTATTGTGTCCATACCATTTAGTTAAGTATTATATATAATATTTTTCCACCTTCCCCCTCCATCGCAGAAATATGACTGATCTATACCATCTTAATTCAGTATTCGACCACCAAATGTCCTACTAACCCAATAGTTTTTGATCATGTTGTAATTCACATGTAATTACAAAACATATGTTTTGTTTTCTGTGACAAATAAAGGAGTGTTCTGTTCTGTTCTGTTCTCAGCAACCGGTTTGGAGTGGTGGATTAATTATTATATATCGTTTCTTTTGAATAATTATCTTTTATCTCATGTTTCATTCTTTGCTAATGTACATATGAATATGTTAATATCAGAACATGACAAGAACATTTAGCTATTGAAACGTTAAACCATTCCCCCATAAATACGCCACTGAAAATATATTTCCAGTTTTTAGAGCCTTGACATCCCCACAGCAAACAAATACAAATTCTTTATTTCAGCTTTAAGCAAAGTACTTTGCTTCTAGCCATATAAAGTACAAATCATTAATGACAATAATGACAATACATGAAAGAAAAGTACAAACACGGAATGGGTGAGCACGAGTTCAGCGGCAAAGGAATAAATAAAGCTAATCAAAACTCTTTAATACCTTTAATATCAATGCAATTATCGACTCTACACAAATAAATATTTGCAATAATTAACACCTGTCGGCTCATGCCCAATCTATACAAACAAATAACACAATGATAATTTCTTTTTATTAAGCAACTAACGTTTTAGCTACCATATTTATCAATATATGTGGTTACATCTAAATTCATTCACGCTCGGGTGGTCCGCAGTAGGTAAGGATGTTCAGGATTTTCCATTGTACTATACCAAAAAAACAAACACCAAATAACAAAAAAAAAACAATAGCAAAGTTTTTTAAAAATTAAAGTTTTCTTATGTTTATTATAACGCACCGGAAGACAAGAAGCTGAAAATTAAAATAAATAATTGCCATATACCAGCCGTATTAATTAGTGGCTAGGGCTTATTATATCCTGGCTAGGAATCAATTATATCTTGTAGAATACAAAATATTAACAATAAACCACTGAATAGACTAACATGGGTGTAAATAAACACATTTGATGACAAAAAAGCAGAAACATGAAATAAATAATTCCCATATATCAGCCGTATTAGTGGCACGGGACGGCACGGCACGGCACGGGGCTTATTATATCCTGGCTCGGAATCAATTATATCTTGTAGAATACAAAATATTAACAATAAACCACTGAATAGACTAACATGAGGTTAAATAAACACAATTCAAACAGCCACGGGCCAAAAAAATAGCTTCAGTAAACTTGTTATGCTAAGAAATTCGATCGTTTGTCAGTGGCACGGGACGGCACGGGTTTGGCACGGATTCAATTATATCCTGTAAAAAACAAAACTATAAACTATAAAACCCTAAAAAGACCAACATGTTTCAACATATATAAAACACACAGCCGCTGACCAAAAAAAAGTTTCAGTTAACATGTTATGCTTAGAAATTCGATCGTTTGTCAGTGGCACGGGACGGCACGGGGTTGGCACGGATTCACTTATATCCTGTAAAAAACAAAAATATAAACTATAAAACCCTAAAAAGACCAACATGTTGTTAACATATATAAAACACACAGCCGCTGATAAAAAAAAAGTTTCTAGAAACTTTTGTTGCTTTATAAAACGAAAATTTGTGAAAATATATTGGTATGGGGTTTTATACCCCCTAAAAATCAAAAATTGGATTTTCTCGGAAAACACTAATTACAGCCCAAATTTATTTCAGCACCAATTAGATATGATCAAAATGTATCATATGAAGAAAAAAATTCCGAAAAAAACCGAAAAATGAACTTAGGAAAACACTCGGTAATTTCCGTAATTTGTCGTCGGCACGGGCACGGGCACGGTGGTATGGGGTTTTATACCCCATCCTGCCACATGTCTTAATAATAGTTTCTTTATAAACTGAAACAATAAATCTTGATTCAAAACTTGATTATATACTAGTATAACCGATTTCCTAAAAATAAAATTCCATTTCGCCATGGCGGAATGCCGGAAATATTCTTCATATATAGAGACATATCTACTGTCGAGAATTAAAAATGGGGTTTGAATTACTGCCACCTGTCTTAAACTAGTATCTATATATACAGAAACAATAAAATTTAAATTAAAACTTAATTCTATGCTTATATATCTGATTTCCGAAAAATAAATTTCCATTTCGCCATGGCGAAATGGAAATAGTCTTTATATATAGAGCTATATCTACCCTCAAGTATTAAAAATCGGGTTTTTGTCATTGCAACCTGTCTTAAAACTAGTTTCAATATATACTGAAACAATCAATCTTGATTTAAAACTTTATTATATACTAATATAACTGATTTCCAAAACATAAATTTCCATTTCGCCGTGGCGAAATGGAAATATTCTTCATATATAGAGACATATCTACTCTCAAGTGTGAAAAATCGGTTTTAAATTAGGTAGTGACTAAGGGTACGTGACCGTGTACCTCTAATATTTGAAATTAGCGGTACGGTCACGTACCCCTAGCGAGCCCTGTGAGGGTTGACTAGGGGTACGTGAGTCCATAACACTGTATAGCAACACTTTATTGTGTCTGCAGATACGTTAATAGCGATGCTAATGTTAATAACATCCTCATTTCAACCTTCTATTCTGACTGTTTAACGCAGAAAAGCAAAAAATAATTAATCCAAAAATAATTTCCAATCGGCATTTTTTTCACGGCAGCGAAAACTATACCTATGAATAAAGAACGTTCACACATTTTTACAAACATGTATAAATATCCAATACCAGCCTTGTTTAGAATAAATGCACTGTTTAATTGCGATCAGTTATCAAACGTGTTTTACGAGTTTGTGTAGGTCATTAACCAGCAAACTTGGGTACCGGCAAACTTACATGTTTCGATACTTGATTGGAGCCGAAGCTTCGATATTTTTTTTCTTCTTATATCTACCACTTTATATTCATCGCTAAGTTAGGAAAGCACATCAGCAGTAGTTTCTTACAAGCTTATTGTATTAATTAAGTTACCATTGAATCAAAATTTTAAGAAAAAAAAATTAACATTGGTCACGGATTTTCAGATATCGGGCGTATCTGACGATAATTAACACAATACATGTATGCAGAATACATCTATTCTCATCGCTGCCGGTGAGAACAAGTTGGGTGGGGAATATTTGTCGAAGTTTCTTCGTTTTTCTCCATTAAATATCCACAAGATAAGGTAGAAATGAGAGATTATTAATATTAGCATCAATAACACGTATCTGCAGGCAAATTAATATGTTGCTACATAGTTTAAATGACTCACGTACCCCTAGTCAACCCTCACAAAATCACCTTTTTCTCAACGCCCATGCTTCTGATGGTTATAATATTTATTCAGGATATAAATAATATGTATAAGAACTAATCCGTACCAGAATTTTCAAATTTAAGAATTGTATTCAAACTCCCAAAAAATGTTCGGTACGGCAATTTACGTTTCGGTTCGGCAAAGTTCGGGCCGGGACCGGCTTTTATACCCCTTCCCTGTATTCGGATGGTGTAATAATATAGACTAGGCAGGCATCGGATAGCTAAACAGCAGTGATTTAGCGTTTATTTTACTGTTAAATCACGTTGTTAGTTGTTTTTGCCATGTCATTTCATCATTGAGGATATCCGATAATGAAAACGACAGTCCCGATCGAAGAAAAATGAGAAATTCAATCTTGGATTCTGTTGTTCAAAAGACACGCTACGACCTTAGATAAAGAGAACAGGGAAGTTTTACAGTTTAGAAAAGTTTGCCGTTATTTACAGCGCCATGTTCAAGTTGATTTTTTTGCTACCGCTTTCTTATTCTGCGAGTAGGCTATTCCATACTGAAATATAAATGGAATCTGCCCCAGCTTATTCGCTCTTATAAAATCTCTGCCTTGTCCAACCATCTTGGGAGGGTCTTCACAAAAGGGTGTATCAAAAGTGGCACTGCCAAGGGGGAACCCCTGCCCGATTTTTCAATTTTTACCTGCTAAGTTGATAGTTTATCAAAATGGCTACTGCTTAAGGGGATACCCTTGCCCATTGGTAAATTTTGACCTGTTCACATATTTAGATTATATATCTATAATATTTTATGTTAAAACAATTCGCCTGGCTTGGTGTAGGTTCGGACACCTAAACCGTGTATCTGCGCAGACGCACTTACACCTTGAATGAATATAATATTTATTATTCCAAAACTCAAACACAACAAAAAGTATTGAAAATAGTCGAGAGAGAATGCAACAAATGAGTTTTAAAAATTGCGTACGCACTGTAAACAAACAATGTGCCCTGATCAATTTTTTATCACTGATACATTCCGGTACCGTTTCTATTTCTTTTTTTTTCAGACGATTGATTTCTGACAGCATAGGAAGGGTTGTGTGATCACATTTGAGACTAGGTATGTTGCGGTAATTTTGTATTGTAATATGACTACCATAATTACGATAATGGATGATCAATTAGTCAAATTCTATTAAACAGTCAAGAATCTTAGTTTATTCTTCATCAAAAGTCAAATGCCTTTCTTTCCAATGTTTTGACAGAATTCTGGCATGCTGAAGCAAGTGCATGTGTTCCATTTTGTGTAATTTGAAAAGTGTCCGAACCTACTTGGCTGTCAGCATTATCTCACTTATTTCAGCACCATATCCTATGTCGTTACTTACTATTAATTAGAATCGTCGTGAAGAGAGGATACTAATGAGTAGTGACACCATAGGGTTTAAAGTGGAAATAAATATTTTAATTTTTGAAATACTCCCCTTATCTTTTTAGTCGGTTAAAAAGCTTAGCAGCTTATGTTCATTGTTATATCCTGGTACCACCATTATTCAAACACCTAAGCATCGATCTTCGAGTCAATTACAAATTTCTATGTGAATAAAAGTTATTTTTTACATAGATACTGGATAAACTGGTTATTTTCAACTTATAATACGATGGGTAAGTTATTGCAACTAAAATTGGTTCTCTAACAATGTAAACAAAGCGAAATGGCCCTCTTACCTCATTCTCAGTGGAATGCCAACCTAAATTCGAACAGCAGGTTTGACACCACCAATTTTTTACTATATGTAGCCCAGGGTAAGTGTTTGTTCATAAAATGTCAGATAAAACATAAAACAAGAGTCATAAAAAGTAAATGTCAATTTTTTTACATTTAATTTACAGTAGTTTAGACATAAGGTATCAATTGTTACTGGCTACAGACAGGGTATTAGAAGGCCCTCTGAAGGGTCTCCCTTTTGATGTGAAATGCATCTAAAACAAAGAAGAAATTTCTTAAAAGTTGTTGAACATATTTTTCTAAAATAAAACTAGTGTACTGGAACCTGTAAGATAAACACATATTTTGTTTATTCCCTGTTATTTCTTATATGAAACACAATTAGGAAAAAAAAAGTGATAAGGACCCCTATTTTGAGATTTGATCAAATTAAGTGGTCTGAACCCTCAATATTATTTATCCGGACCATTAGGAATGAGGTTAATGTAAAAGTTTTGCAGCCGATACACCACTGGTCATTTTTGATAACACAAAATGTAGTTTGTGTCCAAATTATGCATTGGGAAATTTGGGATTAAATGTAAATACACTATTTATAGTCAGATAAGTTCAACAAATGCCCTTTCACTTATTTACTGATCTTTTTTGCCGATTTTGTGTTCTTGACATTTCTACCGGTGTTACTGTCAAAATGTCACGCGCGGTTATGCAAATTCGTTTGTAACTATAGATGTCACGCGAAATGATTCAGGTGTTTGATTTTTGGTTGTGTTCGAATAACGGTTGTAAATGTCTTGCCGACTCTAAATAAAATTTATTTGATTTGATATGAAACCGTTTGTTTATATCAGTGCATTATTGCAGTATATCATAAAAAGAATAAAAAATAACTGAAAACTGGTGATCATCCAAATTCATGACCATCAAAAGTAAGTACAGAATTCCCTCCCTACAACAGTCCTCTTAACAACAACTCCCTCCTTACAACCCATTGCCACAGTTCCCTAAAAAGGAAAATTATGTACCACGCTTTTACTGCAGCAATATTGACTGCTTATTATTGTCGTCTGCTATTTTTCTCAAATTTTCATATAGGACATTTTGACAGTAACTAAATGCAGATTGACAAACAGCTTGTATCCAGATCAGACAACGCATTACACCGCGTCTGATCTGGATTCAATCTGTTTGCAAAAGTAAACTAATTTCCCTCCCTATAACGACTCCCTCCGAACATATTTTTTGTCTCCCATTGGATGTCCTTGTATTGAGCTCTGTTGGGATTCGAACCCGTGCAGGGAAGGCTAAGCAAAATTTCTAGACGAGATTTGCAAAGTTTCGGACTACGTTCGGATAGTTTCTAACAGTATCCTGTGTTCGGTATATTCCGTTGAACACGAAACATTCCGAGATAACACGAAAAAAGGCGATCTTCAGTCTTGGAATTTCTTAACTTTTAAAATATAATTTTCATATCTCTTACTCTGTAATAATACTATTATTTCAGGAAAATGAACCATGAAAGAGTGGATTTCATCAATGACAATGACAAATGCACAACTCATTGAGCGCTATCGCTTAGATAGAGAGGCCATTTTATATTTGGCAGAAGAACTCAAGAACAAGTTGGAGCCCGCCACGCATCGGAGTAAAAGCATACCGACAGTATTGAAGATTTTAGTAACTTTGAGATTCCTAGCGTCTGGGCAGTTCCAGTTAAATGATGCTGATTTGCATCACATATCTCAGCCAACAGCTTCAAGAATAATCAGAGACGTTACAGCTGCCATGGCCGATCCTGCCTTCCATAGGCGTTTTATACAGTTTCCCTTGTCACCAAATAAAATTCAGGATAACAAACAAGGATTTTTTGGAGTTGGGCAATTCCCAAATGTCATCGGTCTCATCGATGGAACTCACATTCAAATTAAGAGGCCATCAGTTGACGAGCCTGCCTATGTTAACCGGATGGGATACCATTCAATAAATACACAGGTAACTAAGATTTTCGATGATTTTAATAATTTAATACAGTAAGACTGACTTTCATTAATACTTATCTGAGTTAAATATTTACTCCATAGCCTGTTTATAATTTTGAAAAATATTTACTCCATAGTATGTGTCTTGTTTTTAAGACAAGTGACCACTTTAAATAAGCAGATTGAAAGTAAAGCAGAAAGTGCATTTAGGCGCATGCTGCTTTACTTTTAGCCTGCATTAGATAGGATCTGCTAGTAAATTGAACATATTTCTCATGGTACATGTTTATTTATTACAAAAGTATAGAATGAAAATATTTTCTTTACTGGATGAATGAATTAAAGTAAATAGGGGTAGTTATCATTTAATGGAAAAACACTAATGTTTTTTTGAAGCTTGTCAAATTTATTAAATTTTTCCAGGGCACTAAAAATACCAGATATATGTTAGGTTGAAAATGAAGCAAAATGAGCCTTAAGGCATAATTTGCCTTACTTTCAGCCTGCTTAATTAATTGAAGCTAACATTTACTATTATGTCAAATTTTGCATTCATAAAATAAGTACATCTAGTAAAAAACTCTACATTGTGTTAACTATTAGGTGTTTTTGACAAGTGACTGCTTATAGCAAGGTGACAATCAAACAGAAAACTCCTTTACTGCCACCTTGCTTTAAGATGTCACATGTCTTTTATACAATCAATTAGCCTTCATTTTAGTGGTCCCAATAGAGAGTTTTTACTGAAGTACATCACAATGAAGTGAATCCATGTACAAATAATTGTATTGATAAAAACAACATTGGTAAAGATATATATTTTGTGTAATTAAGAAATAATCTATATTCTCCTGTTGTTAATCAATGGTTGGGAGTTGTGATGCACAGGAATTGGCCACAAAGACCAACCATTGTTAACCTATTACCCCATAAATACACCTTTTTACGCCTTTAATTTAATCCTCTCCTGAAGAAAATAGTTAAAATTTATACTGTCACAAATAAAAAATTGTAAGAAATATTTTCTATCATATAATAGCTTAAAGCAGGCTGAAAGTAAAGAAGAATGTGCCATAAAGCACATTCTGCTTTACTTTCAGCCTGCTTCAAGTGGTTAGCTATCATCAAAGCTAGAAACAGGCTATGGGGTAATGGGTTAATTTTTTGTTCATAGAGACAAATTCCATGTCATGCTAGAAATACATATTTCATAACTACCGGTAATACATGTGTCCAAAAACTGATAAACACTTTTAAAGAAAAATATTTAACAAAAATTAGAAGAAAAAATCAATATGTGGTCTACTCTTCAGTCTCTATAAACGGACTGAAAATAACTAAACAAGAGGGCCTGAATGCCGTGATAACGCTCACCTGTTATGATAAAGCCGGATAGCTTTACCTGTGAATTTCACTCGTTTTATTCTATATCCATTCAACTTGTAGTATAGCATGTAATTTTTTGTCATTTTGGAATACATTAAAAAATGGCTACTATGGCCCTATATCGCTCACCTGGTAAGAGGATAGTATACCATGTTAAATTTGAACAATATTGACCTAGATTTGTACTGACTTGACACATATTCAACCTAGCACAGATTTTAATGAGACAAACATTTTGATCCAGTTTCATTTAGATCAAATGATATATGTAGCTTCTAGAGAGTCAAAAATGTATTTTCATGATTTATCATTTTTATACCAGATTTATATAGCGCTCTTTTCACACATGGGATGTGGGTTCAAAAGCTTAGACAAACATTCTGAATTTGAAACATGAAACTTGGGATAATGCATTTAAAATTACTTCAATGGTTCATTTAGCAACCACTTGTATTTATGATTGTCCCATTGGTCTTAAATTTATTGGTCAATTAAGATTTCTCTTTTACAGGTAGTCTTTGACAGTCAAGACATGATAATTGACCTGGTTGCAAGATGGGCTGGGGGCACACATGACAGCCGTATCCTTCGGGAAAGTGGGCTGTATGCCTTAATGGAAGCTGGGGCTATGGGAGGTGACAACTACTTACTTGGCGACAGTGGCTATCCATGTAAACGGTGGTTGCTGACGCCATACCTCAATCCCCAAGCCGGGGCTCAGCAGTCATACAACAGGTATGTCATTAAAAAAATTTAATGTGCTAAATAGATTCTGATATTCACACTCTTTACTGATAATTTTTAATGAAATTGTTCACTTGTTTTGTCAAAACAATGTGACTTGTATCATATTATTTTAGTCAGCTATTTTATTAAAATTAATACTTTATGAGCAATTACAAACTAGAACGGCTATCACTAAAGGTGATAAATACCCCCACTATACAGTACTCGGTCACATTCTGCAGAAATTTTTAATGAGGTTTAACAAAGGAAGGGTGCTAGGACCATCATAAAAACTGGGAAATTTATGCCAAGTATCAAGTAAATTAGGTTGAAAGTCATACCACGGCAAATCTGTAGTACCTAGCTAATGTGGTAAAGGGAATATACTCCGGACAAAAAGCATCACAGAAGCACAACCATACATACACCCATACGGGCAGATCCCTATATACCCTCTTGATGAGTGATGAGGGTATAATAAATCAGTGCAAAATTAGTAAGAACATGAAATTTACATTCCATTTTTTCAGAGCACACAAACTGACCAGATCCAAGGTTGAAAGAGGGATTGGCCAGCTAAAAGCCCGGTGGGGTGTATTGCATGGTGAAATAAGACTGTCACCATTGAGAGCATGCAGGTAAATGGATAATTATTTGTTAAGTAACCACAACAATTTATTCTGAATGCATGATACAATTATGTTGAAAGCTGCTACCGAAGCTTTATGCATTATTTGTCATGCATTTAAGACTACTTTAGTCATTTCTAAAATTTATTTTATTATTACAACTTCAACAAAACTAGGCATTCTGCAAAAGCAAAGGAGTGAAACGGAGACTGGAGACTAAGGTAATAAAACATGCCTTTTTCCTTTATCAAACATGACCCAAATTGAACTTAGCTCAAGAATAACAATGCAATACCAAGTATAGTAAAATATATACTATGCAGTAAAACATTCCATTCAGCAGTCACTTGTAATAACAAGAGTGCCTTGAAGGTCCTGAAATCGCTCACACGTCGAGGGCAGATAACTCTTGAGCAAATAAACCGATTTCAACAATTTTCAAATTCACTTCTTACCTTATAGTCTCATACAATATGAGGAAGTTTGAGAAAGATTAGTTAATAATTGTGGCCTCTAGTGTGTAAACACTAACATTGTTGTCAAAGAATGATGGATACCGAACATTCACGATTACAAAAACTAACTCAGAGCTAGCTCAAGTGAGTTAAAAATCTTGTTATTACCACAATTTAGTATTTGTAATAGACATTTCTCAATATAGCTTGACGCGTTCATGTATATATAACAATGTAATCATCATTACAGGGTCATCATGTCATGCGGTGTCCTGCACAATTTGTGTAAAATAAGGAACATTCCCCTTCAAGTTGGAGTTAATGTTCAAATGCAAAAACAGAATGTTATTCCACAACAACCAGCCCAAGATGGACTTAGATATAGAGACCAAATTGCGAATACCTATTTTTGATTATACAGGAGTCTAAAATGTCGGGTAGTTTTAAGCTCACCTGGCATTAAGTGCCAATGTGAGCTATTGTAATCGCCCTGTGTCCATCTGTCTGCGGTCAAACTTTTCTTTTAAAAATCTTCTTGGAAACCACTTGGCCAATTTCATCAAAACTCCATATGATTGTTCCTTGTAGGTTACTCTCTCAGATTGTCAAAAAATTCTTGTCTGAATTGAAAACATTTTTACCCATATTCTCCATGGGTGATCCTCTATCAGATTTCTTAAAATAATTTTCAACAATTTCAGCTTGATGAGTTATACTTGTAGAAATCTGAGAGAGTATCCTACAATGAACAATCCTATGAAGTTTTGATGAAACTGGCCCATTACCATTGGTTTCCATGAAGAAGATCATTAAAGACAGACAGACGATTACAATAGTTTACCATGGCACTTTTTTAGTATAAAAGTAAACTGACAGCTCAAATTAAGATGACAGTAAAACAGAAAGATTCTAATTGAGCTTTCTGTTCTACTCTCACCTTACCAGAAGCAGTCTCATGTCTAAAAAACCTATTAAAAACAGAACGTTTATTTCATATACAGAAAAACCTCTATTTCACGACCACTAACAGAGTGTTATTTTTTAGTATAAAAGTCAAGTGACAGCTCAAATCAAGATGACAGTAAAACAGAAAGCTCCTAATTGAGCTTTCTGTTCTACTGGTCAACTTTCCTGAATCAGTCCCATGTCTTTTTTAAAAACACAAGGTTTAGTTGTCATGATAGAGAGGTTTTATTTCGTTTCATGTCAAACAGTGAAGACACTAATCGGAGGATCCCTTTTAGGAGCCCTTTGGTCTGGGTCTAACTGTTTGCACAGGCTAAATTTAAATTTGAAAACTCTTACATGGTATATTTCTTTCTCAAATGTCAGCCTTTACTCCACAGATAGTATCTATAATTGAAGACAGATTGTTGCTAAGATATGGAATTATTTCTTATGGTGCATATTTATGACTGCATATTTTAGTGGAACTATATTCTTGTTCAGAAATAAATTAAATGCGCTAAAATGTGTATCTATGTAGTAATGGATTAAATTGTGTCTAATCCATTACTGCATAGTTACACCTTTTTTAGTATCTAATCTATTTTCCACTGAATAAAATATTTCTAATTTAGACTGCCATGAATATGTATAATTGAGACGTGCCATTACAAAACCTGCCTGATTGCATAGCAACATTGTACAGACCAAGCACCATTATCATCACAGGTTCAGTTTAGTCTACACTGCCAAATATCATAGATAATTATTTTGTAACTGCTAAATACAATGCTTTTGGTGATAAAGGATGTCAAACAGTGATCAGGACCAGCCGCCACATCAAAGATGCGAGGACTGGCCTTGATATACACTGTTTGCATTGCAATAAGGCAGGTTGTCATGGCACAGCTCATATATAATAAATAATATTTTCTATACTTTAGTAGATTGAAACTTAAGCACACTGGAAGAGATGCCCCTGAACCCATTACCCCATAGTCTGTTTTTAGTTCTGATGATGAGTGACCACTAAAAGCAGGTTGAAAGAAAAGTAAAGCAGAATGTGCCTAAGGTAAATTCTGCTTTATTTTCACCTGTTCTAAGATGTCACCTGATTTCAAAACTAAAACAGGCTATGAAGTAAAGAGTTAAGCAATACAAGAGGGCCCCGATATCGCTCACCTGTTGCACTGTAGCCTTATAGCTTTACCTTTCGGTTTCACCCGTTTTAATCTAAATACATTCAGCAATTAAATGGTAGATAACTCATGACCTATTAGTCTGATTTCAACCATAATCAAACTCATCTAAACTCTTATGGTCATATACAATTTCGGCAAGTTTGAGATAGCTTTGATAAATATTGACATGTTTTAGAAAAACAAATCACAATTTTCTAACAGGATAAATAGTGTGACCTCTAGTGTGTAAACACTCTTAAATATGACATTTTCAGCAATTCAAAGGTAGATAACTCTTGATGTGTTGATCAGATTTCAACCGTGATCGACCTCATCCGAACTCTTATGGTAATATACAATCTGAGCAAGTTTGAGAAATATTGGATAAATAGTGTGGCCTCTAGATTGTAAACACTGTTAAATATGGCCTTTTTAGCAATTCAAAGGTAGATAACTAGTGACCAATTGGCCAGATTTCAATCATACTCCCAATGGTAATATACAATCCGAGCAAGTTTGAGAAATATTGGATAAATAGTGTGGCCTCTAGAGTGTAAACACTAAAATTGTTGACGACGAACGACGCATGCCTGACATTCAAGGATTGCAAAAGCTCACCCTGAGCTAGCTCAGGTTAGACAAAAAAGTTTTCGCTTTATAGTCATAAATATGTTCCATAAGAAATATTTTCTACATCATTGCAGATGGTAGCTTAGTTTCTACTCCTCCAACTTTCTCTTCAACACCTCTATCTCCATTTGGATCTTCTTCTGTTTCAATGCCAGTAATTCCTCATCCATACAGCAACATCTGTGTCTAGTAAAAACAAAAGATGAAATAAATATAAATTAAATTTCAACTTTTATCGTAATTATTGGTCATTTGCTGGCTCTGGAAACTTTCATTAATATCTTTTTAACTACACCATCAAATATCAACACACTTTGCTCATGATTTAGGACTGACAATAACAGAAAATATATTTTGTAAACTTTTAGATGGTCAAAATAATGCGTATGTCATTGAACCCCCAATGTATATTTAAGCTATCTAAAGAGCAGTGTAAGTCCAATAAATGGAACAGCCTAGGTTTAGCTGTCAAACTTGAATCAAAACAGTTAACCCTTCTATAACAACCTCTTAAACGAGGGCATTTGATTGTAACAAAGACAGGTGCCAGCTTTAAGTAGGTGACTGTAAAACATAAAGCTCCTAAAAGAGCTTACTATTTTACTGTAACCTCGCTTTAAGATTCAAGATTCAAACATTTTATTAAGTAACGCAAACATTAACATGTTTCTTGTTACATGATACAATGGATTGTTAATATAGTATACATGACAATTTCCTTGCATAGACTCTGTTGTCCATCTTATCCATATCTGGATATAAAATACCAATATAACTCGGAATTCTTTTTATTACCTGAGGTTGGACGTATCCGAACCACATACAATCAAAAGTTTGTACAGTATTACCCCTCAACAGCAACCGTCATTTTCGGATGGTATATAATCTCAGAATCACATGACTTCCCACTGGGAAACAAAAGCAACGCAGGAAGTTCCTACAGGAGCCCTCTGTATTACTTTCGTACAACAGTGAACCGCCACCTATTCCACTACGCTAGTATTGCCTGGTCGCTCAAGAGGGGCAATAAAGTAATATGAAAAGATACTGTAAGGCATGAAACCTAATACTCTAATATGTAAACAACAACGGAATTGCAATTTTTTTTTTACAGTAATACCCCCTTCACAGCGACCTATCTGAAGGATGAACTTAGGTATTTCAGACACCCTTGACTGTCCGCTGCAAGACGCAAGCAATCCAGAATACTCATATATACTGGAGCCCTCTGCATTACACTTGTCCTACACTAGAGTTATGTGCTATTTAGAAAAGCATGTGGATGGTCACTGCAAGACAAACGTAGCAAAGAAAGTTCGTACATGAGCTCGCTGGCCTAAGCTCGTCCAACAGTACACCTCTACCAGGCTCTAATGAGATATGGGTTCATTGCCGCTCAAGGGGGATAACACTGTAATATGATAGGATAATATTTGCATAAAACTTAGTGCACTTAATCAGGAACAGAAATATAGTTGTTGTACTGTAGTACTACCCCTCAACAGCGACCTATTAAGCATGGTGAATAGTGATCTTAGAAACAAGTGGGTGTCCAATGCAAGACAAGGGTAATACAAAAAGATCCTACAGGAGCTTTCTGCAATACTCTCATCATGCAGTAAACGACGATCTTCCTCGATTAAGGCATGCTTTAGTGTCGCTTGAGAGGAATAATACCGTATTACTGTTATGATAATATAATACATGAGACATAGTGTAGTGTTGTAACCATGTAACTGTCTATCAAATATGTAGCCCCGCCTACTAGCAGACTGATGCCTCTCTAATAGCATATAATTAATAGGGGTCAGTTCCCATTAGAGTTCCGATACACAGAGTTTGATAATATGTATAGAAATGTAGTTAGCTTTAGACATTAAATAGTTAGTACTGTAAAGAGCCTTTCTTATGCATCAACCCACATACGCACGGATTTTACAATGGCGACGAGGATAAAGTGATGAAAATGATAAAAAGTATTAAAATGGATTTAAAAGACAAAAAGTGATCTTAGACGGAAGTGCTAAAATGGATAATATGGTGCAATATTCAAATTCAGGCTATCTAAGTTAAAACAAAGACGCACACAAGTGGAAATAAGGCCAATAACCTTAACTGGAAAGTAAAGTGACATTAAACAAAACAATGGCACAAGGACGACCAGTTTTTTCTAGTTTCAGCGTCAGTGATCCAGGTGTTGACCAGAGATGGAAGAAATGGTGCAACCGACTGGATAACCTACTTCTTGGTTTAAACATAAAAGACACCAAAAGAAAAAGAGCACTACTGCTACATTATGCAGGCGAGGATGTAGATGACATCTTCGATACATTACAAAACACTGGAAACGACTATGAAACGGCTAAACAGAAACTAACAGAATACTTTGTTCCAAAGAAATCTACGGAATTCGAAGTCTACAAATTTCGCCAAACCAAACAAGAGCCATCAGAAAGCATGGACAGTTACCACACCAGACTGAGAAGATTGTCTGAAAATTGTGAATTTGCCGACAGAAATAAAGAAATAAAGTCGCAAATAATACAAAGCTGCTCATCTACAAGACTGAGAAGAAAAGCTTTACGAACAGAGATGTCCCTAGATGACCTAATCAAAGAAGCCCGAGGACTCGGAATATCGGAACAGCAAGCTTCCGAAATTGAAAACAGCTATGGTGAAACAAATCGAGTCACAAAACAGGAAAACACGGTACAGCCTAGATATCAAACTAGAAAGAAGCAACCAGCAAAAGGCGGAACTACACAGTGCAGAAATTGTGGTAAGGACTATCCACATTCTAATTCAATTTGTCCCGCTAAAGGAAAGCAGTGCAACTTCTGCAAGAAATTCAACCATTTTGAAACAGTGTGTCGTGCAAAGCAGAGATATTCCAAAACAAAAACTGTGCATACTATTGAAAGTTCTGATAACAGTGAAAGTGAAGGACACTATTGCTATGGTTTGAAAGAAACAGCAAACATAAATACAGTAACGCCAAAACCCAAACTTAAACTTCAAATCAATGGATATCCGATAAGCATACTAATCGACACAGGAAGTTCAATCAATGTCATTGATGAAATTTCTTACAACAACATGACACAGAAGCCAAAACTGAGCAAAACAGACACAAAAGTTTACGCGTACGGAGCTAATAGTACAGTCAACTTAATTGGTAAATTTCAAGCAACAATCGAAACAAGAGACAAAATGACAACAGCACTGGTCTATGTTACAAGAGGTAGCTGTGGGAATTTATTGAGCTACATGACCTCAGTTGAACTCCAAATAGTACCTGAGATTTTATCAATGCAGCCCGATAGCACCAATAAGTTATGTGCTAAATACAAACAGGTGTTTACTGGAATAGGAAAGTTGAAAGATACACAAATCGACTTACACGTTGACCCGAATGTACAGCCAGTATCACAACCACACAGAAGAATTCCTTTTCACCTAAGAAAGCAAGTCGAAGCAGAATTAAAACGTCCTGAGGATCTGGACATAATAGAGTGTGTAGACGGACCAACGGACTGGGTGTCACCAATCGTTGCAGCACCCAAACCAAAAAGCAAAACAAACGAAATTCGCATATGCGTAGATATGAGACTACCAAATCAGGCAATTAAACGCACGCGTCACATAATTCCAACAATTGATGACATGATCTTGGACTTAAATGGAGCAAAATTCTTTTCAAAACTAGATCTAAATCAAGGTTACCATCAGCTAGAAATATCAGAATCAGCACGTAATATTACAACATTCACAACACACGTTGGATTACGTCGATACAAAAGACTAAGTTTTGGGATTAATTGTGCTGCTGAAATATTTCAAAACACATTACGCAATGCTCTGCAAGGTCTAGACGGTGTGCGCAATATCAGCGATGACATAATAGTGTATGGATCTACACAACAGGAGCATGACAGTAGACTTGAAGCAACACTCATGCGACTTCAGGAAAAATAATTGACACTAAACCAAAACAAATGTGAATTCAACAAACGAAAGCTTGAGTTCTATGGATACATATTTGGTGAAAATGGCATGTCTGCTGATCCGAAAAAGTGTGAAACAATAAAGAACACTCCATCGCCGATAAACGTCTCGGAAATACGCTCATTCTTAGCAATGACCAACTATGTCTCAAGATTCATACCGAACTATTCAACAATTACTGAACCGTTACGGAAACTCATAAAGAAGAATGCAAAATGGCAATGGGAAAAAGAGCAGCAGACTGCATTCGAGCAATTGAAAGCCAGTTTAAGTAGTGAGACAGTGATGACCTACTTTGACCCAAGGAAAGAAACCCAAGTTATTGTGGATGCCAGTCCCGTGGGACTTGCGGCAATAATGCTACAGAATGGAAAAGTAGTCTGCTATGCAAGCAAATCGCTCACGGATGTAGAAAAACGCTACTCGCAAACGGAGAAAGAAAGCCTGGCAATTGTATGGGCAATCGAGCATTGGCACTTATACCTGTTCGGACATAGGTTTGTGCTGATAAGTGACGCAAAAGCCTTAGAAACGATTTATAACAATCCGAAATCTAAACCGCCAGCCCGTATCGAACGTTGGAGACTCAGACTTCAAGCCTATGACTTTAAAGTGATCTACAAACCTGGCGAGTCAAACATGTCAGACTATTTAAGCAGACATCCGGACTTAAACAGCAAGGACACAAGTTCGTCTTCAAAGATAGCTGAGGAATATCTGTCTTTCATCGCAAATCATAATGTACCCAAAGCAATGAAACTAGAGGACATTATCAGCGAAACACAAAAGGACAGCGACTTACAAACGGCAATGTCAAACGTTAAAAATGGCACATGGAATACAGTGTACCACCAAAACAGTACACTTGATACTCTTTCGCGCTGCAAAAATGACTTAACAGTTGTCACATTGGACACAGGTGAATTGTTACTTCATGATTCAAAGCTTGTGATTCCGAAATCTCTACAGAAGAAATGCATATCGATCGCTCATGAAGGACACCAAGGTATAGTGCGTACGAAACAACTGCTTAGGGAAAAAACTTATTTTCCAGGCATTGACAAATTAGTGGAAGAGACATGCAAAAGCTGTATACCCTGTCTAGCATCGGTAAACAAACAAACGCCCGAGCCGCTGCAAATGAGTAAAATGCCCGAACATGCCTTCGATGAAGTCAGTATGGACTTTTGTGGACCATTTCCCGATGGAAAATACCTACTCGTGATCATTGATGATTATTCAAGGTTTCCAATAGTTGAAGTAATGAGTTCAATAAACGCTAACTCAGTTATTCCGGTATTGGATAAAATCTTCTCTGAATTTGGAATTCCGAAAGTTGTAAAAAGTGATAATGGCGCACCAATGAACTCTCATAGATTTGAACAATTTGCGGAATATTTGGGATTTAAACATAGAAAAATAACTCCTTTATGGCCGCAAGCAAACGGTGAATGTGAGAGATTTATGCGTTCGGTTGGCAAGTCGATTCGCGCCGCTCAAACACAAGGCTCATGCTGGAAACAGGACATGTACGCATTCTTGAGAAATTATCGTGCAACGCCACATTCAACAACCAAACAAACCCCATCTGAACTGTTTTTCGGACGACCAATCAATATCAAATTACCTAATTTGCCAATCAAATCGAAGAAAACAAAGGTTCACAAACAAGCAAAACGTGCAGACCGGCAGGCTAAAGACAAAATGAAACTTTATGCTGATAACCGCAGAAACGCAAAGCCATCAAACTTCAAAATTGGTGACAAAGTTCTAGTTAAACAGGATAAACACAACAAGTGGACAACACCGTTTGATCCAAAGCCCTATGAAATAATAAACAAAAAGGGAACATTAATCACCGCCAGACGACAGGACAAACAAATAACAAGAAACTCATCAAAGTTCAAACATGTGTTAAATTCACCACCTGTTTATGATAGCGACGGGAACGAAAACATTGCAGATCCAGAAACACAGCTGCGTAGATCAACAAGAAGACGCAGGCCCCCAGATTTCTTATAAGGTTATATCAGTGAAAAAGTGAAGCAATGGCATAATAATCCATTGTCAAATAAACACAAGAAATTAGAATATTCACTATGGATTACATACATCTAAAAACTTAACCAAAGGGAAATGTTGTGTATGTGTTTATAACATATAAGCAATGGCACAATAATCCATTATTATATGTGTTTATCAAGTGGTTATAACAGCTAAGCAATGGCATAATTATCCATTGTTATATGTGTGTATTAATAAGAATTGTTCAATATAAGCAAATTGTACTGTGAATTTAATAGAATGTGTAGTGCAACATTTAGTATATTTCATAAATTGAAAATGTGTTAATCATCATTTACATGATTTTACATTTAGTTTGTAGTCATCATAATTCTTAATTCATTAATTTGTTCTTGAACTAAACAGCCTATTTGAGCTATCTCTAACCTCATCAAATGCAAAATCCGCATTGCAGACAATAACACTCTGTGCAGGAATTTACAACCAGATCGTAAACTGGACAGCCACGTGTTCCTAATGACTTTAACCAACCCGTGTAATCAGTTGAATGGACATTAACCCAGAACGAAGGCTGGAGATTCAACATTAATCAGTCGGCCATGGACATAACTTTGACAGTCTGTGTTGATAGACCGTAAACAGGATTAACCTAATTGCAGTGTTAATGTTTATACTTTCTGACTGTTCGAAAATTTACAACCGATTTTAAACAGACGTCCAATAGTTTAATTCTAAGTAAAGAGGGGATGTAGTGTTGTAACCATGTAACTGTCTATCAAATATGTAGCCCCGCCTACTAGCAGACTGATGCCTCTCTAATAGCATATAATTAATAGGGGTCAGTTCCCATTAGAGTTCCGATACACAGAGTTTGATAATATGTATAGAAATGTAGTTAGCTTTAGACATTAAATAGTTAGTACTGTAAAGAGCCTTTCTTATGCATCAACCCACATACGCACGGATTTTACACATAGTGCTCTTCAACACAACTGAAATATAAATTGTATACAGTGATACTCTTCAACAGCGACTCCAGCGACCTGTGTTAGGAGTTTGAAAACCCACAGCAGCTTATGCAAGACAAGAGCAATACAGAAAGTTCCAACCGGAAATTTCTGCACTACTTTCGTCCTCCAGTACACCACCGCCTAATTCAAAAGATGCAAGGGTTTTGAGTCGCTCCAGAGGAATAACACTGTAGTTTTAATAATAACATGGAACGAAATGCTAACTCATTGCTCTTAAACAAGAACAGAAATATAGATATTGTACAGTACTACCCCTCAACAGCGACTGCCATTCAGGGAATAGTTTATGCTCTTAAACAAGAACTTAAGTAAAAATGTAATACAGTACTACCCCTCAACAGCGACCCGTCTTTCCTGGTAAGTTGTGGACTTCATAAACGAGAGTTACCACTGCAGGTGGAGAGAGACACAGAAGGTTCCTACAGGAGCTTTCTGCATGACTCTCAACCTACGGTGTGTCGCCCTCTGTCTCAAATGAGGCAGGGATTCAAAGCCGCTCAAGGGGGATAACTCTGTATTTACATAAGATACATAACGATGTGAAACGCAATTCTCATAACTAAGAACTGGATGAATACTGATGTCCGATTGAAGTACAGTATTACCCCTCAACAGCGACCATAGTCGCTCAAGAGGGATAACACCGTAATATACGGATTAAACGTAAATATGCACAGAAGAAAGTTGTTTCACATTTCAGTGGGTTTTTATAAACTGCACAATGGCACTAATGATAAAGATTAGTTTCTATTGATGAGAGTTTGACGTATGCCAAAAGCCTCATAGACATATTTACATAGATTATTTAGGGTAGAAAACTGCTTATTGTTCATTAAGTCGAGGAATTTAAATACACTTGGCCTACTTACATAGAATGGTTTGATGTACTTATTACGTATATCGCTATATGCAGTACAGACTAGGGTAAAGTGGTACTCATCTTCTATATCACCTGAATTACAAATGACGCAATATCTTTCATTTCGTTCTATTCTGTTATTACCGTATCTGCCTGTCTCAACTCTTAACTGATGAGATGAAAGCCTTAACTTTGAAAATGGAACTCGGAATTTTGCAGATATTTTGTCTAGATATGGCTCAAATTCGAAAGACGTTTTAAAATGTTTATAGAAATATAAAGACGAACTAGTATCTATGGTTGTGTACCATGATTGTGTAAACTGATCTATTAACCTTTGTTTGAACACAGCACAGAATATTTTTAAGTCAACAATGTCTGGGTTATGCCAGACATAGGAGAAGCCTGTGCTATTTAGCAATGCTTTGACTTTTGACGCCCAGTTAGTTTTATCTATTTCAACATCAGCTAATAAAGCCTGGTATAAACAATTAACAATTCTATTATCACTAGACAGGGTTTTAATCCAGTATCTAATTATACGCGTATATCTATGTATGTACAAAGGATATCTGCCTAATTCTCCATAAACTGACATATTACTAGTGGATTGTTTAACTCGCAAAAGGTATTTACAAAATTTAAGATGCACCCGTTCTAATTCCTTATTCTTACTAAACCCCCAGACCTCACAACTATAGTTCAATATCGAAGAAACAAAAGAATCAAACAACTCACATTGGATACTAGGTTTTACAGAGTATTTTCTAATATTAACAAGAAGTGAATTTAGAGCTCGTATCCCCTTACCGGCTAGTGTTTCTTGATTCAGTTGAAAGGTGCCTGTATAATGAAATACAACTCCAAGGTAGTTAAAATTGTCTACAACTTCTAATGGAACGTTGTTAAATAACCATTTCTCATTTTCTTTTACAGGTCCCCTTTTTCTAAAAACCATAATTTTACTTTTGTCTGTGTTAACCTCTAATCCCCCATAGAGTACAATATTCCTGAAGGAGGTCCAAATTCTTCTGTAAATCTAAGACAGAATCACTTAAAATAACCATATCGTCAGCAAAGAGCATTAAAATAAAACTTATTTCCTCGACTGATATACCGGAAGTTGATCCATCTAATAAAAACAATTCTAGGTCTTCTAGGAACAGAGAAAAAAGTAATGGCGACATTATCTCCCCTTGTTTCAATCCGGTCGAACACTGCAGATAATCTGAGTATGACTCACAGTGACGTACTCTAGCTTTAACCTGTGTATATGTTATAGGGTGTTTTAATACAATTAAATGAAATGTTAGGATATGTTGTTTTTGATCTTTGATCCCATTTATCCACTTATTATATTACCGTATCCTTTTAATCAACCCCGTCCTTTAATTAATCTACAAAGGGAAATAACCTGTTAACTCTATTACTAACACCCAGAGTTACGTTACGACTAACATCACGTGACGGCTTTACATAACGCACGAGAAACGGTTGCCGCTTGGCTTATTATTATTCTTTGGAATATCTATTATTTCAAGGTAATTATACATATTGTTATCATACATCATCATCATCATCATTATCATCGTCACCATCACTTTTGTAACATTTAGTCATTCCAGCATCATTGTAAATTAGTCATTTAACTGTTAGTGCAACGTGGCTCACACTGTGTTTACTTATGTGTATACATGCTAAGCTTCTCCACCCACAGCTTACTATGAACTGAAGGTTCATAGATTGTATATATGTACACTTACTTATGATTGTTAATCTTTATATTTCAGATTCCTTGTTGTTACCATTGATTACCATTGATATTGATATAGTACAACATATAAAGTCATCAAAGATGTTATCGGTAGCACCCGAGAACAATGGCGCCCAACAAATTGATGTCTTGACTCTTCTACATATGCCACAGTGCAATTTGCTACGTTTTCACGTGCATATATTATATTTTTGCACGTTTTGGACAGTGTGTACAGTGGTCGACCCTATTATAATTTACATGTACATGTACTTATCGGAAACTCGGGATCCCCAACGACGATCTTCCTAGCGGCCGCATGGATTAGGATCGTCGCCAAATTCGGACAACTTCGCTGGACCACCAGGACAAGTAGTCTGTGATGTCAACGCTGGATTTGAACTAGATCAAGTGATACTTGTGTTTGACAGTGATTGACTAGTGACAGAGTGACAGTTTTTATAAAACTGTGTCAGGGTGGATTATATTAGTTGAATATTGTGTTTAATTGTGTTCGGATATTATTATATGGATATTTGGTGAGTCACTTTCTTATTCTATGATTTGTTGATGTTTATTTTGTAAATGTCCATTGCTCATCTTCATATACCCATATTTTTCACGTTTTTGCCACTCTTCAGCTCATCCCATTTTGAGTTTACATTTCATCCAATTTCAATTTATGCGCTGCGTCCATTAGTTCTTATTTTCTCCAAATTTGATAAATTTTCAGCTTCACAGAGTAATCTGATCTACACAGCACTCTAACCAATGTTTACTAATTTGTAAAGTACATTTTTCCCTATTGCACGTGATTTTCATGCTAACGGTCTGTACATTACTAAGTGTGTATTGGATTTTACCTGGCCAAGCCACAGACCTCCGTTAATTTATTTATATGACCTTTGACCTACGTCATAGTGTTTACATAGACATAACCTTTAGGCCTATACTTATCAGTTTGGATCCTGTGTCAGCTGTATTATTTTGACTATATTTAACAAGGTGCATAACTGTATTGCAGTTAAACATCGTGTTATATATTTATCATAGATAGACTATTGTTTTTCTACGATAAATTACTGGTTGTTTATTTTTTGGGGGGGGGGGGGGGAAATTGGTAAAGCTAGCACGTGTATTATTTTTGTCTCTCACATAACAGATAGTAACATTTGAATAAGTTTTTATTCAAATACGTTATCTGTTCGCGTTGTTTGCAAAATATCGTTTATTCATTTTACCAATTAAAGATTATTGGTAAAATTTGTAACACTTCAGCGCTCGCGAATTCAATTAGTTTGGATACAGATAGGTTATCGTGTTTTTTGGAAACTGCGCATGCGCCGCGAGAAACCTTTCGCTTTTATCGCTGACGCGTTAAATTGCCCATATGTACCTGTAGTGTAGCTCAGTTAGGAGAGTGTTAGACTTTTCCGATTTCGAGCGTAGCGGACCCAGTTCAAACCCTGCTAGGAACAAAATATTTTTTTTGTCATATTGAAATATACGGCGTGGTGTGTTTTGAATTGAAACTGATTTTGTTTATTTCTGTGCAAGGTGTTTTGTAAAGAGAAATTGTGATAGCGGTGTGCTATACCTATTTAAATGATTGCACTCACTACAGTTCGTTACCTGATCATTAACACATGTACATTTACACAAACAGATAAACATAATATATTGTGCTGACAACGTTTCACATACAAAGTGTTATACTGTACAATCATACTTACCTAACGTGTCATACTGTTTGACTACACCAATTCAATTAAACGTGGCACTCGGTTTGTGCATAGATCTACATATTATTCATAAAATACAAGTATAAGGTGAAAATGGCTAAATATATACCACCAGAGGAGCTTCAAAGGTTAGAGACCGAGAAAATTGATCAAAAGCTTGAAAGCTCAAGGACAGTCTTGGACAAAAGCCTTTCTGAAAGAGAGCTTAGGAGGCAGGATAGAGATAGAAAGAGAGAGGAACAGGAACAAATATGGTTAGAGAATGAGAGAAAGAAAGAAGAAAGGAGAATTGGATTGGAGCTCAGGCAGCAGGCTATAGATAGAGAGAAGGAGGAAGAGGAACATATAAGATTAGAGAAGGAGAGAAGGAGAGAAGAAAGGAGAATTGAATTGGAGCTACAGAAGGAAACGGAAGCTGTTGAAAAAGGAGATAAGCATGTCTTATTAGAAAAGAGCATTGCTTTGCAGATGAGTGAAACGGAGAACAGTGTAGATTTACACAGACATAGTAAATCTGGATCTATACAACAGAGTGTTGAGAAAGCAGCAAGTGTACAGGAAGAAAGTCTGTCGCAATTAGAAAGCAGCTTAGAAAGCTTAGGAGATGTTACTAGAAAGCAGTTAGGAAGTCAAATAGAAAGTTCGATGGTAGCTGATAGAAAGCAGCATTCTCTCAAAGAAAGCAGCATAGAAAGCAAAAAGAAAGCTGATAGAAAGCAAAATTCTTTCAATGAAAGCAGCATAGAAAGTATAAAGAAAGCTGATAGAAAGCAGTATTCCCTGAATGATAGTGTTTTTGCCGTGGAAACGGAACAGAAGAAAGACACTAGTTTTAGGGCTAGAAAAGCAGACAAAGAAACTAGCAGAATGCAAGATATGCATCAGAGACTGCAGGAAGCAGAAATGGAAATGATTGTAAGAGAAAGGCAGAAATTGCTAGATATTGAGAGAGAAGTGATGAGTCTTGAAATAAAGAAGAAGAAACAAATAGAAGATTTAGACAAACGTGCATATGAGAGATACCAGCAACTTAGATATCTGGATCAAGGACAGATAGAGTTAGAACAGAAATTGAAATTGGGTAATGAGATAGAGAGAAGGTACATTAGACAAAGTGAGGAGATAGATGCAGCATGCAAAGCTGTAGAAAAGCAAAGAACGCTACATGCGCTTGATACGAGTCAGATAAAGAGCAAATCAAGACCTGGCAGTATTAGCTCAATAGAGCATGACACGATTTTTTCAAGGATTGGAGACCCTTTAGACTCGAGTACAGATAATGACGAAGAAAAGGAGCAAGATAAACTACTCAAAAGAAACTTGACCTGGATTAATGAAAAATTTAAGAAACTTCAAGAAGAAAGTAAAGTGAAAGCTGAAGTTCCTGAAGTCTTTGGAGAATCAGGGGAAACAAAGCGAATACAGAAGGGAAATAATAGAATTCTACCACCACTCCCATGTATAAAGAACATTAAGAAAGAGCATGATGGCTGTTTTGAGCGGAAACTAGTCGAAAAAATAGAACGATTAAGGAAGAAAGAACAGTCCTTGGCACTGAAAATTGATTCAGCAAAGTCAAAGAAAGATAAAGAAGCACAGAGATTAAGAGAGCAGGAGTTGAAAGAGGAAAGAATAATGAAACTGAAGGAACAGGAAAGATTGTTGACAGAGAGTCTTCAAGAGAAAGAATGTACATTAGAGTCACTTGAAAAGTCCTATCAAAGTGTTGAAGAACATAAGTCAGATGACAAGCATAGAAAGTTAAATCAAGAAAATAAGAAACCAAAACATGAAAAGAAGAAAACAGATCAAGAGATAAAGAAGCAAAAGTCTCACGAGAAAGATACAAAGACTTCTGAAAAGTGTTTATCTTTTAAGAAACCAACTATTCCTAAACTCACAGAAGATACCTTTGAGGAATGGAAAATTGAAGTTGAGGTTATTCTTGAGTCTGGTCTTTACCATGAAGACATCATCAGACAAGAAGTGAGAAATTCACTGACTGAAAATACCAGAAAAGTTCTTCTAAACATGGAAACAAAAGCTTCTACAAGATGCCTCATTACAAAACTGGAAAATATTTATGGCAACATCAGAACTGGTGAATCAGTTTTAGCAGAGTTTTATAATGCCAAACAGAAAGATGGCGAAAATGTTGCTGGTTGGGGCGTGAGAGTAGAAAGCATTCTGAATACAGCCATCAAGAAAGGCCAAGTTAAGAGAGAACAGTCGGATGAAATGCTCAGAAATAGGTTCTGGAGACATATTAAGAATGAACAACTCAAGAATGCAACAAGAGTATTCTATGAGATAGAAAAAGACTTCGAAACACTAAGAAGGAAAGTGAGAATTGAAGAAAAGGAGATGAATAACTCCAGAGATAGTGAGAAATCAGATCCCAAACAGGTAACCTCTCAGCAAAGATCTGAGCAAAGATCTGATAATTCAGAGCAAATGTCGATGATGAAGACATTGCTTGATAGAATGAAACAGCTTGAAGAGAAAATGTCTAACACTCAGCTGACCCAACAAGGTAACGATAGTGCAAAGTCCCAAGATAGAGGGCATTACAATAGAGGAGGAAACTCATACAGAGGTAACTGGAGAAGAGGAAGTTACAATAGGAATAGATATAGAGGAAATTATCAAGAGAGAAACAAAGCGGAAGATCAGAGAAGGTCTTCAGATCGCTTTGATAACCAGAAAGGTACAACAAATGAAGACGTAAATGAAAAACAGAAAGGCGAAACTAAGGAGAAACCTTTAAACTAAAGGGTGTCTCTATTGAGGAGCAAAATAGAGACAACGTTTCAGGCTCCAAAGCACATTTCGTTAGTAGGTTGATAGGCACAGACAACGTTAGTGAAATAGTGTTTGAGGATCAAAACATCAAAGCTTTAATAGATTCAGGATCGATGATAACATCAATAGCAGAAAACTTCTACAGTCAGATGAAACCTAAGCCTAAACTTCTACAAATAGAAGGATTTAACTTAAACATAAACGTTGCCAATGGAGAAACACAGCCAATGTTAGGTTACATAGAAGCCAGAATTTCTGTACCTTCATTAGGAAAACAGAATTTTGACATACCAGTGGTCATTGTTCCTACTACTGAATATAACAAAGATGTACCTGTTATAGTTGGAACAAATCTGATACGTCTATTTTATCAGAATAATGACCGGAACATCAATGAAGTTCCAAACGAATGGAACATGGCATTTCAAGGCATTACAGATGATAAGGCTGGTGTTGTTAAAGCAACACAAAGATTCGTTCTACAACCATTCGAATCTAGGACAGTCACTGGACTTTGTAGAAGGCAAAAAGTAGATGTTACTGCTGTAACGGAAACATGTTCTGTTAAACATTGTTCCAACAGAGTAGCTGTTTGTCCGCGTGTTGTAGCTTTAGATCGCCCTGGAACAACTGTTCGGATTCCGGTTAAGCTATTCAACATGTCGGCTAAGCCTGTATCTATACCTTACAATGCAAATCTTTGTGAGCTACAAGAGGTCAATGTCATGAGATCTGTTCCAGTAGCTAATGCTCAAGAAACTAAAAGTAAAACAGCTAAAGAAGTTCATAGTAATCAGAAACATGCTGAAACAACCGCCAAAGATAATATTCAAAATTCTGAACTGTATTTGAATGAAACAAACCTAACAGAAGAACAGAAAGCAAAGGCTCAACATTTATTTCAAAAGTGGGACCATATTTTCTCTAAAGGTCCAACAGATTTAGGCCATACCGATTTAATAGAACATGAAATTCATTTGACAGACAAAGTACCATTCAAGGATCCACCAAGACACATTCCACCAGGCATGCTCAATGAAGTTAAAGAGCACATTAAGGAAATGATAGAATGTGGTGCGATTCGTGAATCGTGTAGCCCTTATTCTTCCAACATTGTAGTTGTGAAGAAGAAAGATGGAACTTTGAGAATTTGCCTTGATTTTAGGAAACTGAACAAAAGAACAGTAAGAGACGCATATGCTATGCCAAGAATTGAGAATTCGTTACATCTTTTGAGTGGTTCGAAATATTTTTCCACACTCGACTTGAAGTCTGGATACTGGCAGGTAGCAATGAAGGAGAGTGACAAACACCTTACAGCATTCAGCGCTGGTCCTCTAGGATTCTATGAATGCAATAGGATGCCTTTTGGACTTGTCAATGCTCCTGCCACATTCCAAAGACTTATGGAAAGATGTATGGGAGATCTCAACTTACGAGAATGTTTGATATATCTTGATGATATTATCATTTTCTCCCAGATATTTGACGAGCATCTCGAGCGTCTAGAAGCGGTTTTTGTTAAGCTTTCAGACCATAATCTGAAGCTGAAAGCCAGCAAATGCCACTTCTTCCAAAAGAAAGTTAAGTATTTAGGCCATATTGTTTCAGAAGAAGGCATCCAAACCGATCCAGAAAAGATAGAGGCTGTAAAATCTTGGCCAGCACCAAAATCTATCAAGGAAATCAGACAATTTCTTGGCTTCACGGGCTACTATCGAAGGTTCATAAAAGGATATGCGTCTATTGTGCGCCCTTTGAATGACCTTTTGATTGGCCACTCTTCCAAAAAGAAAGCCCGTGCAAGCACAAAAGTTCCATTTGTTTGGGGAGAATATCAGAAGAAAGCTTTTCTTAATATAAAAGAAAAGTTAACAGAACCACCCATCTTGGCATATGCAAATTACAGCCTTCCATTCAGTTTACATACTGATGCATCTGGTACTGGCCTCGGTGCCATTTTATACCAGCAACAGGGAGGTGTGGAACGTGTAATTGCATATGCCAGCCGTAGTCTGAGGCCGTCAGAGAAGAATTATCCGGCTCATAAGTTGGAGTTTCTTGCTCTTAAGTGGGCTGTCTGTGAGAAGTTTCACGACTATCTCTATGGGTGTCGTTTTAAAGTACTATCGGATAATAATCCTCTGACGTACATACAGACTACGGCAAAGCTTGATGCAACAGACCAAAGATGGATGGCGTCTCTTGCCAGCTACGACTTTGAAATAAAGTATCGTAGTGGTAAGAAAAATGCCGATGCTGACGGCTTATCGAGGATAACCATTGACTCCAATGTAATTGGAGCAATGACATTATCCAGTACTGTCGATTCTGTTAAGGCACCTCTTGTGTATAGCCTTACATCACCTGATGTTATACAAGAAGTTTCAACGCCAGTTGTGAGTGATCCACCAGAAGACCAAATCCAGGCTTACTCTTTGTCTTCAAAAGACTGGAGAAAGGCACAACATGACGACCCTGTTATCTCCAGTGTTATCAACCATCTCTCTGAAGGTTCAAGGCCTTCTGCTAAGCAAGCCTTGACTGCTGTTAAAAAATTTGTAAGAGAGTGGGATAAGCTGGAGATAAAAGACAAAGCTCTGTATCGCAAGGGCTCGTCAGAAGGTTGCCAAGTATTCCAACTAGTTTTGCCATCCTGTTTGAAAAATGACATTTTCAGTGCGCTTCATGACGATCTTGGTCATCAAGGCCGTGATCGCACTGTGTCTCTTTTCAAACAGCGCTTTTATTGGCCTGGGATGGAAGCCTGGATAGCCGACAAAGTAAGAGCATGTGAGAGATGTCTCAAGCGGAAGTCATTGCCATTAGTAGCACCGCTCGTGAACATTGAATCCTCTGCTCCAATGGAAGTTCTCTGCATGGATTTCTTGAAGGTTGACCGATCGAAGGGAGGTTTTGAGGATATTCTGGTAGTGACTGATCATTTTACCAGATATTCTCAGGCCTACCCAACGAAAAACCAAACAGCCAGAACGACGGCTAGAGTGCTTTTTGACAACTTTGTCACGCACTACGGTTTTCCTTCAAGAATCCATAGCGACCAAGGTCCTAATTTCATGTCTGGTCTCATGAAGGAACTATGTGAACTGGCTGGTGTTGCCAAGACAAACACAACCCCATATCATGCTATGGGTAACGGCATGACCGAGCGGTTTAATCAAACCTTGTTGAAGATGCTCGGCACATTAAACGACAACCAGAAAAGTGACTGGAAAGCTCACATAAACACTCTTGTTCATGCATATAATGTCACGATACATCCTAGTACTGGGTTTTCTCCATACTTCCTTATGTTTGGCCGCCATCCTAAGTTAGCAATTGATGCTTTCTTAGGTCTGTCTGCAGATGAAGATGGCGCCAAAGATAAGCATGAGTATGTGAGGAAACTCCAGGAACGGCTCACATCTTCTTATAAGAAGGCCAAAGATGCTGCTAAAGAAGCAGCAGCGAAAGGCAAGAGGGTGAATGACACTAGGGCACGGGCCACAGCTCTGAGTCTGAGAGATTCTGTCTTACTACGCAATGTAACATTGCGTGGGAGACAGAAACTCGCTGACAGATGGGAAGATGCACCTTATATTGTGACAGGACAGCCAAATGCCGACATTCCCGTGTATGAAGTCCGGAGAGATACGCCCCATGCACGGAAGACACGTGTCGTCCACAGAAACCTTTTGCTTCCACTTCGGTCAGAAGGCAACGCAGAGAACAAGCCAGCAGACACACCAAGGACGCGGAGGTATGTCATACCTGCACGCCGTCCGTACTACCAGCCTCCATCAGATAATATTGATGACGAGGATGACACTTATGACGTCACAGCTCCCAGACCGAAGCGACATCGGCAACGACCACGATGGCAGACGGCTGGTGATCGGCTGTTGACCTAGACTCAGACTACTTTACATTGTTTTATTTTGTTAACTACATGTATATATATATATACGTGTATGTTAATATTACAGATCTGTTTGTATATAATACGTACGTTTAGCTCGTGTTATTTCTTTTTGAAGTACATTTACATTTGTTCTTTGGTTGTTTAACCAAAGATATTACTTTTAGTAAATAGATTGTACTCAACAGTGTACTTTAGCAGTACATTTCATATTTCATATGTTTGAGTAACATGACAGTTGAGATGAACGTACAGTATTACTACATGAACTATCTGTATCAACTATTTTTATACTTTGCCATTTATTGTTTTGTTTTCATCTGTATTGTATTCAGTACTTCTATTGACATTTGCTTGTGTAAGTTTTATTACACTCATATATTAGTTGATATGAAGGTAAGTATATGTTGTTTGAGTAGTAATTTACTATTCAGACAATTTGGCATTAACGGCAAGTTCGTGCATATTTTCACTACATGTTTGCAAAGGATTCTTCCATATTTATCGTCCTTTATTTTGAGTTAAGTCGAGGACGACTTTTTTGAAAGCAGGGGAGTATGTTATAGGGTGTTTTAATACAATTAAATGAAATGTCAGGATATGTTGTTTTTGATCTTTGATCCCATTTATCCACTTATTATATTACCGTATCCTTTTAATCAACCCCGTCCTTTAATTAATCTACAAAGGGAAATAACCTGTTAACTCTATTACTAACACCCAGAGTTACGTTACGACTAACATCACGTGACGGCTTTACATAACGCACGAGAAACGGTTGCCGCTTGGCTTATTATTATTCTTTGGAATATCTATTATTTCAAGGTAATTATACATATTGTTATCATACATCATCATCATCATCATTATCATCGTCACCATCACTTTTGTAACATTTAGTCATTCCAGCATCATTGTAAATTAGTCATTTAACTGTTAGTGCAACGTGGCTCACACTGTGTTTACTTATGTGTATACATGCTAAGCTTCTCCACCCACAGCTTACTATGAACTGAAGGTTCATAGATTGTATATATGTACACTTACTTATGATTGTTAATCTTTATATTTCAGATTCCTTGTTGTTACCATTGATTACCATTGATATTGATATAGTACAACATATAAAGTCATCAAAGAACCATTACTGATTTTGTTATCGGTAGCACCCGAGAACATATACATATCATATATAATTCTAAACGTTTTACCTCTGATGCCAAGTTTATTAAGTTTAAACCAAAGTCCATTTCTATAAATACTATCAAAAGCTTTTTTGAAATCTATAAACGCGCAAGCTAGACGTTTGTTTTCATTAAGAACTTTGCTGATTACAGCATTTAAAACAAAAATAGCATCAGTGGTAGAACGGCCCTTTCTGAATCCAAACTGACAATCACTAATAATATTATGATTTTCTGCCCAGTCCGACAGCCTCTTATTTAAGATACTAGTAAATATTTTAGAAAAACAACTTACTAAAGTAATTCCCCTATAATTATTAACATTATTTGGATCATTCTTTTTAAATAAAGGGACGATAATTCCTTCCATCCATTGACTCGGGAAATAGCCCGATGATAAAATGCTATTAAATATATCAAGTAAATGTGACATTAAAATATCAGACGCTTCAATAAAATATTCATTAATCATTGCGTCTCCTGCAAATGACTTATTTCTTTTAAGCTTATGTATAGCAGTTTCTATTTCATCAGCTGTTATTACATAATCCAATTCATCAAACATTACATCATCTATATAGGAAGTATCATTGCTATGTAAATTCCTGCAAAAAGATTCTGCTTCATCATTCAAAACATCAGGAAATTGTGAACTCATTTCTGAAAAATAACCATAAAAATCATTAATGTCGATGCTACTGTTTTGCACTCTTTTCTGCTTGTTTGAAAAACATTTCCAGAATTCCTTTGGTCTACACTGTCTCATGCTCACAAATTCTTTCATTTTCAACAACTCCGCTTTACTTTTCTTTCGTTTTATAAGTTTCTTATAGGCTAGCTTATTTTTACAAAATTCTATTCTATTAACATCATTTTTACATAAATTGAACTTTTCTCTAGAAATAGTATACTTATTTTTCGCCTCTTTGCATTCTACATCAAACCAAGCTGATTTCTTGCATAAAGTATTACTAGCATGAGCCTTTTTATTTATAACTGTTACAAAGCGGGTTAAAAAGCAAGATAGTCATTTTTGGATTAACTTTTATTTATCAAACATCCCAGGTTCGTTTTAACATCTTATCTCTCTAGTGCCTAGATCTAAACTCTCCACTAAAACTGCTCTGCTTAACACTATGTCTACCCCAGCGCCCACACTGGCATCATAACACAGATCAGGTGACCTCCCAAATATGGGGGATCTACCTGTGTTACCCAACACATGTTTATACTTATGAATATTAAACAGCCACGCCGGATGCTGAGTGACCTCTTGGAAGGTTACCCAGTGGCCGACATATGGCTATTATGCAAATAATGTACTCCTCCTCTCATTGACATATGTTAGATAGTTTCCTGTGATAAGGATAAGTAATAACACATGTTGCTTTATGCCGGTCAGCAGAATATAGTGAATGTTAGAGACTGTCCGTCTGCTTCAGTTTTATACAATTTAAATAATCTAAATAATCTTCATAAATTGTATAATTTTGTTACACGTCCCTTTCAACAGAAATATTCTATTGTAAAATAAAATATTTCTAAACTCAAGGATACAAAATTATGTATGAATGTCAGCATTTCCGCTACTCCTCTCATCGGCCCCTTTATGTGAGGAGTTTGCTAGTTTAAATCCCTATTCAACGGACAGGAACGTGCGATATGGCCAGGTAATTGGCACCTATAGCAGATTATTTGTTTGTAATGCCTGTTTGATCTATTTACGTCTGCTGCACTTATTTGTTTATTTCTCTTTTTACAATCGCGAAAAACGTGCCCAGGTAAATGGCAGTTATAACACTTTCTCTGACCTCTAAAATGACCAATTTCCATTTGTTCATGTTGGTCACTTTCTTGTGTGATGTGCGTACTAAAGGAATCTTGACCGGTACGTAAATAAAAACGTTTACGTAAATTCTGCTCATTTGTAGCCGACGTAATTGCCGCCTGCATAGTTTGGGGATTTTCTCGCATCACCTTAAGTTTCATAGAATTTGAATTTAACCCGTCTATGAAAAACCCTACCAATTGCCTATTTACCACGTCTTGATTCTGACCTACAAATGCATCTTCTCCTAAGCTTAATAACCTTTCAGCATAGACCTGAACAGTTTCTTCTCGTTTTTGCGTTACTTTCTTCAGTAGCAACAAAGCATGTTGCGAATCGACTACGTCTGCAAATCTTGCAGTCAAATCAGTTTTTACCTGGTCCCAAGCATGTCCAGGGTTTGCATCTAAATATCGTTTCAAATAGTCACTAACAGGACCGCTACTAGCTTGGTACGCAATAAATTTGACTCTAGCATCCAGGACTCCTATTAAGACAGCATATTTTTCTATACTTTTGATCCATTCTTTAAACAGTTTTGAATCTCCGTTAAATGGTTTTATTATCCTAGCAACGCCTTGGGCGCCTACACTTGTACCTAAATTTGTAACTTGTTCCCCTACTGTTTTAATTAAATTCACAAATTCTTGTTGCTCAGCCATGGTGTTGAAAATTATATAAAGAGGTACTTACCGGTTTTTTTCATCCAATTAATCCATTTTCCATTTTAACACTTTCCTGATCACGGCAACCAAATTAACCCTAATGTTACAAAGCGGGTTAAAAAGCAAGATAGTCATTTTTGGATTAACTTTTATTTATCAAACATCCCAGGTTCGTTTTAACATCTTATCTCTCTAGTGCCTAGATCTAAACTCTCCACTAAAACTGCTCTGCTTAACACTATGTCTACCCCAGCGCCCACACTGGCATCATAACACAGATCAGGTGACCTCCCAAATATGGGGGATCTACCTGTGTTACCCAAAACATGTTTATACTTATGAATATTAAACAGCCACGCCGGATGCTGAGTGACCTCTTGGAAGGTTACCCAGTGGCCGACATATGGCTATTATGCAAATAATGTACTCCTCCTCTCATTGACATATGTTAGATAGTTTCCTGTGATAAGGATAAGTAATAACACATGTTGCTTTATGCCGGTCAGCAGAATATAGTGAATGTTAGAGACTGTCCGTCTGCTTCAGTTTTATACAATTTAAATAATCTAAATAATCTTCATAAATTGTATAATTTTGTTACATAACTTCTTGTTTATAAAACAAAGGCTCGGCAACTTGTGTAATAACATTTGTAAAGCTTCCTATACATTTATCAATGACATTATTGCAGTTTGGATTTAACTCATGTGTGATCGAATTCAATAAAGGTAACTTCGAAATTAAACTACTCCTAAAGTCATCACGTCGCTCGTTATCCCATCTTATGCGAGTGCGAATATATTGCCCGTCGTCACGGTCAACGCATGTACTACAGCGTATACCGAACGATAAGGGGGCGTGGTCTGACCATTCATTAAACTGTCCTACTTTAAAATCTTTTATCAAATTAAAATCATTTTCTTGTAACAATAAATAATCAATAACGCTAGCACCGGTTTGGCATATGTAAGTGAAGTTACCTTTATTGAAATCCTCACCTAATCTACCGTTTGCTATTCGCAAAGAGTTTGATTTACACAGATCTAATAGTTTAATACCCTGATTATTATGTGTTTTATCTAATGATACGCGACTTAAAGGTGAATCTGGACAATACTCGTCGTCATCTAAATCCCGCACTGACCTATCACAAACTATATAATCTCTTTTATCCCCATTCCCTATACGAGCATTCCAATCTCCCGTTAACAGTATATTACCCTGATCTGTGTATAAATCAATATCACTTTGCAATACATCAAATAAATCATCGTTAATAAAGTTATAGCTAGGCGAATTCTCTACCCATATATAAACACCTGCTAAGAAGACATCAGCTGTAAAATCGAAGAAATATTTATCTAGTTTTAACCACACTATAGTATCGTAATGATTATTTACAATTTTAACCCCTTCACTAATACTATTACGGATATAAATTACCACTCCGCCACTGCAGCGTTTCGCTCTTCTGTTTTGATATTTTCTATATAAATTAGAGCACTGATAACCTTCAATATCAAATTTAGAGGTTTTTTTACCCCACGACTCAAACAAAAACACAATATCATAATTATTTATTACATCTAAAAAGTCGTTGTCTTCTAACTTTGAGCTAGCTAAACCATTTACGTTCCATGACAGAACCGAAAGTCCACCCTCATCGTGCCATTAAGCGTTACCAGTGTTCGTCCGCCTGTCTGCTGTCTTAACTGCAGCGCCATCTATGAACAAGGTGTCGTACGACAACCAGGCTTGTTTACCCTGATTTTTGGCAGCCTTAAGCTGGGGCACTAAAGCACGTCTTCTAGCAGCTATTTCAGGGGGAAATTGCTCGTGCAAATAAAAGGTGGTGTCGTGCAATTTGTCTCGCTGGCGACGAACCATTTCCCGATCCTTGTAGTACGTGAATTTGGCCACGATCTTGCGCGTTGAATTATTACCATCACGGCGACCCATGCGATGTACACATTCAAGCTTTAAGCTGCTAGCCAAATCCTCGGCAATTTTAAGGTGCTCAGTAAAGAATGAGCGTAGCTTCACCTCGGTTTCCTCGTGTGTTTCGTTTCGCTGCTCAGGAATGTTTCCAAATATAATGTTATTTCTCATGCTTTGAGATTTAATGTAGAGCAGATCGTCCTTTATTTGTACCTCATCTTTACACATTGTAGAAATTTCGCTGTGTGTTTGGCCGAGAGCAAATTCAAAGTTGTCAACTCTGTTGTCAATCTCCAATAGTTTGGAATCAATTCTTTTGGTTTGGTCATGCACATACCCCCATAGATCCTTTATATTCTTCTCGAAACCGGTCATTTTCTGCTCAATGCTATCAAGTTTGCTTAGGCGCTTTTCCATATTGTTTAGTTTGGCTTCTATTCTTCCCATACAAGTAATGATATCAGTAGCAAATTGGGGATTTCCACTTTGCGATGAAGTTGATGACATGGAAGAGCCTTTATTAATACATGTATCTGATGATTGGGCACCTTTAATGGAGTCATTAGCGCTTCTGCTGGGTGGGGTAACGACAGAGGGGTCTACATTATTAGCACAGGGAGCAGTGCTATCTGATGTGGGCTTGCTCATAGTATCAGTTGGCTCAAACACAGAGTTATCAAGAGGAAGAGCATCATCAAATAGCACACTATTAACTTGATGTAATGTCTGACTTAGGCTTTCATCGTACTGACTATTCTGCCTATCTGGTGGCGAGCCGCCATATCTAGGTGTCTTCGGTACACCGCTGCTTGAATTGTCACTGCTGTGTTTTCGTTTGCTTTCTGCTTGACTTTTATTTCTACGACCCATACCGAATCAATATAAACATTGCTGGATAAATTTCAACTTTTTACCTTAAAAGTCCTGTTTTCCTTCCTTTTATATATTGAAATACTCAAAATTTATCGGACAAGATAAAAACACGTCCATACACAAAGACTGTCACGTGATACATCACGTAAGTAGTCACCTGTGGTAAACACCAACACCAGTGACAGAAACTTCAACTAGTTGAAGGCAGTCACTATATATTAGAAGTCGAAGTATTACAACACATAGATTTTACTGTACTTATATGATAAATGATTTTAGACAGCTCAGTTAAACCTGAATCCTCCGAATATGTTGTCTGCTTTCTAATAGCCATGTGCAAAAGCGTCATTTTTCTAATTTTAGAAGCGGAAAACCCCAAAGCGCCTGTCAGATAGCGATTTGATTTACACTAAGGGAAAACTTTTCCCTTAGGGCAATACTTACCTTAGTATGCCCTAAGGAGATTTGTAAGTGTCCCTTAGTGGAAATGTAAAGTTAAGGGGAACTTTTCCCTTAGGAAATTATTTCCTTAGGGAAATACTTAGGAGCTTCGTGAATACGGGCCCAGTTGGCAGTTTGCTACAGGGTGTTGAATTCAGTTCTCGACGTTTTGCCGGAAACAACATATCAGACTCGCGCAAAGGCGCTCGTCAGATCGGCTATTTCCGTCAAAAAGACTAGAACTGAATACATCACCCTGTATCGCACTGTCAACTGGTAATGCGTATTTATATCCAGAAATATTAGTTATTTGGAGTAGAACAAGAATTCTTGTATTCCAAAACTAATAACGCGGAACTTGTACATGTACGTAAAATCGAAAACGAGGTTGGAGTAAAATACAAGGTATTTTCCTAGCAGATACACGCGAAAACGCTCGATATCATAAGACGGTATATAACAAAAACAATTAAGCATGCTCTTGAAGCGAAAACGGTTAATTAAATGTTTCAAACGTGGCGACTATCAGGAATTACACTGTTTGTAATATTTGAATACACAATTTCTAAAAGTTTATTACGCTGGTTAAATTTTAGTTTATACTGTTTCTTTTCTCAGCCGGTCTGAATCAACGTGCGTTTATCTTTCTTACTGACAAGACAACTCCAAATTTTATTAAGTAAAAGGAGACGAGAATATGACAGAGACTGTTAGACATATTAATAGGTCATAATGGCAGGGAAGGAGTTAAGCAGACAATAAAGCAGAAGCAGACGACCATACTCCACACAATATGCTTACAACTTTGACTTACGTTGTTCGAATCCGGTTCTTGGCGTTGTCAATGACAACACAGCCCAAGATGAGAGATGCAATCTGCAATACATATACATGAACGTATTTAACACATTCAACATATGCTATGAGTATACGATATATCTAGATTTCTAATAACAACGAGAGCACCGCAAACGGTACATTATACGCCCACTGGCAAAGAAATATATAGTTTTATAAAAATCTATTTTAATTTGTAGACACTTAATAGAGCTCTGAGAGCATAAACAATACTGAAATAAAGTCTTTTTTAGCATACAGTGGTAAATACGCTATTCCTACCCACTCTACGCGTTTCTTACGCTTTCGTTAACCGTTCACTATGCGTTTATTATCAGTTTCGTTAAACGGCTTTCCTAGCCGTTTCTTTACGCGTTTATTTACGCGTTTAAAAGAGCCTGGATGAAAGGGTCATCACTTAGCCGACGGACCCCTTAGCTTCAGCGGTTTACACTCCCACTTTATGACATGTGTATTACAGAACACTAGGTGGTATCGCCCTTAACATTGCTATCTTTAATTGGCAATACACTGTTAATCCCCCGATATCTGAGTGGCATATGTATAGGCGGGTTACATAAATAGATTGGTTACAGGCGGTGGTCAGTGCCTGTCGATAAGATCCGAAATCTCCGCGTGAAACGGATACCTGAAGCACCAATCGCAGCATCTCTGGTATAATCGTTTATTAACGCGTTTAAACGGGTTAAGATCGTTAAGCGTTAACAGTTCGTTACAGCGTTCGTTAACCGTTCACTATGCGTTTCTTACGCATAGATTAACGCGTAAATGGGTAGGAATAGCGTATTTACCACTGTATCTGAGTACACCAAGGGCAGATAACTCTCAATACTATGATCCGATTTCAATAATAATCAACCCTTTCATGAACTTATACTTCTATAATTATACTGTGGGCAAATATAATCAAAATGAATTCAAAACTGTAGTTGCTAAGTGTGTTAACACTGTCAAATAAGCCTTTTATACTGACAGTGCAGACCCAGACCAGAGGGCTACCTAAGGAGTCCTCTGATCGGGGTCGGCATTGACAGCGTTTGTGAACATAACAGACAGTTTAATTACTGACTTCCATTGGACGATTACACAGGAGTTTTAATCCATAATTAGACGAGGCGAAGCCTTGTCTAAATACGGAGTGTAATAGATATGTTTGAGTCCAATTGAATTTAGTATTGTACCCATCACTGTGAAATAACCTCTTTATTTCACACCATTAAATATAATAATTCACGGAAAAATATTAAATTAGTTGAAAATAATACAATTATTAAATTGCTTTTTTCTTCATACATGACAACGTTGCGCTCATCATGTACAGTGGAGAATACGTTACCGGTGGACAATAATGCAAATTGGTTTGTTTGTTTGTTACCAAATATGTACAGTGGAGAAAACGTTATTCTTTCCCAATAAACGCGTTTACGCTAAAACTATTATTTGCAGTGCAAACAGTTTGGAGCCAGATCAGACGCCGGGTAACCCGGCGTCTGATCAGGCTCTGTTTGCCACCAAGATAAACATGAATTATCAGAATTGTCCAAAAGTTGTTCTTTTCTACGTTTTAGTGCTTTGCGTTTGCGTACGTTTGCGTTTAAACGGGAAAGAATAACGTTTTCTCCACTGTATATCTTAAAATATTGTTTTTTGAAGATACATGTATCTATAACGCTCATGACGTCAAGGGAATATCTACATAGAGCAAATAGTTTCGGAAGAATTGTCTCGTCCAATATAAAAAAACATGGATTTCCGAGAATTTTATTCCAGTATGAAAGGATATTCCCTTTTGGGATCGAAACTTTATAATACAGTGCAATACTTGTTTCTCTTGTATCGTCACGAGGTTGAAAGAGAAACTTCCAATTGGTTTAATCTATATAGGTGTAAAATAAACTATTTTATCAGGTGTGTGAAGTTTGCACGACATTCGACAATTCGACATTCGACCTTTCACAAATGAAAGGTCGAACAGCTGTCGAATTTCGACTTTCGACATTTAAGCTTTCACATAATGTAACAAATTGTGACGATCGACAAGTCAGCTTTGCCATAATGTCGAAGTATTGTCGAAATTCGACGATCGACATTCAACATTTTTAAAACACATTACTTTGTCGAACTGATGTCGAATTTCGACGTTCGACACTTATACAAAGTCGGGAAATTGTCGAACTAGGGTCGAATTTCGACGTTCGACAAACTGCAAGTAAGGGAAAAAGTCGAAATATTGTCGAAATTCGACGTTCGACATTCAAAATTTCTTAAACACATTACTATGTCGAACTCATGTCGAATTTCGACGTTCGACACTTATATAAAGTCGGGAAATTGTCGAACTAGGGTCGAATTTCGACGTTCGACAAACTGCAAGTAAGGGAAAAAGTCGCAATATTGTCGAAATTCGACGTTCGACATTCAAAATTTCTTAAACACATTACTATGTCGAACTCATGTCGAATTTCGACGTTCGACACTTATACAAAGTCGGGAAATTGTCGAACAAGGGTCGAATTTCGACGTTCGACAAACTGCAAGTAAGGGGAAATATCGAAATTTTGTCGAAATTCGACGTTCGACATTCAATATTTCTTAAACACATTGCTTTGTGGAACTGATGTCGAATTTCGACGTACGACCGTTATACACAGTCGGGAAATTGTCGAACTAGGGTCGAATTTCGACGTTCGACAAACTGCAAGTAAGGGAAAAAGTCGCAATATTGTCGAAATTCGACGTTCGACATTCAAAATTTCTTAAACACATTACATTGTCGAACCGATGTCGACAAAGTCGGGAAATTGGCGAACTAGGGTCGAATTTCGACGTTCGACAACTTTCAAGTAAGGGAAAAAGTCGAAATTTTGTCGGAATTCGACGTTCGACATTCAATATTTCTTAAACACATTCCCTCTGATGAATTTATGTCGAATTTCGACGTTCGACAATTTGCCGGACCCGGGAAAAGTCGAAATATTGTCGAAATTCGACGTTCTTCTTTCAACAATTCATAAGCACATTCACTATATGTCGACCTAATGTCTACTTTCGACGTTCGACAAATTGCCTGGCAGGGAAAAGTCGAAATATTGTCCAAATTCGACGTTCGACTTTCAACATATCTTAAACACATTCACTTTGTCGAATTTATGTCGAATTTCGACGTTCGACAATTTGCCGTGCCAGGAAAAAATCAAAATATTGTCAAATTTCGACATTCGACATTTCAACAAAGCCGGTAAAGTGTCGAATTTTTGTCGAAATTCGACATTCGACAAATTGCCAGACAGAGAAAATAGTCGAAATATTGTCGAATTTCGACGTTCGACATTGTCCTTTTACCAAAATGTCGAAAATTTGTCGAAATTCGACGTTCGACTTTCAACGTATCTTAAACACATTCACTATGTCGAACTTATGTCGAATTTCAACATTCGACAATTTTCCAGGTCTGGCAAAATCGAAATATTGTCGAATTTCGACATTTGACATTTTAACAAAGACGTTAAAGTGACGAATTCATGTCGAATTTCGACATTCGACTAATTGCCAGACAGGAAATTGGTCGAATATTGTCAAATTTCGACGTTCGACATTGTCCTGTTACCAAAATGTCAAATATTTGTCAAAATTCGACGTTCGACCATTTGCCGGGCTGCAAAAGACGACATATTGTCGTAATTCGACGGTCGACTTTCAACGTTTCTGAAGCACATTCACTATGTAAAACTTATGTCGAATTTCGACGTTCGACAATTTGCCGGGCCGGGAAAAATTCGAAATATTGTCGAAATTCAACGTTCGACATTCACATTTCTATAACATATTCAGTAAGTCGAACTTATGTCGAATTTCGACGTTCGACAATTTGCCGGGCCGGGAAAAGTCGAACTATTGTAGAAACTCGACACTCGAAATTTCTCAAACATAACATTTAGAAATATTGTCGAAATCAGAAGTCAACTCTCTTAAAACACAACAGTCAATTGCGGATTGGATAGTTAAAAATCCGCCAGTCAAACCTGTGTCCATCGGTTCTAAAAAAGAAGCGCATTTATAAAGACAATAATGGACATGTGTGTATTTTAGTGCAGGACAAAAGAAACGCAGAACGCTGTCTTAAGGTCTATCTGTATCACTTTTGCTCTGTATTGAACAGTCACGTGTTTAATAAAGTGCATGTTTTGTGTCTGTCCGACTTACAAAGTTATAACTGTATGAAGTGTGTGTCTATTTAGTTGAAAGATTGATAAATGAAGTTATTAGGTTTGCATGCAGTTTCAACCCCGTTACTACTTAAAGCAGGTTGAAAGAAAAGCAGAATGTGCTCAATATAGTCTGCTTCTAGTTTTGAACACACTTGACCACTTAAAGCAAGTTGAAAGTAAAGCAGAATGTGCATAAAACCCATTACCCCATAAACACGCACTCGTTCAAATTTTAATTTTATACAGTGATGAATATGATTATATGTATTGTAAGAACTATTTTCTATATTCTAGCAGATGGTAGCTTAAAGCAGGCTGCTTTATTGTCCACCTACTTTAAGTGGCTCTATTTTCAAAACTAGAATCAGGCTATGGGGTTATGGGTTTAAACCCTTTATTCACGTGCGTTTGTGTTCAAAGACATCTTTGAAAAACAATATACCACACCATTTACAGTCCTGACCTTGATATAAAAACGTAGATTGTCAATAAAAGCCGATCATTTCGGAAACATTTCGCAGCTCCGTAGCACTTAGTAATTAAGAAAAATCCTGATATTATGGCAGCCCTGACAGTTGATAATTCCAAGAAGCACAGCTCCAAACTCGCACAATGTCGATGTGCTGCTGTAAATGACATTTGACCAAAGTCTTCACTGATTTTTGATTGTATGAATATTGTAGGACTGGCAAATACATAATCTGGACAGGGTATGTTGCTATTTGTAGTGGGAATTGACTGAAATGTTTAATTCTTACAACTGACACATTCCTACAACAAACAAAAGAGGAAGACACTTAACATAATCGTAAACTAAATTTCTGCAAGGGACATTTTCAGAATTATCTTGGTGACTAGTTATGCAGGGTTGCTATAACGTGATTATGAAAATTCCTAAGATTTCCCAATTTTTCTATTTTTCAAACGCGATTTTACGCTATAGTCATTATCTAAACACAAGGAAACTTAAAACCGATATTGAAAGTAAAGCAGAATGCGCATTTAGGCGCTTTTTGCTTTACTTCCAGTCTGTTTAAAACTACCATCTGCTAGGATACAAATCAGAAGATTTCGGAAGAAATCCGAAGAAATGGAAGCCCTGATTTATAGGATGGGGTTTAGGTGAACAGCGACTAAGATCTTTCAGGAATGTTAGAAATGCACAATTATATGTATTACATCCTTCTCATACAAAACTGTATAACTATGGCATCAATGAAAATATATCGACAAGCTCAGCGGCCTCAGCCTCAATTAACTTTTAAAAAGATATTACCTTCTGATCCAATCTACGAATTAAGGATTCATTTCCCCCCCCTTATAAATTGACCTCTGCTACTTTGCATATTCGAATTATTATACAGAAACACTTTCTGTGGGTCACTTTGCCATGTGGTCATCTAAATTCTGAACAACAGATTAGAATCAATACATGAAGTTGACCTTTCATTATACTCGTACTTTACAAAATACTTATAGGGTGGTCTTTGATTTTACTTTATCCCTTTGCCTGCGAATAGACTTTGCCCATGTTACATGTCCGATTTCTAGGCATTGCTGATTATAATGTCAAGGAGGTACTGACTTATACATGTATGTCTTTGAATTACAAATATTGCTTATGTGTAACTTATTGTAAGCTGGATACTGATGGATCAGTAGTATGCAAACAATGTAGACCCAGCTCAGATAGCTCATATAAGAGCATTCTGATCAGTGGCTGCACTGTTTGTCATAGCAATCCTAAGCTTTAATAAGAACTGAAAAGTCTACGATGTTCAAAGGTAGATGGTGTTTCATAATATAATTGAAATACAATGGATTAACGTCATTTAAAAGTTTTATCTTCAGTAACTTTAAAGACAGATATAGCAATATTCGAAATGGGGAATTAAATTAGTTTAAAATTATAACAATGCTCTTTTCTGATAGTTCGACCTCTAAATGCCTTTTTCAAAGAAAATCATGTCGGACATAATTTTCTTTGCAAAATGTCCTTGGAGGTCGAAATATTGGAATAGAGCAATGCTATGAATTTGCAATGCCTTTTATGTTAACCATATACTCCCTAGATATGCCGTTTAACTCTGTTAACTAATTCCTCCTAATGACAAAAATTGGTACAATTCACACAGTCATGAATATGTATCATAAGAAATAATTCTATGTTCTAGCAGATGACAGCTTAAAGCAAGCTTAAAGTAAAGCAGCATGTATCATAAGGGGCATTCTGCTTTACTTTCAGCCTTCTTTCCGTAGTCACTAGTCTTCACAAATAGAAATTGGCTATGGAGTAAATGGTAAATGTCTCTTCTTTTACTGGTCATTTCTTTATTAAGGTTTTAGAGCCATAATAGAAAACATCGAACATCGGTATGTACATGAAGCTTCAATGTTCGTGTAGTAAGATTGTGCCGGGCATATTACAGAATATGCGGAAACGGTGTTCAGATTTTCGCATTATGAATCTATAACCTTAAAACATTGTTTGCTCGGTTTGTCGCAATAATGAAAAAGTTAACATTATCAAAATTTTCTTATTTTATAATGCCAATTTTAAACAAGAGCCGTATACGGCCCTAAATCGCTCGCATGGAACCGTTGACGTAAATGTAAATACATGTATCTTGAAAAGCTGAGAAATTTTGACAATATGACAGTGCCTATTGCTGAGTAGATGATGCTGTGAACCAAATACCTAAGCTCAGGGTACTGTGGTGACTATTATGACAGGAAGATTTTTTGAAGGTTTCATTGAAAAAAAATATGTTTAGCTCCTGTGACCTAGATATGCAATGGGCCGCTTGAATATGTTGGTAAAGTTCTTCTAGAACTTTCACCGTGCCAAGTATCAACTCTGGTCATATTAGTTTCAGAGAAGGTGTTTGACGTTTCACTATATAACTATAGTATACCTTACCTACGTACGCTCCTTCTTTATCTTTGTACAAGCTAGCGGTCACTATTATACGATTGTGCTCGCTGCTAAGCGCGGTTGCGTCATATGATGACTGCGTTATGAAATTTGAAATAACTGCTTTAGGAAGTGTTAATGTGACTTTAAGCAAATATTAGCCTTTTTGATATTATGTCCGAGTACTTATAACATAAATGTGAAGTGTAGATCTATTTTGAAATTTATCTATGATAAATCTAAGACTCATAGAGATTAGTTGTGACTATAAGACTTGATCTGTTTTAGTCTTATAAACGTTTACATTTACAAAATCTTAGCTTTGATTGTTTGCGATTTAATCAAAGATCATACACTAGATTTTAAAAATCAATTTTACATCATTATTTTCATAATACGGAAAGTGTAGATTTAAGTATACACAAGGAAGCTTATAGTACTGCAAATATCAGACCATTTAAGACAGCCAACTGGTCCTCGCCTGTAAACATAGGTTTCTATATACCAAAATGTTCGTCTAAGTCTGCAGATTATGAATCCGGTTGATGCAGTTAGCAAAGCTGATGGACAACATCGCAATTCAAGATGGCGTCCAAGATGGCCGCCGAAAATACCAAATATCTCTTAGGACTCAGTTGTTGGTACAGTTTGCCATTAAATAAACTAAATTTGCCTCAAATGTATTTAAAATGCATAAAATAGGAATATTGAGCTTTAAATCTATAATAAAAAGCTCTTTTAATCAAGAAGTTATTCAAAATTGCCGCAAAAGAGGTGTATTTTGCGGGTTTTTTGACGTAACTATGATATTTTTACTAATGAAATGCTACATTTTTTGTTGATAACTAAGTAGCTGAGTTTTTAGTGAAAACATGGTTCACTTGGGGAAACAACCATGAAACATAAATGTTCACCAAGATGTGCTTACCTCAGAACTGTCGTAAGCAATTCAATATGGCGGCCAATTTCCAAGATGGCCATCTCCAAGGGATATTTCAAGTTAACCATCCTTAATAAACCATTGTCACCTCAGAAAAATGGCAATTATTTAAAACAAACCATGTCATATGATCTTCCTGATAAACAACGACGTATGTAGAAAAAACAAGATGGCGGCCATTTTCCAAAATGGCCACCAAAACCTGTTCTAACATCGTAAAAGTAAATTTCTGGTACATTTTCTATCATGTTTCCAAAGCAATTCACTTAAACTGAAGTCAAATGTTATGTTTTTACTCTGGAACTGCACAGTTTGGTACAGGCAAATCCATTTTTGTAGCATTTGCAGTGTCCAGTGTATTTCTTCTTGCAGCCACTTTTTGTCAGCTGTTTGCAGCTCGCTGCTATTTGTGCAAATGAGGTCCAGTGAACCCTCCACATGTTGCTTTGCTTTGTCCATCCCCAATCCACAGGGCTTGCAGTTTCCATTCACGGTTCTAAACATTGTCCCCATATACACCCTGCTTGGTAAGCAGCCCGTTTGATATGTTCATGAAGTGCTGCGTGAAACTTCAGGTCCAGCTACCATCCATCTTCTTAACGCAGAAGGGTCTTTCTGTCACACCTACAGCCCCATCCTTTTCCTTTGATTGAAATATTAGTCTGCTCATGGGCTTGGTCAACTGCCATTGCAATGAAAGGTCGCTTCGATTTAAACCCAACAAATTTCCCGGCCGTCCTGAAATGCCTAGTACACGTTAGGATGTGTCACATCAAAGGTAAGCATTTCATTCAGATGTACCGGTAGCCAGCATGCATAGTTGACGTTGTTGTTTGAGAAGAAGTAAGGTATCAATGCCGCTAATGGTAGAGGTTGAAATTAGCCCGAAACGACATTATTAGACAGAATAGTCAGTTATATTGACAAAACAATGAACCAGTAGTTGAACTGTTGACTTTTTTTTATCCGGTTGTTGCACCAAGGTTCAAAGTCAAGAGATGGCTGGTTTTCTTACAATATGAATCCTTCAGAAGTTTGTAATGGGCAAATGCTGTAACTCGGTGATTAATGTGTTTTTGTCACACTAGAGGCAGTCAAAAACGACTCTGCCGTTTTTGAGGATGGTACTTCTTCCTCTGCTAGGGCTACTGTCCATCTGTTTGAATGTTGTACGGAATTAGGAAAGAGTTTAATTTCAGCAATTCAACAAGCGCTCTCCTTAGAGTCTTCGAATAAACAGACGTTGCAATAAAAATGAAAATGGTGTCTCGCGTTCTTTATAATATCTGAACGTGGAAGCTCCTTCTCTGTGCTTAGAATGACCGTTGTATTGCAGGAGCTGTTTCATTGCGGAATCTGTTTTACAAGCTCCATGTCGCGATCGCTATTTCACGTCAACCACATGTTCTAGCATAAATACAAATCATTGAACCTGCCATCAAAAGGAGCACTTGTGTTTAAGCATTGATTTGAGAAAAAGTGTTGCTGCCTTGCTTAGTACCATGGCTTCAGAATAAATGGATACTTTAGATAGAACTACGGTAGGCCAATATCATTCCTAAATGCAAGAGTAACGCTATTTCCGTTACTGTGGACTTCCAAGTCAGGAGTTTCAGCTAACAATATTTCTTTCAGTCACTTCGAGTGAACAACTGTTCTTGATTGGGTTTCAATCCTAAACTACTTGTTGCATAAACATTGTCACAAGAGCATTAAAATTAAATACAAGAGGACCTGTTACACTCAATTTTGTCTCCATAATGAATGCTACGAGCTCTGAAAACACAAGTGGAAACACTTGTTTTTCACGTGGATCAAAACTTTCCTGTGTTTCAATCAATGACAAATAAGCCAATTCCTTATTGTACAGTGCTGTCAAACATGACTTGTGATACTTCAGCTCTTGTACCACAGCATCACCATCACTAACTATAGCTACGAGCTTACCATCATTGAGGTTACAGGCAGACTCGTTCAGTCGTAGGTCTATTCCCATGGTAATTGTCTGTCGAGGCTCACTCTGGATCAATTCACTATATGAAGTGGGAGTTGGTGATGGCATTGAAATGCACAATGTTTGTAGCAATCATTGCATAGCTATTGTTTTCCTGACTTCCAGGCTTTGGGGGTTTTAGAGATTCTGTCTTCTTTGCTGTTTAACAGAGACAACACTTGTCCCAGTCGGTTTCAGCTTTTGAGCTGAATGGATTTGCATTCGCCATATTCATGCATATTCAACAAATGGCAGAGGGGCTATACTTTACTACCTTTTATTGTGATAAGTGAATACATCTATAATATACGCATATCCAAATATGGGATACAACTAGATACAACTCAGATACAACTAGATTGGGGTATATTAATAATCCTACATCTAGTCCGATCGTTCATTCAGAATGATTTAAATCCCGTGCGATCTGTACACCACCGTACCCAGTTACCCTTGGCTCGGCTCTCCCGCTCTGGCACATACTGTCATTTCAGGTGTAGCTATCTTACATGAAAAGGGGATTATTAAAAGCCCTCTCCTCTTTATTAATGCCCTGGACGCAGTGTTAATTGAATTCCACACCAGCTGTCCATGGGAGCTCCTCTACGCGGATGACCTGGCTATCATTGACACCCCTACTGAAGCACTGACTGAGCGACTGACCATATGAAAGACAGGAATGGAAAAGAAGGGGCATAGAGTCAACATGAACAAGAACAAGGTAATGATCTCTGGTCCAACATTAATTCACTGAGAAGATCAGGAAAATACCCCTTTTCAGTATGCCTAAGTGGAACGGGCAGAAACACCATTCTTTGCTCATACTGCTCAACGTGGGTCCACAATACATGCAGTGGAATCAAGGGACCACTCAGACCTGATCCACAGTACAAATGTCCATCCTTAGAGGGTTCAGCCAGACCAACAGAAGGTAGGCCTATGACAGAGGTAGAGGCTGAAAATGAAAATCTCATTGTAGTAACAGACTTTTGCTACCTTGGAGACACACTGTGGTCTGAAGAAGGATGTGAGCTTGCAGTAATAACACACTGTAAGTCTGTCTGTTAAAAGTTCAGAGAGCTCCTCCCCATATTGACCAGCAAGTTTCTGCCATCAGCAACCAGAGGTCTAGTCAACTCAGCCTATGTAAGAAGTGTTATGCTCTACAGATCAGAGACATGGGCGGTTTCAGCAAGTACACTCAGAGTTATGCTGTGAAATGACAAAGCCATGAAACGATGGATCTGCCAAGTCAAGCTAGAAGAAGTTGTCCCTTTTGACTCTGTGTTATCTCAGCTGATTATAAGAGAGGACCTTGTAAAACATGACCGCGAAGACTTCGTTCCAGACTCGACAGCCAGGCCTCACCCTCGTAAGAAGGATTTATAAATGGCCTGGTTAAACTAAACTGGATGATAATGATGATGATGATGATTATATAACATTTGGGACACTAACATGTATATTACAATAATTGGAACACTAACATTTAGCTGACACTGGACCCCATTCTAAGTTTCACAGCAGTGACGTCACCAGTGTGCCCTGGGTCTGTGTTGACAATCACTCTTTTCAAAACATGTGCTGTTTTTAAAAGGTAAGAAAAAAGGTAAAGGTATGGGTTTATTAAGTCTGAAATTTACATGTCATATTCTGCCGACTTCTACAATTACCTCCCAGATCATCGAGTCACAACAATTCGACCATTCACATTACGGGCAAGTTGCAGCCATGGCACATTGACTTTTCCCCTCTCATGTACCCATTTAATTCACCTGGGTTAAATGGGGCAATGTAGGGTTAATTTTTTGCTCAGAAAAATTTCAGTGATCCTGACAGGGCTTGAACCAGGAACCTCTCTCTTCCAAGGTGACCGGCCTACCACTGGACCACCGCCCCTACTTTAAGCATCTTTTTAATAAAGACTTACATACGGTATCTGTTATTACTAACAATTTGTAACAAGAAATTATTTGAAGTATTTCTGTATTCGGTTTAGAGAGGAGGAATTATTTTGGTAATAAGGTTATTTTTAGTTGTTTGAGTATACAGCAACTTAATTTCTTGACTTTGGGACAGTTTAAAGTCGTGTATCTGAATGAATAGAACATAAATGCATGTTTTATGCATATTTCATTATTATTTGAGCAGTGAAAAATGAGAATTCTCGTATGCATACCACCAAACCCATAAATCAATGCAAACAACTTTTTCAAGATCATAAAATCGCGGCATTTTCAATAAAAAGTGTTCCAGTGCAATAATGTATGTTTTTTAAATATGATTCAAGGATATTAAGAATACTGTGTACTTGAAATGTGGAATTACACCTTTAAAAATAAATGTCACATGAAAAACTGACATTGTGTAATAATTTTTTTACTTCACATGGCGGCCATATTAAAAAATGGCCGCCATATTTGATTTTACAGGTGGCTAACGACTTTTTTTTTTTAAACTAGAAACCCTCAGGAGTATTTGTGCCAAATGTGTTGCTTTGCTTCACTGAGATCACCATTTCTATCAAAAATTGAATTAAGGAGCTCAGGTTTTCTATATATGAAAATGTCCACTTATATATGAAGTGCATATATTTAATTGGCGCCATCTTGGAAACAATCATGAATAGCCAACTTTAATCAAAGTTTTGTTAAATGCAGCAACTGGTTCCATAATTTACAGACTAAAACATACATTTTAATATAAAGAAACCAGTGCCATTATCAAGATATCTTTAGTTCATCAGTTAAAATTTCATTTTCATGAGAAAAAACCCACAAAATATGCTTTTTTGACGGCCATTTTGAAAGTTTTCTTGATTTTAAATGCCATTATTTATAAATTCTTTGTTCCAAATACATATTTGATGTGCTTTGATTAAATTTGAGGCAAATTTAGTTTATTTTTTCGAAAATTGTACCCACAACTAAGACGTAAGGGATTTTATGTATTTCCGGCGGCCATCTTGGACGCCATCTTGGATTGCGATGTTGTCCATCTGCTTTGCGAACTGCATCAACCGGATCCAATATCTACAGGCTTAGACGAACATTTTGGTATATAGAAACCTATGTTTACAGGCGAGGACCAGTTGACCCCCTAAATAAGTGAGATATGGTCTCCCGTTTGCAGCACTATTACTGGTTACTACCGATGCAAAATTTTATTAAAGGGAGGTAATCAATGAACATTACGTAACTCGAAAATACACGCCCGGCTTCCACAAATCTTAAGATTTACTATTGAGTTCCAATGGCAGATTTGCGGGTCTGTCGAACACGAAAACTCAAGAAATCATAGATAAAAAAGCCTATGGATTCAATGAAGACGAAAGAAATATAGAAATTCCAGTGCTTTAAACTGCTTTTAGATCTTAATAATTTCAAGAAGTAGAATCTAGAATCAATAAATTTGCTGGAAAACTTCGTAACATTCAGCAAATCGTCTCTTTAACTTTTACTCAGAAGTTAGAAAACGAAATGGAGAAACGTGCGAAATGAGCTGGATATTATGCGTCAAAACAGGTTTTACTAGATCCATATAAACACGTTGCGAGGTTGATAGATCAAGTTTACTGTAGATAAAGACTTTTATTAAATTTAAAACAAAGCTTAGTATAGATGTTAGATCTATATATAGATTCTATATTTGGTTTAAAAAGATGAAATAGAGGTAATTTTATTATTGATTTTTATAAAACTTCCACTATAAAAATTGTTCCCGATACTTTTGTAAGTACGATCACCGATATTAAAGCCCTATATCAAGTTCTATATAGCAGTCCCCCCCCCCCCAATCACAGCTTGATACTTGGTGATTAGATCGCCCTTATCAGGGTATGTTTATTACAAACAAATTATCACAGCAGGGTACTAATTGATAGATGTAGACCAATATAGGGGCAAGTGATAGCTGTGCATTTAACCCTTAAGCTGTGGATCGTGAGTTGACTGTTATTTTTTCAAACAGTTTGGATCCAGATCTGATGCTGCATAATGTCGCATCTGATCTGTATCCAAACTGTATACCAGTTATCGCTCAGACTTTTTTAATTGAAATATGTACAAATCTAATTTAAATATTGTTTGCAGACGACAATTTAAAAGCAGAAGCTATTACTGCAGGGTAAGGGTTAAGCACACAGTGATATTGTCTGTAGATTTAAAATTGATGAAATTGATTTTATTTTATTAATCTGTAATTTTGGGTCTAATAATATAATACATAACAAAACAGTGGGTTAGCAATCTAGCTTTAATAAATAACATCAAGCATAATACCAAGCAAGTCAAAACATTACATTTACAATCATCAACTATCAAACTATATTTAAAAAAGGCAAACTGCATAGATCCAGATCAAATTCTCAGTTACAAAGCACATGAGCTGGAGCCATACTAAAGACTTTAGGGCAAATAGTTATTAGCTAAATATTTGATATGTTTGATCAGCATGAATCTTTTTAATAACAATTCCAGTTTCTCAAAAAGTCTAGTCCATTGTAACTATAAAGAAAATGCTATACTTTCTTGGCATTTTCTTGTGATTTAACCCATTACTCCATAAAAACGCATTTGACACATTTTATGTATTAGATCTACTACTCTGAAGAGAAAACTTCCACTTTTTACTACATGAATATGCAAAATAATATATCCTAGCAGATTGTAGCAGAGATTAATCGGAATTTGCCTTCTGTTTCATTCTGCTTTACTTTCAACGTGCTGTATGTGGTCACATGTTGTTTACACACTACCCCATAAACACACCTTTTTACGCATTTTCTTTAATTCATCCATTGAAGAAAATTTATCCATTTGATATTGTTATAAATGGGAAAAATAAGATATATATCCTATATAATAGCAAATGGTAGCTTAAAGCAGAGTGAAAGTAAAGAAAAATGCCTTAACCCTATACCCCATAAATACCCTTTTTACGTCTGTAATTTATTTCTCCTTCGAGGAAAATAGCTCCAATTTATACAGTTATGAAAATGTATGAAAAGAAATATTTTCAATATTCTAGCAGATGGTAGCTTAAAGCAGGCTGAAAGTAAAGCAGAATGTGCCTATTTCCCTTACTTTCAATTTGTTGAACGTCGAAAGTCGACCCTAGTTCGACAATTTTCCGACATTGTATAAGTGTCGAATGTCGAAATTCGACAGGATTTCGACATTTTTCGTTCCGTCAACTTGTCGAACGTCAAAATTCGACACAAGTTCGAACTTATGTCGACTTTTGATAAATGTCGAATGTCGAAATTCGACAATATTTCGACATATTCCCGGGCCGGCCACATGTCGAAGGTCGAAATTCGACATGAGTTCGACATAGTAATGTGTTTAAGAAATTTTGAATGTCGAACGTCGAATTTCGACAATATTTCGACTTTTTCCCTTACTTGCAGTTTGTCGAACGTCGAAATTCGACCCTATTTCGACACTTTTCCGACTTTGTATAAGTGTCGAACATCGAAATTCGACATGAGTTCGACAAAGTAATGTGAATTAAAAATGTTGAATGTCGAACGTCGAATTTGGACAATATTTCGACTTTTTCCCTTACTTGCAGTTTGTCGAACGTCGAAATTCGACCCTAGTTCGACACTTTCCCGACTTTGTATAAGTGTCGAACGTCGAGATTCGACATGAGTTCGACAAAGTAATGTGATTTAAAAATGTTGAATGTCGAACGTCGAATTTCAACAATATTTCGACTTTTTCCCTTACTTGCAGTTTGTCGAACGTCAAAGTCGACCCTATTTCGACAATTTTCCGACTTTGTATAAGTGTCGAACGTCGAAATTCGACATGAGTTCGACAAAGTTATGTGATTTAAAAATGTTGAATGTCGAACGTCAAATTTCGACAATATTTCTACTTTTTCCCTTACTTGCAGTTTGTCGAACGTCGAAATTCGACCCTAGTTCGACAATTTCCCGACTTTGTATAAGTGTCGAACGTCGAGATTCGACATGAGTTCGACAAAGTAATGTGATTTAAAAATGTTGAATGTCGAACGTCGAATTTCAACAATATTTCGACTTTTTCCCTTACTTGCAGTTTGTCGAACGTCGAAATTCGACCCTATTTCGACAATTTTCCGACTTTGTATAAGTGTCGAACGTCGAAATTCGACATGAGTTCGACAAAGTAATGTGATTTAAAAATGTTGAATGTCGAACGTCGAATTTCAACAATATTTCGACTTTTTCCCTTACTTGCAGTTTGTCGAACGTCGAAATTCGACCCTATTTCGACAATTTCCCGACTTTGTATAAGTGTCGAACGTCGAGATTCGACATGAGTTCGACAAAGTAATGTGATTTAAAAATGTTGAATGTCGAACGTCGAATTTAAACAATATTTCGACTTTTTCCCTTACTTGCAGTTTGTCGAACGTCGAAATTCGACCCTATTTCGACAATTTTCCGACTTTGTATAAGTGTCGAACGTCGAAATTCGACATGAGTTCGACAAAGTAATGTGATTTTAAAATGTTTAATGTCGAACGTCAAATTTCGACAATATTTCGACTTTTTCCCTTACTTGCAGTTTGTCGAACGTCGAAATTCGACCCTAGTTCGACAATTTCCCGACTTTGTGTAAGTGTCGAACGTCGAGATTCGACATGAGTTCGACAAAGTAATGTGATTTAAAAATGTTGAATGTCGAACGTCGAATTTCAACAATATTTCGACTTTTTCCCTTACTTGCAGTTTGTCGAACGTCGAAATTCGACCCTATTTCGACAATTTTCCGACTTTGTATAAGTGTCGAACGTCGAAATTCGACATGAGTTCGACAAAGTAATGTGATTTAAAAATGTTGAATGTCGAACGTCGAATTTCAACAATATTTCGACTTTTTCCCTTACTTGCAGTTTGTTGAACGTCGAAATTCGACCCTATTTCGACAATTTTCCGACTTTGTATAAGTGTCGAACGTCGAAATTCGACATGAGTTCGACAAAGTAATGTGATTTAAAAATGCTGAATGTCGAACGTCAAATTTCGACAATATTTCGACTTTTTCCCTTACTTGCAGTTTGTCGAACGTCGAAATTCGACCCTAGTTCGACAATTTCCCGACTTTGTATAAGTGTCGAACGTCGAAATTCGACATCAGTTCAACAAAGTAATGTGTTTAAGAAATGTTGAATGTCGAACGTCGAATTTCGACAATATTTCGACTTTTTCCCTTACTTGCAGTTTGTCGTACGTCGAAATTCGACCCTATTTCGACAATTTCCCGACTTTGTATAAGTGTCGAACGTCGAAATTCGACATCAGTTCGACAAAGTAATGTGTTTAAGAAATGTTGAATGTCGAACGTCGAATTTTGACAATATTTCGACTTTTTCCCTTACTTGCAGTTTGTCGAACGTCGAAATTTGACCCTATTTCGACAATTTCCCGACTTTGTATAAGTGTCGAACGTCATAATTCGACATCAGTTCGACAAAGTAATGTGTTTAAAATGTTGAATGTTGAACGTCGAATTTCGACAATATTTCGATATTATGGCAAAGCTGACTTGTCGATCGGCAAAATTTGTTAAATTATGTGAAAGCTTAAATGTCGAAAGTCGAAATTCGACAGCTGTTCGACCTTTCATTTGTGAAAAGTCGAATGTCGAAATGTCGATTGTCGTGCAAACTTCACACACCTTATTTTATCAATAGATTAGTATGGTTTGCAAAACAAAACAACAATGCTGATGATGATTTTTACGGCACTGCGAAACTAAGTAGTTCATATATCGCCGATGAATGATGAGGGAGTGATGAGATGAAAATTTAATGATGATGATCTCAGGAAGATGATTTTGGCTAATCCCATTCGTTGACCAGCAGCGCATAGGATCAAAACCACCCACCTACCTTCCTTTTAGTTCTTGGCAGAGGGAATAATCTCGTTCTTATAAACAGAAACAATTCCCTTTGACAATTAAGCCTCAGAACTACGGCAAAGTAGAAAGGTCGTTTTTTTTCTCTGAGGAAAAACAACAACAACAACAACAACAACAACAACAACAACAATGCAACAGTAATAAAAGATATACAGTAAAACCCACCCCTCTATTACGACCACTGATTTTTGTAAATTATTAGGGGTTAAGAACAGGTGACATCTTAAAGCAAGGTGACAGTAAAACAGAAAGCTCCTGTAGGAGCTTTCTGTTTTACTGTCACCTTGCTTTAAGATGTCACCTGTCTTTTATACAACCTATTAGCATTAACTTAGTGGTCGTTATAGAGAGGTTTTACTGTATAAAGCTTTAAACCAAAGTACTTACTTCCACTGAAATAGCGATGAAACAGGAAATACAAATGATGAGGAGATAGACGGTTGCCAGAGTGTTTGTCTTATCCCAGCATCCCTGCGAAACATATAAATATGTACAGTGGAAAAGAGGTTATTCTTTCCCAATAAATGCGTTTACGCTAAAACTATTATTTTATTGCCATTTTCAGTATGATCTTTAAAATTCTCTAAGTAAACAGAGTATAGTCCCTGTGTAGAGCTCCTACAGGAACGGTCTTTTCTCGGTCCACTCTGTTTGCAAAGGTTTAAAAATACTAATTTTGTTCCCTTCTCACATGTATGTTAATTTTGTTTGTGGACAATAATGCAAATTGGTTTGTTTGTTTGTTACCAAATATGTACAGTGGAGAAAACGTTATTCTTTCCCAATAAACGCGTTTACGCTCAAACTATTATTTCTTTTGCAAACAGTTTGGAGCCAGATCAGACGCCGGGTAACCCGGCGTCTGATCAGGCTCCAAACTGTTTGCCACTCAGATGAACATGAATTGTCAGAATTGTCTTAAAGTTGCACTTTTCTACGTTTTAGTGTTTTGCGTTTCGTTTGCGTTTAAACGGGAAAGAATAACGTTTTCTCCACTGTAATCCACATGAAATAAAGTCGTTATTATTACATGTATTATTATTATTGCAAATAAATTGGAACCTATTGCAAACAAATTGGAACCTATTGCAAACAAATTGGAACCTATTGCAAATAAATTGGAACCTATTGCAAACAAATTGGAACCTATTGCAAACAAATTGGAACCTATTGCAAATAAATTGGAACCTATTGCAAACAATTTGGAACCAAATCAGACGTCAGGTAACCCGTCGATCTAACCCGTAACGGGCCAGGGTCTGAGCTTAGCATGATAATGTTTAACTGATTCAACGCCTTACCCCGAGTACAATGGTTATTTGCATAAAATGTGGATCAATACATGTATCAGATGCGGCCTAGGCGGCGTGTGACCATGATCCAAAATAGTTGATAGTCAATGCGATACAACTTTCAATTTACCTAAAATAAAAGCAGACGGCATATGTATGAAATAGATAACGTCATGGCTGCGAAGGGGTTAAAATATGTTTTTTTCTGTGTGTAATACATGTAAAAAGGTTTTTAATATTGAAACTATCCCTTGCGTTACTGGGTTCATATTTGTACAATTTTAGTTGTATGATAGACAATGTACATGTAAAGGCTACATGGTTCGTTCTCAAGCATTTGATTGGTCAGATTTGAGCCTAGGCTCAAATCTGACCAATAAAATGCGTGAGAACGAGCTCTGACTCAACGAAAATTCTTTATAAGCATGGGCCAAGCACTCGAAGGTTTAAAGTGTACAGTGATTCCTCCTTACAATGGTTATCAGAGCAACGGTTCCCTCCGAACAACAGCGCTTGCCGCTGTTCCCCAAACAAGACTAACGTTTTCACTGCGTTAAGCGGCGTCTGATCTGGATTCAAACTGTTTGAAAATAAACGTTCCCTCTCTATTACAGCTTCGTCCGAAGCACCCAAATACTCTTTGTCTCCCATAGTTATTGTTAAGACTGACCACAACATTTCTTTTTTCCGACGGAAATGTGCATTTTATGATTCATTTCCTCAGCATGCAATACAAATATATTTTTGATGAATATACACAATTTGGACTATTTGAGGTCATGGAATATATATATATTTTTTTAAGGAAATCCCTTTCTTAAAGGAAAAATGTATGGAACTAATGCACTTTGTGTAAAGAAGGTTGAATGTAATTGTAAGTAAAGCGTTACTTTTAAGAGTTCTTGAACATCTTGAACATTTTTACAATTTTTTTAAAACATTTTTTATTTGGGGGCAAATAATTCAGACGCCCGATGAGACGCCGACTTACTGTGCGTCTGATGTGGCACCAACAGGTTAAGTTCAGATAAGTCGAGTTGTGCATGTCATCGAGGTTAAACCATCCCCATGCACTCTACATTCGACAACAGAAAATTAGAGATTATCTAGCCCTTTAACTGCTTCAAAGGAATCTGCTTAAAGTTATCGTCTGCTGCTTTGTCTAAAATTACGTACTGGACATTTTGACAGAAGAAACTTTAAGGCCAGTGGCAAACAGTTTTAAAACTGTTTGCAAATATCAGCCAAATTGTGATCAGCATTCTAAGGTTTAAATGATTCCAGGCATTAAGGATGCGTATATGTACATGTACAGACAATAAATAGACAGACAGCATAAAAACATAATTCTAACATACCTCGAACACACCTTTATATAAACAAAGAAAGAGCGTATCTGTGGTTAATTATTGTATATAAACAAAGAAAGAGCGTATCTGTGATTAATTATTCTATAAAACACACACGCGCTGTACATAACGGCTTAACATGACGTGACATGGCTTCGATAACCAAGAAATGTAGCGCCTTTGCGTCGGTGCAAAATGTAATTAAATAAAAGAGAAATTGTAAAATCATACCAGTGTATTATCGTGCAATAGAACATGGGTAGTCGTTGAGATGCTAATAATTTAAGCAGTCGGACTAATGCCTCATGATTTGATTAAAACTCATCTCAACTCCTCCCCGTTTTCTATTGTACGATAATAAAATGGTATGAATGTATCATTTCTTAAGTAAAACATTGAGTCATACGGTCTCGTAGAAGTTCTTTGGCTCGTTTGTGCATGTGGCTGTGTTCTTGTATTCAGATACAGTACCGTCAGTAACCCCCTCGCAGCACGTGGCTGGTAACTCCTCACTTGCTGCTCTGAAATACGGAAATATTACAGTGGAGAAAACGTTATTCTTTCCCGTTTAAACGAAACGAAACGCAAACGCAAAACACTAAACGTAGAAAATTGCAACTTTTTGACAATTTTGATTATTCTTGTTTATCTTGGTGGCAAACAGTTTGGAGCCTGATCAGATGCCGGGTTACCCGGCGTCTGATCTGGCTCCAAACTGTTTGCACTACAAATAATAGTTTTAGCGTAAACGTGTTTATTGGGAAAGAATAACAGATTCTCCACTGTACATGTACGCTAAATGTCGAAATGAGCTAAAGTCTGACTATGACTAGTCTAAAGTTTTAAATATACATTGTGTTATATATCATATATAATGTGACATGTATATACAAAGGTATATGAGGCCATTCAAGTAACTAACCATGGAATAAGATTATTTCGAATCTGATGTTACATGTACAAATAAGGGTCTAACAGGCTCAACACTGATTCTTTTTCAGTATTAAAGGGGTCCACTTGCCTAGAACTTTTTTCACAGCGGGTACCCAGAAGGAACACAATATATTCGAAACATCCTCTTGAAACAATTGTAACATCTTAATACGTTTAATAAAATATTCTGACCAGACGCCGCGTTGCGTGGCGTCTGATCAGGATCCGAATTATTTGCAGAGTCGCCTTTTGGCGTCATTGAGAGTGAAAGAGTTAATGTCAGAAAGTAATATTGCAGAAAGATAATTGAGAAAAACTTTTGAATTACTGCAGTTCTGCATTTAACTGTTACAGTGGAGAAAACGTTATTCTGTCCCGTTTAAACGCAACCGAAACTTAAACGCAAAACACTTAAACGTAGAAAAGTACAACTTTTAGACAATTCTGACAAGTCATGTACATGTATATCTGAGTGGCAAACAGTTTGGAGTCTGATCTGGCTCCAAACTGTTTGCAAAAGAAATAATAGTTTGAGCGTAAACGCGTTTATTGGGAAATAATAACGTTTTCTCCACTGTTGTGAGAGTATTTTCCGGAGAGTTTCGGTATGATTCGGAATTTCCACGACCAATCATACCCTGTATACCAAAATCGAACATTTTACTCATTCAGTAAGGGTTCGATTTTCAGAACTTTTGCTGTAGCTAGCTAATGTTTTTCAATAAACCATCGTGCTGTCAATGGCTGGAAATGCCCCTTTTGCCAATAGTTTTGATCCTGATCAGAGGCCGCGTAGCGCTATTATAGACAGCAATATTGTACATTGTACAGTGGAGAATCTGTTATTCTTTCCCGTTTAAACGCAAACGTACGCAAACGCAAAGCACTAAAACGTAGAAAAGAACAACTTTTAGACAATTCTGATAATTCATGTTTATCTTGGTGGCAAAGAGTTTGGAGCCTGATCAGACGCCGGGTTACCCGGCGTCTGATCTGGCTCCAAACTGTTTGCACTGCAAATAATAGTTTTAGCGTAAACGCGTTTATTGGGAAAGAATAACAGATTCTCCACTGTAGCAGTCGATAGTATGGCGGCGAAGGGGTAAAACTCCCACGATAAATTTTGCGATAAACGGGTTTAACGAAACAAAATAGAAATGTAGTGGAATAAAATGTAGTAAATGGCAATGTTTTGAAATGATTCACAACAGGGCTTTCATAAGTTGATCATGAAAAATGCTAACATTTTCAAAATCGCGATTACTTTAAGCAGGTTGAAAGTAAGGCGCATTCTGTTTTACTTTCGGTCGGTTTTAAGCTAACCTCTGCTAGGATAAAAATCTGAAGATTTCGGAAAGTCTGCATAAATGGCATCTCTGTCACCGTTGTATTTTAATCTGAATAGCTATCAGCTTGAAATCTGATCTGACTCTAAACTGTTTGCACTACACGTAACTTAGTTAGCATCATTGCATTTACTGGGAAAGAAAAAAAACGACTGTATAAGTATCCAAGAATTTGAGTAAGCTTTGTTGAAGCTAGGTGAAACGGTAAAATCTTGTTAACCTGTTACGGACGGACGGACAATACAATCACTATACAGTTGAGAAAACGTTATTCTTTCCCAATAAACGCGTTTACGCTCAAACTATTATTTCTTTTGCAAACAGTTGAGAGCCAGATCAGACTCCGAGTCACCCGGCGTCTGATCAGACTCCAAACTGTTTGCCACTCAGATATACATGAATTGTCTAAAAGTTGTACTTTTCTACGTTTTAGTGTTTGCGTTTGCGTTTCGTTAGCGTTTAAACGGGCAGGAATAACGTTTTCTCCACTTGTGGTGATATTGCCTACTAGCGACAACTCAACTCCAGTTCTTCAAGTTAGATACTTTATTACATGGCATCACGCCACAATGTGTACCGAGCCTCCCTGGTCTGGTTCTCTAGTCTACTGGGCCCTCTATAATGTCACTGATCTCAATTTTTCTTCAGTATTTATAATAACCTGGCTTAATTGTCCTAGCACGCATCACCCATCAAATTGACAGTTTGACCTCAATTTGAACGGTGGTGCGTGGTCCCATGGACAGTGATTAATTTACTTGCACCGACCAAGCATCTTGGATACACAACAATATTATTTATAATACACAAATACAATTTCATGCGTGTCAAATGATATTTATTTATATCAGTACACACTATATGCCTCCGCATCTTCAGATGGCGGGGCATACAAACGTTGACTTACTTGTTGGAATTGTACCAGGTCGTAGACAGCTCCAGGAAGTCGTTGTTCGTTTGTCCATCCTTGTACTGGTCGTTGACACCGCAACAACGAGCCTGAATTAACAGTTTGATTACATGTAACAGTACTCTTACATGTAACAGTTTGATAACTACTCGTAGTTTGTATGCATATATTATATAAATATTAGATGGCAGTTTGCGTGACATTCAAATTGTCAACCCGAGAAACAGCATGTCACCCCGAGGCGTAGCCGAGGGTGACATTCTTGTTTTCGAGGGTTGACAATTTGAATGTCACGCAAACTGACATCTAATATTTATCTTATTACACCGAGCTTATCAACCCTAGCTTTAGAATCGTTTTATTTGTATTTTATAAAATGTGTTGTGAATACCAATTTAGCGCGGACATGTGCGTAACGCGGGAAACGGCGTCGCCGTCTATGACGTCAAATTGTTTATAATAATTATATTACAAGAAAGAAAGAAGAACGTTATTTTGGGAAATCTACGTCATAGTGACCACCAAACAATAACAATTTTACAGTTTTAATGAAAATATAAACTAGAAATGCCATGATGATGTACCCGAATCGATCACTCATCTCTCATACACATAGGATACACCCAACAATAGTCATACACAATACCCCCATCGGTCTGCACATTCGTCTCGAATTTGGTAATAGGATCGATAACTTTTGTAGTGTCGAGAGCCAATTTCAAGCCGAGAACGATGCAATACGTCATCAATATACATGATGGCGTATTGCATGACGTAATATTGTAGATGGTCACATGACTACTATGACAAATAAATTGAAGAAACAGCGTCTTTACCATAGGGGCCCTGAACGAAAAATGTATTCAAATCTATTTATAGTATATACTATAAATAGATTTGAATACATTTTTCGTTCAGGGCCCCTATGGTCTTTACATTGTCTAGGGGGCAAATATCCTCTTCCGAAATGGTAGCAAATCGTTAAGGAATGGACAAAAGGAAGCAACTTGTACAGAAAATGCCAAAAGTTGATTAGAAGTTACCACTCTTTAAAACGTTCTAATATTGCCAATAGCGAAATTCATGTCAATGCTGACAGTACGTTTTCGGACGGAGAAAAAAAGTAATGTCCTTTAGAGTGACGTCACGAAAAGAATATCATAAAGAGTGACAGTATATTTTGGATAGATGTAAAAGACATGCAAAATGTTAACTGTAGGTCTATGGGAAATTAACATTGTAACTCAAAGCGAGGTGTAATAATATACGTTATATGCAGTGGAGAAGACGTTATTCTTACCCGTTTAACCATTTACCCCGAAAATACGCATTTTCACACCTTAAGTTATTCATTCACTGAAGAAAATAGTTCCACTTTATACAGTCAAAGATACGTATCATATAAGAAATGTTTTTTCTAATTTCTAGGAGAAGGTAGCTTAAAGCAGACTGAAAGTAAAGCAGAACGCGCCTTAACATGTTAAGGCGCATTCTGCTTTACTTTCAACCTGCTTTAAGTGGTCACCTATCTTCAAAATTAGAACCAGGCTATGGGGTATAGTTGGTTAAATGCAAACGAAATGCAAACGCAAAATACTTGAATGTAGAAAATGACGCCTTTTTTAAATTTCTTACGATTTAAGGGTGTATCCAACCCATAAGCGATTTTTTCAAAGTATCAAACTTTTTATCTATCATTGTTTTTTTGGAAGTGAATGAAAAAAAAAATATGGTGGTGTCCTTTTTTTGATAGCTACAGCGATTTGAAAAAGGTATGTCAAATTTGGACTTTTTCTCTCAAAGTTTACCCATTCAGAGTACAAGCTTCAGTAAAATCTATTTCAAAACAAAACAAAACATGGTAATTTGGGTTTTCATTATTTATTTCATGTCTATGGTGGTATTTTCACATATAGAAACCAAATTTAGACAAAGCAGGCACTAGGTTTGAACAATATGGATCCTCGAATATCAAAAAATGCTTTTTATAGGGCATGATTTTATTAGATTTTTTATTTTATGAAAAAAAAAGTAAAAAAGTTTGAAAATGAAATAGATCTAGTATTAAATTTTTTCTTATATTCTACCAAATGAAAGCCAATGCTAAGGCAGTTCAAAATATGAAAAGAAATTGAAAGGTCAGTGTTGAAAATTTTGAGTTATAAAAGTAAAAAGAGTTATCTCCCCTTAATTTACAAATTTTACAAAAAAGTACCATATCGATGATATCTAGAGCTTTATAAATTTCACATTTGGTGCCTGTTTTTTCTTAAATTAGTTTTTGTATGAAGAAATACTACCATAGATATGAAATAAATAACACAAAACCAAATTATCATATTTGTTTTCATTTAAATGGATTTTATTGAAGCTGGCTGTTTGAAACGGACATAATAAGAGAAAGTGGGTGGGGTAAATTTTACATGGCCATGGAGCCAACTATTGTTCACCAAAATGTACACTTTTTCTAGTTTTCATTCATCTTAAATAGCTCTTCAATACAAAACCATCATAAAGTGTTTTCATATACTTTGAAAAATTCTTAAATTCATGACATTGATACACCCTTAATTAGATCCGAGTGAAAAACAGTTTGGAGCCTGGTCGGACGCCGGGTAACCCGGCGTCCGATCAGGCTCTAGGCTGTTTGTAATTGAAATAATAGTTTCAGCGTAAACGCGTTTTTTTGGAAAGAATAACGTCACTGTACTTGTTGTCTGTACAAGGTATCCCCTGATTCTGTTGGGAAATACCATCAGAATGTTAAACAGTTTGGGTCTATATGTAATTCCGAGTAACTCACCAAAAAGCTGATAGCGTGCTGAATCTTAATCAAGTCTCAAGTGTTTTTTTTAAAAAAAAACAAAAAAAAAAACATTCAACCCTAGCGACGAATATGCTAGTCATTAAGAAACAGTGACTGTGTATATGTACATTGTGTACATGTGAAGAGTAAAATTATCCTATGCAAACAGTGTAGACCATGATTAGAAGATTCAGGCAGGTGCCCTCTGATTAGGATCTTCTGGGTTTGTCATTTGCAGAAAAAGCGTTAAAATAAAACCAAAAGAGTAAAAAAAATGCACTAAACATGTTTGAAAATTTGAATACTTTAATAACAGTTTCAGGGGGTCAATGATTTAAAAGCTATTGTTCTAGAACCCATAGAACACATTAAATAAAAACACTCTATACTACATATATTGTTTTAACTCTTTTCATGTTGAATTGTCGTCTTCGTGAAATATATCGCCTGCAATTAAACTAAAAAAAAGTGTTCATGCTTTTGAAACAGAAGAATAATTGAATAGAATTGACAAACAATTTGGATCAAGATCAGACGCCGCGTCACGCCGCGTCTGATCTGGATCCAATTTGTTTGCAAATGTAAGGCAAGTCGCACTTAACATAAAAAGGGTTAAACATAAAAATGATACGTAAATATATTTCAGTTCAGTTTTTTATTTATGAACTTATCTGAACTGAACTGTTAATATAAGGGGTGCCAGTTGTTGAACACATAAACAGCTACATGTAGCGATAATGTGAGTGTATCCATTCGCAGCCCTGCGTTATTTTCCGCGAACTCAATAGAATCTCGCCACGGTCCGCTCGTGTTAGGACGCCCACAATATATGACAATTCCAGTTTTTCCAATTAGTAAGCCAATTTATTGTTTTTAATACAAGTATTTTATTTCTCGATATACCTGAACAAACAAACAAACAGATTTAACTAACTTTGTTTTCGTTACAATGAACATTTTTATCATATAGTTTTCACTAGTTTCTAAGAAAGTACATGTATACTTATCCGTAGATTATGTATAACAAAATTAAGCAAATATAGTCGGTAGAGAAACGTAGCGGAAAAGAGAAAATGATTGGTTTGGGGAAGAAGAGTGTTTTGCACCTAATGTTTGCCATCCATTTCTTGATGTTAAAGGTTCAACTATAATGTGTCCCATTTGCCGTTTTATTTTTCGACTTTATATTTTGCCGTTGGTACAGTGGAGAATCTGTTATTCTTTCCCGTTTAAACGCAAACGTACGCAAACGCAAAGCACTAAAACGTAAAAAAGAACAACTTTTGGACAATTCTGATATTTCATGTTTATCTTGGTGGCAAACAGTTTGGAGCCTGATCAGACGCCGGGTTACCCGGCGTCTGATCTGGCTCCAAACTGTTTGCACTGCAAATAATAGTTTAAGCGTAAACGCGTTTATTGGGAAAAAATAACGTTTTCTCCACTGTACATATGTATCCTTCTATGTTTTCAACATGTTGCATTGTAGTGCTCCATCTCTACAATGGTCATCCGAACGATTCCCTCCTTACAACGACCATTGCCGCTGTTCCCCAAACAAGACAATCATGTCTAACGCGTGCACTGCTACAATATCGTCTTCTTAAGATTGTCGACTTTTGTATTTTCTCAAAGTCACATATTAGACATTTTTCAGAAGAAAACATAATGACGAGTGACAAACAGCTTGAATCCAGATCAGATGCCGTTACGCGGCGTCTGATCTGGATTCAAGCTGTTTGAAAATGTAAACCAATGTCCCTCCCTATAACAACTCCCTCCGAAAAACACACAAAGTCTTGTCTCCCATTGGGTTTCGTTTTAGAGAGGGAGCACTGTATTTAAAAAAAGTATTGGATAAAGAAATTGTTTTTGTATATGCCAACAAGCACGAACGGAATTCGCGAGAAGGTTTCCAAAATGTCATAAGTTACATGTATCAGAATTGAACCGTATGTTTTGACAAAACAATGATTCTTCTGTCAAAATGTCTTAAAACTATAAATACAGGCAGAGGTATTCTGTGTGTGAAAGGGTTTTATACTTACATCAATAAACAGCGAGTTCCAACCTTCCGAGATGTCATCCGTATAGTCAGGACCGGCATACGCGCCTAGTTCTCTCATCATCTTGCCCCGGAGCCATCGGTCAGTCTGGTAAATATACAGTGGAGAAAACGTTATTATTTCCCATTTAAACACAAACGCATTGCAATAAAATGTAGAAAATAACAACTTTTAGACAATTTTTTTATACTAGTGGCAAACAGATTACCCGGCGTCTGATCTGGATCCATGACAACTGTTTGCAATGTAAATAATAGTTTTAGCGTAAACGCGTTTATTGGGAAAGAATAACGTTTTCTCCACTGTATGGAGAATGTTAACCCATTTACTGCCATGATACCATACGTATTAAAGTTTTATCATCTGCTTTTATTTTCTCAAATTAATATTCAGATTTACTACAGTGGAGAATCTGTTATTCTTTCCCGTTTAAACGCAAACGTACGCAAACGCAAAACACTAAAACGTAGAAAAGTACAATTTTTTGACAATTCTGATAAATCAGGTTTATCTTGGTGGCAAACAGTTTGGAGCCTGATCAGACGCCGGGTTACCCGGCGTCTGATCTGGCTCCAAACTGTTTGTATTGGAAATAATAGTTTTAGCGTAAACGCGTTTATTGGGAAAGAATAACAGATTCTCCACTGTAAGTGAAATAAGAATTTGAATTTGAATTCGATGCAGTGGACAACACCCTATTACTTCCCGTTTGTATCGAAACTAAATAAAAAACGCAATTAATTTTGAAACGGCATTGCAAGAAACAAAATTGAAGCAGACGACAATGAAACGCCGATAGGGTAAAAATCTCACGAAAGTTTTGGTAGTGAAAGGGTTAAAAACGACGTAAAATCATAACAAATAAAATTCCAAATCCATATGATAAGGGCAGAAACATTACCTACCTTGGTGTAGTAGGAGACATGTAGCCCGATCAGAACAGCCTGGGCAATGATGATTAAGACGATAAGAAGCATATACTGAAACAAAGCAAGCATTCGGTTAACCTTTGATTAACGGCCTGTCACCCTTAACTATTGCCCTATTAAAAAACGCGTTTAACGTCTTTAGTTTATTTATCCACTGAAGAAAATAGTTCCACTGTATAAAGTCATGAATGTGTATCATAAGAAAAATTTTCTACATGTATGTTCTAGCAGAGTTTTGCTTAAAGCATGCTGAAAGTAAAACAGAATGTGCCTTATGGCGCATTCTGCTTTACATTCAACCTGTTAGAAACCTGTTTTCAAAACAAGAAACAGGCTATTGGGTATTGGGTTAACCCGTCACCACGTTCAGGGATACTACATTTTGATAATCGATATATCGCCAACACTGGTAAAGCTTTGCCTCCGTCTGACGTTTTACCGTTATAGCAAAAAGATCATGTATATATATATTTACAGACATATGTCTTCTTAACTCATTGATCCCTAGTGACGCATATATACGTCCTTTACCAAAAGTGTACCTGTGAGGAGTACATTTGTCCTAAGCAAACAGTGAAGTCCTGGATCAGAGGGATCCTGCAGGAGCCCTTTGATCAGAGACTTCACTGTTTGTAATTTTTCCAATGTATTACCAAGAACAACCCTAGGTAGTCTAAAATGGACCAGCCTTTATTACAAACTAGAATCGTCCATTGGAAGTTTCAGGGGATAATGAGTTAATACAGGACTAAAGTAATGCGGAATCAAAGTGTTACCAGGATAAGGCATCCTTTGACCATCTTCCATCCGCCGCACATGCCAAGGATTCCAGCCACAATCATCATACCACCTATAACCATCATTGACATACAGATGGCATTGAGCATGGTACCCATCTTGATGTCATTGTATTTGATATGGTTGAACAGTGCAATCACATCACCACTCAACAGACCACTGGACAACTTCAGCCAGATACCAGCCACAAACAGTGTTATGCCAATCAGCTGAAGACCCAAACAAACATAGTTATTACCGTAATACAGCGCTTTCTCTCTACAACGGCATGCAATGGGAGACAAAATATGAGCGTTGTTCGTAGGGAGTTGTTATAGGGAGGGAAATCGGCTTACATTTGCAAACAGCTGATTCAAGCTGTTTGTCACTCGTTTTTAAGGTTTTTCTGTCAAAATGTCCATTATGTAGCTTTAAGAAAAACAGCAGACGACAATTATTAACAGACAACATTATAATCGTGAATAGGTTTGACATACATGTCTTGTTTGGGGAACTGCGACAAGGGTCGTTGTAAGGAGGAAGTCGTTGTTGTGAGGGCCGTTGTAGAGAGGTAACACTGTAGTAGTATGGCAATGGCATTAGAAAATAAACAGCGACATGTCCATTTTCTCTTACAGACCAAAACGACAAATAAACAAAGCTGACAAATAAACAGTACTAAGCCCACGGGATGTTACAGAAAAACACTTACAACATTTATGCTGAGAAAAAACGAGACGAGACGATTGCTGCTTTGAGGGGAAAACTACATGTATCTAGATTATCCAAAAATGAGGAATCTTATACAGTGCTCCCTCTCTGCAACGACACCCAAAGTGAGACAACGAGTGTGCGTTTTGTTCGGAAGGAGTCGTTATAGAGAGGGAAATTAAGACTTTGCTAACATTTGCAAACAGCTTGAATCCAGATCAGACGCCGCGTTTTGCGGCGTCTGATATGGATTCAAGCTGTTTGTCACTCGTCATTATATCTATTCTGTAAAACATCCACTTATATGCAACTTTGAGAAAACAGCAGACGACAATTTAAAGCAGACAACATTGCAGCAGTAAAAGCGTTAGACATAAGTGTCCGGTTTAGGGAATTGCAGCAAGGGTCGTTAGAAGGAGGGAGTCGTTGTTTGGAGGGCCGTTGTAGAGAGGGAACACTGTATTGATGGTTTTCCATGCATCTTGTGTACCATCCCCAATAACAGAATTTATCACATAAAACCGACTCTGGGAGTGTTATAAAGCCATTCAATAAACTAAAGTGAAATATCAATATTTGGGCTCCGGCCCTACCTGTTCGTCCACGAGCGCTGCATGGCGCTGGGTGCCAAAATGACGTCATTTGCCATGGCGTTACTGTAAACAACGTCAAGTTTTGGCGGAAAATACATATGGCGGAGAGACAAAAAACTACGGATTCAGTTCACTTAAAAGGGTTTTAAAATGTTTATGTGATAAATAGGATCTAACATTCGTGCTCATTATTTATCATTCTTAATAAACTCGTTGACTAAAACAAATATAACGCTCGCCAAGGCTCGCGTCATATTGTTTTAGTCAACTCGTTTATTAAAAATGATAATTAATGAGCACTCATGTTAAATCCTCTATATATTGTTTTGTATTTATACGACAACCCTTAATAATCCTATGATCAACATGCATGTCAATGAATCATTTTCTATATGTCTGTACAGTTTGCGTTTACGTGGTTATTAATTATAGAATGTGTGCAGTTAGTGGGGTAAGCCGTTATTATTTATGCTTTTCGGTGGATTACCACGAAATAGCAGTGGATGATCACTTGGTAATCCACTGCAGTGGATTATCACCAATCGCTTTTATTATGAATTTTCCCCGTAGGGCTCCCCAAGAATCGTAGTCAATCGTGTCTTATCGTTAAATTCCAATTAGACATAGACTAGCCGGTATCTGATTAGACCCCAAACGGTTTGTCACTTTAATAATAAAAACGTAAACGTTTTCAAAAACCTGTCAAATGTTACATTCCATCGCATAGTGTTTGCTTTGATTAGTTTCTTTTAATCGTGAAACAATGACGTCATATCCACTGCAGCTTTACTTACGATAATGATGATGTCCAGCACAGCAAGGCCAATCTTGGATTTAAAACTGACCGACATCTAAAACAAATATGATTCCATTATACACTTTCTCTCGTAAATTAGTTCCAATGTTAAAGAGTGATTGACATTAAAGCAGAATTGTCCTTTTGTACAAATTTCAGTGGAGAAAACGTTATTTTTTTCCCAAATAAACGCGTTTACGCTAAAACTATTATTTCAATTGCAAACAGTTTGGAGCCAGATCAGACGCCGGGTAACCCGGCGTCTGATCAGGCTTCAAACTGTTTGTCACTAAAATAAACACGAATCATATGGGACTATTTTAGTGAAATGCCTGGCTTAATCGAGGGAGTTACTCCCCTTGAAAATAAGCCGATACGTGACTGTCCAGCAAGAAGCCATCGATTTAGATTACAAAGAATTGATAGGGGACAATTTTTGTAACTGCAATAAAACCATTATTATTCCAATCACAATATTCGCCCCGTTATGAGTTGAAAGGTCTACATCTAAACTTTATTATGGTATATTGTGTTTTAAAATGATATTTCATCTTCAACAGTATTTTTTTGATTATTTAAACAGTAAAGTGCTGCTTATATATTCTTATACGATTATGCAAAAAAGGGGGAGGGTTGTACCATGCTTGGCTCTTAAAAGCAATTTATTTATCAAAATTAAATATCCGCCCCGTTATGAGTAAATTAAGAAAACATTGTTCTGTTTAATGATATAATTTTCAGAAAAATAACTTAGTGTCTTGTACAGTATTTTTTAGGTTGAATTACACTATATTTCATGATATCGATATATAAGAACCACTCGTTAAGGTTCGTAAATTTCCGACGGAAATTAACGACCGTAGCATTATCAGCGGGCAACCCCCAGGGCGTTTATTGCTGGTATCATAAATCTGCCAAGGGAAAGGATATATTTCAACTCTACTAGCAATAATCTGTTGCATTAACAGATTAAGAAAAGACAAGTGTAGCAAAGCGTAAATTTGAGACATCCTATACGAAACGTTTGTAGCAGCAGAATTGATAAAGTTTTATGTTGAATGAATCTATATATAATTGTTTTAAACATGTGATTGGTTATAATGTGTAATAATTTATTTTATCAAAGTGTCATGAAAAATTGAATAAAATAAACGATCAGGTAAATTACCTAATTTAATTGGATTTGAAATGTTTAGAAATTTTGTCAAATTTTCTTGTAATGAAATATTATCCAATATGCTGCGTTATCTTAAAGATCGAATGTTGAGTAATATATTGCATTTAATTGCTTTGAATAACCTTTAAATACTTCGAAATGCAAACAGTATAGTCCCAGATCAGAGATCATCCTATATGATCCTACATGATTGGTCTTGAATCCATTGTAAGTATGTGAAGACAGTATAGAAACAGATAAGAGGAATATAGAGAAGGGTCCAGTACTTTCACGAAAGAAATGACAATTTAAATAAGCTTAATTTTGGACAGTCTGAAATGGAAGTTTTACGCAAAAGAATCTATTAACGAGGTATTTGTAACTTTGAAATAAATTCTAGTGCTATATAGTCTAGATCTAAAATGTATGCAATTAGTTATAAACCGTGTAATAACCTTTTACAAGGTAAACTGAGAACAATACATCATAAGATCGGGAAAACACTTAGGTAAAGTTGACGTACTATCATGATATGATGTAATAAAGTTTCTTTGAGTGATCTGAGTCTACGCTGTTTGATAAGAAGTTGTGATTTTCAAACATACTTTGTTTGCATATGAAGGGTTGTGTGAAATGAGCCGGAAACAGTTTTAGGCATAAGATTGCTTACTGTCATTAACCTTTTAACTGCCTAAGCCGACGACACCGACTTTTGCAAACAGTTTTGATCCTAATTACGCATGCGGTGTCTGATCAATTTTCGATCTGTTTGACACTCACATTAATTGTTCTTAAGTTAAAACTGCATAAAATTCCCCCAAAAATAAAGTAAACGCTGACGCATGAATAAAAATGCGGGCGATAATCAGTATAGCAGCGGCTGTGTTTGACGGGTTAATCGTTATTACGTCATAAAGGCAGTGAAATGGTTAACTAACAATAAAACAAATGTTTGATGTGTCATTCAAGTGGATCTATAAAGCCTTTCTAACGCGACCACTCGATATAAGTATCATGGTCGGCCTCGGGGTGACAGCCTAATGCAGGAAAGAAGGAGCCCCAATGCGACTCACCCCTGCCCTAAGCAGTCGCCTGCAATTAAAAATCCCAAATCATAATGACCGGGCGGTCGTATTAGAGAGGCTTTATTGCATAAATGTCTCTGATTGTTACTGTAGTTAAGCCGAAAGCTCCTTTACTTTCATTCAACTTAGTGTGTTCAATTTTTTCAGAGCTTTCTTGATATGTTTGGATCAAAGCGTTGCTTAGATTCAGGGCACGTTTTGTATTATGTTGAATTATTTCTGTTAAGATGAAAATGTCTGAAATGATTACCAAAAGCAAATTTCAGCTAGTTTAAATGCATGTATTAAATCTGTGTCGAATAGTTTGTGTCCTGGTAAGTGGCCGAGTTACACGGCGTCTTAGGAGGACCAAACTGCTCAGACAGTTAAACTTAAAAGCTGTCGTTCAAAGTACCAGGCCAAAAAAGAAGAAAAAAAAAGAATCGTCTACAATGATAAAGTGTGTGCCGTTCATTTACTTTTATTCAATATTTTGGCGAGAATGGCGAGCAACGTGTATAAGAAAATTAAAAGTGTATTTGGATACAGAAAAATAATATTTGCATAAGATTTGAGTAAATGTAAAAATTAAAAAAAAAAGTAATTATTTAGATCTGGTACTCTGAAATCAAACACTGTATATTCATGACATTGTATTAGACGTTTCATTTTTGTCTTATAAAACAATTATGTTACATGTACCAAATATTAGCTACAGCGGGGAAATCGTTATTATTTCTCAATATACGCGTTTACGATAAAACTATTATTTCTATTACAAACAGTTTGGAGCCAGATCAGACGCCGGGTAACCGGCGTCTGATCAGGCTCCAAACTGTTTGTCACTAAGATAAACATAATTCGTCAGAATTGTCCAAAACTTTTACCTTTCTACGTTTTAGTGCTTTGCGTTTCAACTGGAAAGAATAACGTTTTTTCTACTGTACCTTAATGAATACCAAATGAACGCAATTATTCAGTTGTCATTTTCATGTAATAAATCATTATTTACATATTATTAAATGGCTTATTCATTGAAACCTGCTTAAACTGAGAACCCGAAATGATGTGAGCTTATTTTATTACCCACGGCGATAAGACTTAGTGAAGATTATACACACAGCATGTCGTCTGTTTTATTATCACAGTGATAGGGCCGTAGGCAAGTCACGGAACCATGTAATGTCCGGCAATCGGCGACCGGAGCCGAACATTATCAATTTTATAAGGATAGGTTATCTGTCATGTATTGACACAAAGGGAGAAAACCGCAATGCGTATTTTGGCTTCTTCATTAGGTGTATTTAAGGGACGCAATCCAGTGAAATAGACCAAAATAGTCCCATATGTGTCATAATTGTTTAAAAGCTGTACTTTTCTACATTTAAGTGTTTTGCGTTTGCGTTTCGTTTGCGTTTAAACGGGAATGAATAACGTTTTCTCCACTGTAGTATGTTTAACCGTATCCGAAGGATCCCACTATCGGTCGGCAGGGAAAAGGTCTGTAAGCTCTCTATGATATGGTAGGATCATTAAAATACTGTTCTATGGGGAACAAGCTGATATATCAAGAGGCGCTTCTAATGACACAAAGGATTAGAAAAATGCCAAAACTCAGAACATAAGAAATATGTCCTGTTCTATATTTGACCATTTTACTGTCATAGTTTACTACAGTCAAAATTACAAATAGTTTGAATCCTGGTCAGACGCCGTGTAAGCGGCGTCTTACATGTGTCAGGATATTAACTCATATTTATGCAGTAATTCACTTTTATACAGTCCACTACCCTAATCAGTCGGATACGACTGATTAGAGTAGTGGACTGTATAAGAGTGATTGAGTTAATCTGATTACCTCCCTTTAATACACAACATATTATAAACTGTTTGACAATCATTTCAACATGTGTTCAGTCAGTATGCCTAAGAACTAACTTTGAAAAAATAGTACAGACCACAGTAGTAAAGCGGACGATATTATGAGGTTGAAAGCGTTAACCCTTTCCCCTATAGAAGCGACTTATAGCGTATTTAATTTATTCCTCCGCTGAAGAAAATAGTTCCAGTTTATATCCTCATGAACAATTATCATAACAAGTGTTTTATATAGCCTAATAGATGGTAGTTTAAAGCAGGTTGAAAGTAAAGCAGAATGATCACATGTCTTTAATATTATAAATAGGTTATTGGGTAAAGGGTTAAAACAAACAATACAAGTGGCGTGAAAGGGTGAATTTTGAATATTGACGAACCCATTACAGTAAAACCTCTCCATTAAAAAGCCTTTATTTCAGTGGTCGTATTAGAGAGGTTTTACTGTATTTACATAAACATGATTTGATTATACCACGTATTCTAAAAACAGAGTATAACTTTGTGAGTGATCAGAATTCAAACTGTGACGCTCTTGTTTAATGTTTAAGTTCAAATTATACAAGTCAAAATTTGAACGGAAGTCAAGAGACGGCGATTTTAATTTGTAACTACAGTAAAAACTCGATTCTACGAACTCGTGTTAATTCGAACATACCCATATTTCAAAGTTAAAACGTGGCCTAGCCACGTTTTAACTTTGAAATACGGATGTGATCGACTCAAGCGAGATCGACTTATCAAAATTCAACTTACTAAATACTGGTAATATCGATTTAAGCGAATTCGATGTATCGAGTTTCGACTGTACATGTATTGACAGTATTAAAGGTGGATACATATTTAACGATTCTGATACAGTGAAAAAGACGTTTTTCTTTCCGAAAAAAGCGTTTGCCATGAATCTATTATTTCTATTTAAAACAGTTTGGAGCCAGATCAGACGCCAGGTAACTCGGTGTCTGATCAGGCTCCAAACTGCTAATCATTCAAATTAAAATTAACCTTAAGAATTGTCGAAAATATGCCATTTTCTATATTTTATTGAAATGCGTTTGTGTTTCCTTTGCATTTAAACGGGAAAGAATAACCCCACTGTTATTCCTTTGCTATAATCCACGCTGAAATGAGCAATATTGTTCTTACCTAAAAACTGGTTGTGCTTCAACACGTATGTCCATTTCAAACAGCTTTGAGCCAGATCTGGGGCCTGTTTCATAAAACTTCTTAAGACAAATGTTGTCGTAAGTCAGATTATAAAAGTATCAATTATTATTTATTTCTCCATCTAATCCTGTCTTGTTACATCTTTTTGGAATCGTCTTGAAAAGACGATTCCAAAAAGATGTCACAAGACAGGATTAGATAGAGAAATCACAGATTAAATGTATTTTAAAGTTTTGACTTACGACAACATTTGTCGTAAGATGTTTTATGAAACGGGGCCAAGGCACCGAGTTACTCGGCGTCTGATCAGCTACAAAACGTTTGCCACTCTGATGTTATTTTGCCATACAGAACCATGGTTCAAAGTTATTTATAGAGAATATGATTTGAGTATGAGATCGTTCTTAAGCATTTTAGAGCGGTTTCAGACCCAACTCAAATTCTTCATAACCTCAGTCCCATGTATTTGCATTATTTTATTGCATTATAGGTGTTATTTTTGTTTAAACCGGAAGACTAACGCAATCTACATCGTATATGTGTTATAGTGGAGAAAACGTTTTTATTATATCCTGTTCATTTGGACCTAAAAACAAACACAGTAAACCCCGTCTACGTGTATCTCGAGCACTAATATAAAAGAAGGCAAATTGGTTACATAAAAGACAGGTTTTACAGCAACACAACCTCTCTATTACGGCCACTAAATGTTGTAATTAATTGGTGTTTAAGGTAGGTGACTGCTTAAAGAAAAGGTGCCAGCGATATAGAAAGTTTCCTTTAGGAGATTTCTGTTTCACAGTCACCTTGTTTTAAGTTGTCACCTGTTTTTTTTATACTATTAATTAGCCTTCGTTTTACTGGTCGTAATAGAGAGGTTTCAATGTACGTTTTAAAACACTTTTATTATAATTTTAAATTCTATTGCTTTGTGTTATACCTTAATTTTCAATTATTTTGGAAAAAATAACGTTTTCCCGAATGTTACTACTCACGTTTTAGTCCTTAATCCTTAGCACTATATCGCAATGGCTTGAGGTCGAAGACTTTGCCAAAACGTTTTAAATAGAATATAATCAAAGTTCTGTTAACACTTTCACTTTCAATTACGTCATAAAGCGCATTTGCAAACAGTTTTGATCCTAATCAGACACCGCGTTACGCGGTGTTTGATCAGGATCAAAACTGTTTGCTACTTGTTTTGAAATAACGCCAATTATTTTGCCTCAAATCTAACTTTAAAACTATATTGCAGACAGCAATATTGTAGCAGACGACTATATGACGGTGAAGGGGTAAAAACACCACGATAGATTTGATCATAATAGGGTTAAGCGGCCATTCTTTGAAGAAGCGTGTAGATCTTGCAACACAGTTAACTGCTAAATGCATGAAAAAAAAAAAACACCAGAAAGCTCCTAAATGAGCTTTCTGGTGTAATTTTGTCATGCATTCAGCAGTCACCTGTAGTCAAGACTACTTAATTATCTATTTTAGAGTGGTCGCTTAACACAAGCTTGGCTGTATGTATATATTTATACATGTATGACTTCCTAATTGTTCTTAACGACTTCAAGCTGTTGTCATAATCAATTTAAATACTTTCTTTTAGTTTCCATTCATGCTTACAGTTCCACATCATTTCTTCCTTTCATCGCCAGTACGATATTAAACCCTTTCCATTATAGAAGCGCCTTTTAGCACATCATATTTATTCTTACACTAAAGAAAATAGTTCCAACTTTTACGGTCATGAATATGTATCATAATTAATATTTTCTTTATTCTAGCAAGTAGAAGCTGAAAGCAGGCTGAAAGTAAAGCAGAATGCGCCTTAAGGCGCATTCTGCTTTACTTTCAACCTGCTTTAAGTGATAAATTATGTCTTAAATGGGTTAAATGGTGAAGACATTATTCATTCATACGAAACTAAACGCAAACTCAGTGTGGAGAATCTGTTATTCTTTCCCGTTTAAACGCAAACGTACGCAAACGCAAAACACTAAAACGTAGAAAAGAACAACTTTTGGACAATTCTGATAATTCATGTTTATCTTGGTGGCAAACAGTTTGGAGCCTGATCAGACGCCGGGTTACCCGGCGTCTGATCTGGCTCCAAACTGTTTGCATTGGAAATAATAGTTTTAACGTAAACGCGTTTATTGGGAAAGAATAACACATTCTCCACTGTAAATAAAATGTAGAAAATGACAAGGTACAGCGTTTCCTCTCTACAATAACATCTAGTGGGGGGGGGGGGAAGAGTGTGTGTTGTTCGGAGGGAGTTGTTATAGGGAGGAAAATTGGCATATATTTGCAAACAGCTTGAATCCAGTTTAGACGCCGCATTACGTAGCGTCTGATCTTGATCCAAATTGTTTGGCACTCTTTTGCGACCTTTCCTCAGTGTAAAAAACATGAGAAAAAAAAAGATTTTCAGTTTTTTTCGCAGACGATATATTTGAAGCAGACAATTCAGCATGATAACGGTTAAAGCAGGCGACAATGTAGCGGGGAAATGGACAAAAAAGACGATACAAAGTTACATGAGAGGGTAACAGGTAAAAAACAAAAGACATACGACCTATCGGGTAACGTTTTACAATGTCAACTGATTAGGTTCTCCATATGACCGAGTAAGAGAAATTATTATATACAGTGGAGAATCTGTTATTCTTTCCCGTTTAAACGCAAACGTACGCAAACGCAAAGCACTAAAACGTAGAAAAGAACAACTTTTGGACAATTCTGATAATTCTTGTTTATCTTGGTGGCAAACAATTTGGAGCCTGATCAGACGCCGGGTTACCCGGCGTCTGATCTGGCTCCAAACTGTTTGCACTGCAAATAATAGTTTTAGCGTAAACGCGTTTATTGGGAAAGAATAACACATTCTCCACTGTATTCTAGAAACCAGTCTTCCGTTAATATAATATGTCAGTTTAACCTCTTCATTGTTATGACGTCATAAATTTGAAACAATTGTCGTCTGCTTTAAGTTCTCAAATTTAAAGTTGAGGTAGTTTGACTTAAGAAATATCGAAATGAGTGTCAAACAGTTTTGATCCTGATCAGACGCTGCATTACGCAACGTCTGATCAGGATTAAAAATGTTTGCAAATAACTTTTGTATTCGGGGTAATACAGCGAAGATGTTAATCTTAACTATGACCAGATCGACTTGGCGTATATTTGCAAACAGTACGGTACAGATCTGACACCGAGTAACTCGGAGTTTAATTAGGATACGAGCTGTTTCAAAAAGGTAAAGGTTTCTGCTAAAATGACATTATACGTGTTTTTATTTTTTCGCCGACACTAGTGTTCATAGCAGAGAATAATGTAGCATGTAAGGGTTGGTCTCGAAATATAGTGTTGTGTCAAAGGAAATGCTTGATTGGCATTTGTCAGTTTGTGACCTATATAAATATAAGTAAAAACAAATTAACCCTTTCCCTGCCACTGTGACTACATATTCCGTCTAAAACCATCACTCCCATAATATCGTCTGCTTGCAAACTTATCGTCTGCTTTTATTTTTTATTTCTTGATTTCAGAACAGAAGGCAGTTGGATTTGAAAAGCATTTACATGAGTGTAAAGACAGCTGGGATCCTGATCAGACGCCGCGTTACGCGGCGTCTGATCTCGATCCAGACTGTTTGCAAATGTTACTGCTATAGAACATGGCAGGGAAATGATTCAAAACAATGATCGGATCCTTCTTATGCAGTGTTCCCTCTCTCCAACAACATCCAGTGGAAGACAAAAATGTGTGTGTTGTTCGGAGGGAGTTGTGTTAGGGAGGGAATATGCTTAAGGATACATTTTCAAACAGTTTGAATTTAGATAAGACGCGTCTTATCTGGGTTCAAGCTGTTTGTCACTCGTCATTATGGTTTTTTTTTCTGTCAAAATGTCCAATATGTGACTTTACAAAAACAATTTTAAGCAGACGATATTGCAGTCGCGAAAAGGTTGAACATAATTGTCTTGTTAGGGGAACAGCGGCAAGCGTTGTTATAAGGAGGGTATCGTTGTTTGCAAATGTCAATTAGGTCGTGATCAGTTCTCTGAGGGTCCTCTGCCGTATTCCGATACACTTGGGCTAGGATAAAAAAGGAATAAAGACTCAATCCAATTGTCCTTTTAATAGTTAATTAATTGTCTGTCTCTCTTTCTCTCTCTCCATCTCTGTCTGGCTGTATAAGTGTATGTCTCTCTGTGCCATTGTGTCTCTGTCTTTCTCTCTGTCTCTCTATCTATCTATCTATGGTATATTTCTGCCTATCCTCTCTCTCTCTACCTCTCTCTCCCCCTCTATATATCTCTCTGTCACTCTATGTCCGTCGTTCTCTGTCTGCCTGTATGTCTGTCTCTCTATCTCTCTTTTATTTCTCGTCATATACAAGTGTCAGTTGACTATATATTGACGGATAGTTAGCTAGTCTACAAAAACATAAAAAATATCACAGTCATGTAAGTCATCAACATATGTACACGTACGAGTATATGCATATATACATGTATTTTCAAAATCAAAATTTGGTAAACAAGAGATACTTGTACACTGTAGTTCATTGAGGTAGGACAGGTTCATATGTATAAGAATCAATTATGAAATATCATACAAATAAAAAACAGTTTCTTAACTCAATCAGCCCTGAAACTTCGAATTGACAAATCCAGTTTCCTATAAGGTCTTAGACTCTAGTCCCATTTAGACCAACAACCAGTATACTCGTTTCTAGGGTTCAATGAGTAAAAAACAACAACAACAATAAAAACCGAAAAGCAAAACAGAAACATAGCAAAAAAAATAAAAATATTGACCCTCCAAGAAACGGGCTCATGAAGCCAGAATTTATGTAAACAGGTCAAATGTCTCGGGCCAAAAATGTACTCTACTTTCGCACAAACCTCTGAACAAAGAAATATACAGAGTTCATAGGACATGCGGCTGCCTAATGCAAGATAACAATTTTGCAAAATGCTCCTAATGTAGGGATTTTTGAGTGTCCAAAAGGGAGTGGGTTTTAGAGGTTTGACTGTATCGGGTAGTACATCAAATTTATATCAATAATGATGTTATAAGTTATAACCAATGTAATTACAAAGCTGTGTCTTCAATGTTATAAGTGTTACAGTGGAGAAAACGTTATTCTTTCCCGTTAAAACGCAAACGAAACGCAAATACATTGTAATAAAATGTAGAAAATGAGAATATTTTGATAATTTTTGACTTTTTACTTTAATATTAGTGGCAAACAGTTTGGAACCTGATCAGACGCCGGGTTACCCGGCGTCTGATCTGGCTTCAAACTGTTTGCACGGGACATACTAGGTATAGCGTAAACGCGTTTATTGGGAAAGAATAAAGTTATCTCCACTGTGGTACACATACTTTACTTTAAAAAGGATGTTGGTACATGTAACGAATGTAATTGCAAAGCAGAGTCTTCGATGTCATTTATGTTATTAGAAAAATTATGTCGACTCTAACAAATGACAAACAGTGCAGATGTTGATTAGACGCCGCGTTGGAAATGCATCGTACGTTCAAATGTTCATAATCTTCACTCTTTGTTCATGGATCGCATTGAAATCCCGTTCTCTGGAGTCGCTGTCCAACTGGATGCTTCATCTGTGGGTGTTTGGATGTCTAACAATTAGTTCACAAGAGTTTATAGTGATGCTGTACTTGTTCTCACAGTTGAAACATTTTTCTTGTAAGGCAAATAGTGGGCATACTCTGAAGAGGCCCATTAAATTACAGTGCCTGTTCATGGTATGCAATGTTTGAAAAATGTACTGTAATAAATTAATAATAGATAACAGCCAGGCATTAGGGAATATAAAATTCCGTCCACTAGTCCTGTTGATCATTATGTAGTAAAACGTCTCTTATTATGACCACTAAAACGAAGGCTTATTGATTCTATAAAAGACAGGTGACATCCTGAAATAGGTGATAGTAAAATAGAAAGCCCCCAAAGGAGCTTTCTGTTTTACTGTCATCTTAATTTTAAGGGTGTATCAATGTCATGAGCCATTTTTTCAAAGTATTAAACTTATTTTCTATCATTGTTTTTTTGGAAGAGCTATTTATGATGAATGAAAAAATAAAAATATATATATATGGTGGTGTCCTTTTTTTTGAGCTACAGCGATTTGAAAAAAGTATGTCAAATTTGGAATTTTTTTCTTCAAATTTTACCCATTCAGAGTACAAGCTTCAGTAAAATCTATTTCAAAACAAAACAAAAATGTTAATTTGGGTTTTCTGTATTTATTTCATGTCTATGGTGGTATGTTCACATATATAAACCAAATTTAGACAAAGCAGGCACCAGGTTTGAACAATATGGATCCTTGAATATCAAAAATATGCTTTATATAGGGCATGATTTTATTAGATTTTTTATTTTATGAAAAAAAGTAAAAAAGATTGAAATTGAAATAAATCTAGTATTTAACTTTTTCTTATATTCTACCAGATGAAAGCCCATACTAAGGCAGTTCAAAATATGAAAAGAAATTGAAAGGTCAGTGTTGAAACTTTTGAGTTATTAAAGTAAAAAGAGTTATCACCCCTTACAAAATTTACAAAAAAGTACCATACCGATGATATTTAGAGCTTTATAAATTTCACACTTGGTGCCTATTTTTCTTAAATTAGTTTTTGTATGAAGAAATACTACCATAGATAGGAAATAAATAAAACAAAACCAAATTATCATATTTGTTTTCATTTAAAATGGGTTTTATTGAAGCGGGCTGTTTGAAAAGGACAAAATAAGAGGAAGTGGGTGGGGTAAATTTTACATGGCCGTAGAGCCAACTGTTGTTCACCAAACTGTACACTTTTTCTATTTTTTCATTCATCTTAAATAGCTCTTCAATACAAAACCATCATAGAGTGTTTTCATGTACTTTGAAAAGTTCCCAAATCCATGACATTGATACACCCTTAAGCAGTCATCTGCCTTAAACACCTGTTACATTGGAAAATGCGTTATTCTTTCCCAATAAACGTGTTTACGCTCAAACTATTATTTCTTTTTCAAACAGTTTGAAGCCAGATCAGACGCCGGGTAACCCGGCGTCTGATCAGGCTCCAAATTGTTTGCCACCCAGATGAACATGAATTGTCAGAATTGTCTAAAAGTTGTATTTTTCTACGTTTTAGTGTTGTGCGTTTGCGTTTCGTTTGCGTTTAAACGGGAAAGAATAACGTAGTCTCCACTGTAAGCAGTCATCTGCCTTAAACATCTGCTAATTAACACAATTTAGTGGTCGTAAAAGAGAGGTTTTACTGTGATTGTCGACGTGTTCATAGTACAAAACTGCTTGGTACATTGGCCTCTTCGTCGTCAAGGTCATCCCTTCTGAAGAAAAAAATCCCCGCATATTTATGAGACTTGCTAGAACAAAGGACCCTTCAAGTATTTTTTAAAAAACAGCGGAACTTATCGACTAGTATGCATTAATCCATTTCTTAAAATCTTGAAATAAACTTGTTCAACTGAAACAGATATTCTGGCAAATTTGATTCATCCATGTACAGTGGAGAATCTGTTATTCTTTCCCGTTTAAACGCAAACGTACGCAAACGTACGCAAACGCAAAGCACTAAAACGTAGAAAAGAACAACTTTTGGACAATTATGATATTTCATGTTTATCTTGGTGGCAAACAGTTTGGAGCCTGATCAGACGCCGGGTTACCCGGCGTCTGATCTGGCTTCAAACTGTTTGCACTGCAAATAATAGTTTTAGCGTAAACGCGTTTATTGGGAAAGAATAACGTTTTCTCCACTGTATGTGACGGTGTTACCACGAATGAATAGTTTTCCCTCTCTACAACGGCACCAAGTGGGGGACAAAAAAGTATTCGTTGCTCGGAGGGAGGGAAATGGGTTAACATTTGCAGCAGTTTAAATCCAGACCAGACGCCGCGTAACGCGGCGTCTGAACTGGGTTCAAGCTGCTTGTCACTCTTCTTTAAGTTATTTTTAGTCAAAATGTGCGATATGTAACTTTGGGGAAAGAAGTAAACCACAATTTAAAGCAGACAATATTACAGCAGTAAAAGCGTTTGATATACATAACTGTCCTGTTTATAGGGCAACTGTGGCAAGGGCCGTTGTTAGGAGGGAATCGTTGTTTGGAGGACCGTTGCAGGGAGAGAACGTTGAACTGTTAGTCACTCGTGGTGTAACGTAGGCTTTGATTAACCTTAATCTTATTTCTATTAAACTTATTAAAGTTTGTAATATGTATCATAGTGCATGTATATCTTTATCTCATTGCGTGTATAGTTTATGATATTCTATGCGACAACGTACGTATAACCTGTCAGCAATAGTTTATAGGCTACATAATTATATTAGTGTTTCTATCTAAAAAGTCATCCCGTACTTCATTGTTTGTGTTGTTATACTTTCTGGTCTTTTGGAAACATTGAATTCAACACATAAATTTATAGTGTGAAACTGAATTCCTCTTCAATCGGTAAGTATTATTGTTTACCAAAGTTTTAGGCCTTAGCTGTAAAACATGTATACATGCACCACATTTCTGAACGAAACGAACAACACACAAATGCAAATTTGTAATGAACAGAAATAATGAGGCATAAATGGTTTTCAGATGGAGCTTGCAGCAAATACTAGATACAGTAAAACCCCTCTAAACCGGACATGTGTGGGGACAACAAAAATGTCCGGTTTAGAGGGGTTTCCGGTTTAGAGGGGTTTTGACTTGTTTCTAGTATAGGAAAGATAGCTGACCATTTAAAACAGGTTGGAAGTAAAGCAGAATGCGCCTTAAGGCGCATTCTGCTTTACTTTCAACCTGCTTTAAGCTATCATCTGCTAGAATGTACAAGCTTTTTTCTTCGGTGAAAGAATAAACCAAAGACGTAAAAAGGCGTATTTATGGTGTAATGGGTTTAAATAAAGAAGGGTTGGAAACGGGACCAAAGTTTTTGTACGATTTAGAGAGAATTCCGGTTTTAGAGGTGCCGGTTTAGAGGGGTTTCACTGTATATCTTTTGAACCAAACATAGTTTAGATAAATTCTTCTTATTTATACCAAAAGGTGTACTCTAGATTATATTTTCAAAAGTTGCCTACAATACAAACTAATTTTGATTTGATTTGTTTTGATTTTACGTCGCTTTCAACAGTATTTCAGTCATATCGCGACGTCCAGCTAATTACAGGTGGAGGAAGACCCCAGAAGTCCTTTATGCACTGTTTCAGGCACAAATTGGCAACTGGATAGAACCACCGACCTTCCGCAAGCCAGCTGGAAGGCTTCCCCACATGAAAAATCCGAACGACCCTACTGGGATTCGAACTCACAGCGGTGAGGAGCTTAGTGATGTAAGTCACAGTGACTATACAATACAAACTAATCGCGGATGAACTAAATGAACGCCTCGAGTACCATGACTCGATACCCGAGTGGTTACAGTGGAGAAAACGTTATTCTTTCCAATAAACGCGTTTACGCTCAAACTATTATTTCCTTTGCAAACAGTTTGGAGCTAGATCAGACGCATGGTAACCCGGCGTCTGATCGGGTTCCAAACTGTTTGCCACTCAGATGAACATGAATTGTCAGAATTGTCTAAAACTTGTTCTTTTTTTCGTTTAAGTGTTTTGCGTTTGCGTTTCGTTTGCGTTTAAACGGGAAGAATAACGTTTTCTCCACTGTACATGTTACTTGTACGCCTTTTATTACTGCGAAACGCGAGGTTCATGAATTTTCGTACGACAAATGTTGTCGTAAGTCAGATTATAAAAGTCTGTATTATTTTTCATTTCTCTATCTAATCCTGTCTTGTGACATCTCATTGGAATCGTCTTGAAAAGACGATTTCAAAAAGATGTCTCAAGACAGGGTTAGATAGAGAACTCAGAAATTAAATGTATTTTAAAGTTTTGACTTGCGACCGTTTTTGTCGTACGAAGTTTTATGAAACGAGCTTCTTGTCCGTAGACCGTGAATTTTTTCTGTTTTGATTTTCATAAAATCATGCTTAAAAGTCAAAGCTGACCCTGGCACTGTGTGCCAGATGATCTAAAATGCGTAAAATATTCAGCGCTAGCAGGACTTTGATGCGTTATAATGTTGTTATATACTAGTTGAATAAAAACCGGTTGAATAAAGAAAATTCTCAACGGGTTTACTACCCTACTGCATCATTGGTCATTGTATACAGTTGAGAAAACGTTATTTCCCAATATACGCAAATCTATTATTCCCATTGCAAACAGTTTAAAGCCTGATCAGACGCCGGGTAACCCGGCGTCTGATCAGGCTCCAAACTGTTTGCCACTCAGATTAAAATGAACATTTAGAATTGTCAAAAAATTGTCAAATTCTCTATTTCATTACAAAGCGTTTGCGTTTCGTTTGCGTTTAAACGGGAAAGAATATAACGTTTTCTCCACTGTAATACAGTGGAGAAAACGTTATTCTTTCCCAATAAACGCGTTTACGCTAAAACTATAATTTTCACTGCAAACAGTTTGGAGCCAGATCAGACGCCGGGTAACCCGGCGTCTGATCAGGCTCCAAACTGTTTGCCACCAAGATAAATATGAATTATCAGAATTGTCAAAAAGTTGTACTTTTCTACGTTTTAGTGTTTTGCGTTTGCGTACGTTTGCGTTTAAACGGGAAAGAATAACAGATTCTCCACTGTACATGTAACATCTTCTCCACTATACTAATGTTATTGAAACCTACCGGCATTACTCCTCAGGTGCCGGCCCAACCCTCGGCTTCGTTTTCTCCGCCGCTTTACAACCAGCAACAATACTAAATACCTGAAAATATATTAAAAGAAAAATCTCACTATTAACAAAAGAGGTTGAAAACCAAATTTTACCTTAAACCTTTATTTGTAAATGGATGTAAGGCGCCTATACAAACACGTAAATATTAGTTTAGGACATGTATTTATGTTAAGAAATGTACGTTAAAGAACAAGAATATGAGCTAAGTCGGGAATAGTAAGATTCTGGATACTAACTCGTGAGGAGAACACAAAACAAGCTTTTCCCTAAAATCAAACTCACTCGATCAAGGAACTGTTCGTATCGTGACGATCTAGTTTGTTCTTGTTTTTAATTGTACAATGCTGCCTCCCTACAACGGCCCTCCTTACAACGAAACTTGCAACAGTTCCCTGAACAGGACAATCATGTACAATGGAGAATCTGTTATTCTTTCCCGTTTAAACGCAAACGTACGCAAACGCAAAGCACTAAAACGTAGACAAGTACAACTTTTGGACAATTCTGATAATTCATGTTTATCTTGGTGGCAAACAGTTTGGAGCCTGCTCAGACGCCGGGTTACCCGGCGTCTGATCTGGCTCCAAACTATTTGTGCAAATAATAGTTTTAGCGTAAACGCGTTTATTGGGAAAGATTAACAGATTCTCCACTGTATTACAATTTTACTGCTGCAATATCGTCTGCTTAAAACTGTTGTCTGCTGTTGTTCTCAAGTTACATAAAAGTGGACATTTTGTTAGAATAATACTGACGAGTGACAAACGGCTTGAGTCCAGATCAGACGCCGCGTAACGCGGTGTCTGTTCTGGAGTCAAGCTGTTTGAAAGTGTCAGCCAAATCTCTCCCTATAACGACTCCCTCCAAACAACGCACACACTTTTTGTCTTCCAAGGGGTGTCGTTGTAGAGAGGGAGCACTGTATTGTGTAGTTAAGTTTAAAACAATAGTTTAAAGAACGAAGATTCTGTGATATTTCTTGAGGATATTTTAGATCGATAATATTTGCTTTTATTTGGGTGTTTTTCCCCGCCATTATACCATTCGATTTTCAGTCTTTCTTTAAAACTTCTTTTGAATAATTGAGATTTTGATGTTTCTATGCATGTTTTAAAACAAATATACACAAACACAAACTTATATGAAAAAGCTAGGTGACTGCTTAATTTACTGCATTTTGATCACATACATGTACTAATGTCAGACATTTAGATGTAACCTGTCTTAAAATTGTACATGCATCATCATTTGAATTCAACAAATGTACGCCAAACGCCGTTTGGATGCAGTTGTATAACCCTTTAACATTTTGTAACTCTGTACGAAGAATAGTTCATAACTTACACTCGTACGACTGCATCTTAACACATTTAATTCTATCGATGAGTATACTGTAAAACCGGTTTTATTGGCGAGAATATAATTTACGCGTTAATTCTGTGGTTTTGAAAATAGGTGACCTCTTTAAGCAGGTTGAAAGTAAAGCAAAATGTGCTTTAAGGCACATTCTGCTTTTCTTTTAGTCTGCTTTAAGCTACCACCTGCTAGAAATAGTGCATTATGTCGCGAATTAATACAAAATTGCATTGCCCGAAATATTCATGACGCGAAAAATACCTGTTTTACTATTACATATCATTTACCAACAGGGTACCTGCGAAGAGTACACTTATCATATGCAAACAGTGTAGACCCTGGTCATAGGGCACAGTCAGGAGCCCTCTAACCAGCGTTTGCACTGTTTGCAATTTTGCAATATAACTATGACAGTTACAACTTTTGGACAATTCTCATAATTCTTGTTTATCTTGGTGGCAAACAGTTTGGAGCCTGATCAGACGCCGGGTTACCCGGTGTCTGATCTGGCTCCAAACTGTTTGCATTGGAAATAATAGTTTTAACGTAAACGCGTTTATTGGGAAAGAATAACAGATTCTCCACTGTACATGTAACAATCCTAACTAGTTAAACATGCACTAAGTTTAACTGTAAACCTGGAATTTTTCCATAAAACGTTTCAGGGGTGATTCAGTTAAACATTACATTTTCACGCATTTACCTATGATATTTAGTAATGTCTTTTGATGTTTAAAAACTGTCCATATAAAAGAGACATTCCTACATCCTGACCTTTAACTCGTTAACGCATTCACCTCTGGAACATTTCATGGAAAATTCAAGGGGCCCGTTTCATAAAACTTCGTACGACGAAAACGGTCATAAGTTAAAACTTTAAAATACATTTGATTTCTGATTTCTTTATCCCATCCTGTGTTGTGCCATCTCTTTGGAATCATCTTTTCAAGACAATTCCAAGAAGTAGTCACAAGTCAGGATTAGATGGAGAAATAAATAATAATTAAACCTTTAATAATCTGACTTACGACAACATTTGTCGTACGAAGTTTTATGAAACGAGTCCCAGTTTCCAGTTAAATCTCTTCCATTCCTACAGTGGAGAATCTGTTATTCTTTCCCAATAAACGCGTTTACGCTAAAACTGTTATTTGCAGTGCAAACAGTTTGGAGCCAGATCAGACGCCGGGTAACCCGGCGTCTGATCAGGCTCCAAACTGTTTGCTACCAAGATAAACAAGAATTATGAGAATTGTCCAAAGTAGTTCTTTTCTACGTTTTAGTGCTTTGCGTTTGCGTGCGTTTGCGTACGTTTGCGTTTAAACGGGAAAGAATAACAGATTCTCCACTGTATTCCATCCCCGACTGTTCATGGTTGTATTTTAAAATTGACAGTTTCTTGACACGGTTAATGGCTTTTATTCAAGCCGAGTGCCAACAATCTGAAGCATACAGGGTCTATGCGTAAAAGCTTTTGAGAAGAGTCTGTTCTCAAGCTTTTGATTGGTCAGATTTGAACAGGATGCTCAATTCTGACCACTCGTAAGCTTTAAACGATCTTAGACTCAACCCAAACGCCATATTAGCATGGGGCCAGGCCAGAAACCCAGTTACTTGGCCTCTGATCTTGCTCCATACTATTTGCAAAGTACAGCCTCTTTATCGCCAACCCAGCTACTGTACTGTATCAGCTGTGGAGTCGATTGTACAGTGGAGAAAACGTCATCGCGTTTACGCTCGAACTATTATTTCTTTAGCAAACAGTTTAGCAAACCCGGCGTCTGATCAGGCTCCAAACTGTTTGCCACTCAGATGAACATGAAATGTCAGATTGTCTAAAAGTTGTACTTTTCTACGTGTTAGTGTTTCGCGTTTGCGTTTCGTTTGCGTTTAAACGGGAAAGAATAACGAATTCTCCACTTCACATACCTCTGCTATGATGGCAATAAGGCAGCCAATACCAATGATATATAGATATGTCAAAGACATCTGCTTTGTTCTGTCCCAGCAGCCCTGAAAATACAGATACATGTACAGTAAAAATACGATATTCTCGTAAGCCTATAAACTAAACCAAACTATACAGAAACAGTGAAAACACGTTAAACGAAACCAAAAATAACGATATTGTAAAAAATACGTTTTTATCTCCCGCTTAAACCCTTTTCTCCCATAGCTTGTGTTCAACAAAGACATATGGTTGCTTAAACAGACTGAAAATAAAGCAGAATGCGTACTTATGTGAATGGGTAACCCGGCGTCTGATTAGGCTCCAAACTGTGTGGCATTCAGATTAAAATAAATGGTCAAATTTGACAAACAATGTTATTTTCTGCATTTTATTGCAATGCGTTTGCGTTTAACCCTTTCCCCAATAGAAGCGACTTTTAGCGCATTTAATTTATTCCTCCGCTGAAGAAAATAGTTCCAATTTATACAGTCATGAATAGAATTCATAAGAATTATTTTCAGTTTCCTTGCAGATTATAGCTTAAAGCAGGCTGAAAGTAAAGCAGAATGTGCCTTATGGCACATTCTGCTTTACTTTCAACCTGCTTTAAGTAGCCACATATCTTAAAAACTAGAAACAGGCTATGGGGTAAAGGGTTAAACGGGAAATGATAAAGTCTTCTTCACTGTATGTTGTATTGTCGATAAGGTTTGACCTGTCAGTTTATGAATATTCCGTCTTTTTCCGTAAGCTATGTATTTTGTATCTAAACCTGTTTGACCCTGTATCGATAATTGTTTTATAGTTTTTGTTTACAATGGGGAAAACTTTTATCTCGTCCCACTTATCGCGTTTATGTGTTCTAAAACAAAGATTTCCATTGCAAATTGTTTGAAGACTGATCAGGTACAGGGGCTCGTTTCATAAAACTTCGTACGACAAATGTTGTCGTAAGTCAGATTATAAAAGTCTCAATATGTTTTTATTTCTCCATCTAATCCTGTCTTATGACATTGTTTTGGAATCGTCTTGAAAAGACGATTCCAAAAATATGTCACAAGACCGGATTAAATAGAGAAATAAGAATTTAAATGCATTTTAAAGGTTTGACTTACGATCGATTTTTTCGTACGAAGTTTTATGAAACGGGCCCCAGATGATTCAGGGGCCCGTTTTATGAAACGTCGTACGACAAAAACGGTTCTAAGTCAAAACAATAAAATATATCTAATTTCTGATTTCTCCATCTAATCCTGTCCTGTGACATCTTTTTGGAATCGTATTTTAAAGACGATTCCAAAGAGATGTCACAAGACAGGATAAGCTAGAGAAATAAATAATTATTGATAATTTTAAAATCTGACTTAAATAGTCAAATTTGACAAAAAATGTAATTTTCTGCATTTTATTGCAATGCGTTTGCAACTTTGCGTTAAACGGGAAAGAATAATTTCTTCTTCACTGTATGTTGTATCTAAACCTGTTTGACCCTGTATCGATAATTGTTTTCTAGTTTTTGTTTACAATGGGGAAAACTTTTATCTCGTCCCACTTATCGCGTTTATGTGTGCTAAAACAAAGATTTCCATTGCAAATTGTTTGAAGACAGATCAGGTACAGGGGCTAGATAGATAGATAGATTTAGATAGATTTATTTCGGTAAAAAGTGTACATAACATGGCAAAGTATAATTAAAGCAAAACATACAAGAACCATGTAATGCGCACTAGAAACCAAGGATATCACAAAAAAGGAAAAATATTATCCTTATTTCCATTGTGGCTCGTTTCATAAAACTTCGTACGACAAATGTTGTCGTAAGTCAGATTATAAAAGTCTCAATATGTTTTTGTTTCTCCATCTAAACCTGTCTTATGACATTTTTTTGGAATCGTCTTGAAAAGACGATTCCAAAAATATGTCACAAGACCGGATTAAAGAGAGAAATAAGAATTTAAATGCATTTTAAAGTTTTGACTTACGATCGATTTTTCGTACGAAGTTTTATGAAACGGGCCCCAGATGATTCAGGGGCCCGTTTTATGAAACGTCGTACGACAAAAACGGTCCTAAATCAAAACTTTAAATAATATCTAATTTCTTATTTCTCCATCTAATCATGTCTTGTGACATCTCTTTGGAATCATCTTTTGAAGAGAAAATAGAGAAATAAATAATTATTGATAATTTTAGAATCTGACTTACAACCATTTTTGTCGTACGACGATTCATAAAACGGACACCTGGGGTCCGTTTTACTAAACTACTTACGCAAAAATTTTGCTTAAGTCAAAATCTTAAATTTAAATTTATAGTTTTTATTATCACTTGCTACAAACAGCAAATAGCCAGATCAGAGGACGTGCTTTTAGCGCGTCCTCTGATCTGACTATTTGCTGTTTGCAAACGTTTATGATCGAAAAATAAGAGTTAAACGATTTTGACTTACGCAAAAATTTTGCGTAAGTTGTTTAGTAAAACGGGCCCCAGGTCTAGTTTCAAACTATTTGCCTCTAAGATTAAAATAAATCGGCAATATTCCAAATTTTTCTACATTTTATTGCATTACAAGTGCGTTTAGTTTCATTTAAACGAGGGAAAAGCACCGTCTTCATTGTACATGAACTACCGTTCAATTGTAGTCTGAATCCGAATGCGCGCACCTGCACTTCCGGTAATATAGATATAAAGGAAAATTACATGTTAACATAATACCGCTAAACGTATTTTTTCCGAAGCCTAGCGTGATTAATTTGTTTATAATGAAAAATTCAACTTTTTTTTTCATAAAGATAAGAACAACCGTAACCCTTTCTTTGACTCCCAACCCTTTCATACATGTACCCGTCTAATACAGGCACTGCCATATAATCGTCTGCTAATATTGCAAACAGTTTGGATCAAGATCAGATCAAGATCGAAACTGTTTGATACTCGTACCGATATTTCTTAAGTCCTACTACCTTAATTTGAACTTGAAAATAATCTTGCAGACAACAATATTGAAGCAGACGACAAGTTGGCGGTGAATGAATAAAAACTTCATGATTAAGTCTGCGCCGAAAGGTTTAATAGCCAAAAATGGACTTCATTTAACCCATTACTCCATAGCTTGGTGGGTTGTATTTTAAATACATGTAGGTGACCACTTAAAACAGGTTGAAAATAAAGCAGAGTGCATTCTGCTGTACTTTCAGCCTGCATTAAGCTATCATAACATATGGAAAAGTATTTCTTATGGTGAATATTCATGACTGAATAACGTGGGACCATTGTTTTCAGTAGAAGAATAAGTTAAAGGCGTAAAATGAGTATTTAAGGGGAAATGGGTTAAAAGCAACTACAGTCAAACTTCGATATCTCGAACTCGGTTAAGTCAAACATACCCGTATTTCAAAGTTAAAACGCGGCTGAGCCGCGTTTTAACTTTGAAACACGAGTATGTTCGCCTAAACCGAGCTTAAAAAATCAATTCAATGTTTCGAAATAGTGGATAGTTCGAGTTAAGCGAGTTCGAGATATCGAAGTTCGACTGTAGGTCAGGGAGGAAGTAGTGAACACATTTATTGCCAATATACCTCCTGCTTCAACATGTTTGTCTACTTCCACGTTTCATGTTTAGCATTTTGTTTGTTTGACAATTAGATTTTACCTAAATTTGTGTTTATTAAAAGGATGCAAAGCACGATATCAGTCATTTAGTAGGGTTTTTTATTTGAAAAGGTGAGGTCAATAAGATTAAAAATATTCTATGACCGGGATTCGTGGGAGAGCTAGGCCTCGTAGCCGACTATCCTGTTCTTGGAACCTAGGAGGTCCTTTGTGGGACAGGTCTTATCAGCACGTCATTGGACTAGTTGTTTGCGGCTAGCAGGGCGTTATTTCCGTTTGGGATTGATTCTCAGAGTTCCTTTGCAACTTTGATTTTAACACTTAATAATTTTTCAGCAAGATTGGTGAAGATCCAAAAGGAAGTGTTTGTGTTAGAGAGCGGACAAGGCTAGAACAGTCTTTTTCAGCAAGTTTGGTAAAATCCTCGGTACGTTTACCCCCTGTGATTATTGTTAACAAGTTGTAGCTGAATCTCATTGGTTAATCCTTTGCCTGCTGGTCGCAACTTTACTGAGTTAATAAACTGCTTGAATCTAGAACAGACGCCGCGTCACGCTGCGTCTCATCTTGTTCCAAACTGTTTGACACTCGTCTTAAGGTTATCTAAACTGAACAACTTTTGCAGACGGCAATTTTAAAAGCAGACGTTTACAGGATAAGGGTTAATCAATTCATTTACAGAGTTGTCCTTCTTTCCATGCACAAGGTTAAACTCTTTTATGAGTGTTATGTTCCATACATTAAAAAGAAAAGCTAATTTCTTAGATAAAGCCGCTTTTTTGTGAAAGAATCACGTCCAATGTAGTTCAAAGGGGATTCCAAACAATCGTTTTATGCAGGTTTGCCCAAAACACAATGCGGCTTTTAGGTTGTGTGACTTAACAAACATCGATAAGAGTGTCAAACAGTTTAGGTCCTGATAAGACGCCGCGATACGCGGCATCTGATCAGGACTCAATCTGTTTGCAAACGCGCCCTATGACGTCATTGAGAGTAAAAAGGTTAAACTAAAACAAACCATATCATAGTAGTTGCTCGGGGCCTCCGTGCACTCGGAAGGATTATTCTCATAGTAGTTTACAGTATCAATTTCAACCCCTTGGCAGCATGTCGCCGGAACAGAGTGGTTCCCCCTGAAAAGTAAAACATAATTTGCCTTATACACTCAGCGCAAAAAGAAACGCACATTTTTATCAAAATATTATTTTTATGTAGAAGGAACGTATTTGTGAATTGGTAGCATCACAACCTGTACTAATCGGTGCGGTGTTTTAAACAAGCTGTAGTTGATTCTTTCGCTGCCAAATTAATCGTGAGGTTTTTACCCCCCTTCATCGTTTCATTGTCGTCTGCTTCAATTTTGTTGTTTGCAAGATCGTTTCAAAGTAAAATTCAATGCACAATGACTTAAAGCAAATCTATACGAGTGTCAAACAGTTTGGTTCCTGGTCAGACGCCGCGTTACGCGGCGTCTGATCAGGAGCCAAACTGTTTGCAAACGCTTTTTGGCGTCATTAAGAGGGAAATGGTTAAAAGGCAGCACAATGTTTTTTGAGTATTTTTTTCTGAACTTGTTGCAGAATTCAATAAATCTTGAGATATGACGGGTCTTTCTATTCTAATTTTCTTCAAAAAAGAATATCTTAATCTGTGCCTGAGCACGATATGCGTTTCTTTTTGCGCTGAGTGTACAGCGGTTAAAACGCTAATAACTCGTATATAGTAAAACTTGTCTATTACGACCACTAAATTTAAGGATAATGGAATGTTTCAAAGACAAGTGACAGTTTAAAGCAAGCTGACAGTAAAACAGAAAGCTCCTTAATGGCACCTTGCTTTAGACACTCTGGGAGAGGTTTTACTGTTTCAAACGCATGCCTGTGTACTTAATAAACTTATCCAATTTACAAAGTTTAGATGTTGATAAGACGTCGACAGAATTGTTTACAACTTTATTCAACAAAAAAAGTTACGGAATTCTCAGAATATCATCGAACAAAAGAACACTGAAACATACCCTTTTCCATTTTTTTTAATATTTCTGTGAAAAATGTCTTTGACCCCTAGGTTAGTTGACACAGTGCTACAGTAAATACAATGTATATGTGATATCAAACTAAAGGAAATGTTTTTACACGCCATGAAACGTACCTAAAAAAGTAAAAAAAAAAAATGATTGTTTGTTTTTGTGTTCTTTTGTTCCATAGATTTCTGAAAAGTCTTTAACCTTTTTGTTGAGCATATCATAAATCGTCAGTATGTAAAAGGAATGTATTTTCTACATTCAAATCGCATCGTATTTGCATTAAGTTTCGTTTGAATCGTAAAGGATAAATGTCTTCGCCATACAATAAAACAACAGGAGCTAGAAAATGTTTGAAAAGTGTATGAGCCGTGCCATGACAAAATATCCTCGATCCACGGACTTCCTGTCACTTATTTCTCTTTGTTGTTGGATCTCTTTGGTATAGCGTTACTGTATAAATGTAATTTTCTCCATAGTGTGCCTTATTGCAGTGCAACATCGTAAAGTTCAAGCACCGTTGTCAACCTAGGCTCTGTATCTAAGTTTGGTGTATACTGCCAAATACAAATAATTTTTTATATATGAGTCAATATATATTTTTGCCACATTTTCAGAGGGTAGATACTATCAAATATAATGCTATTCAAATCAGTTGTTTTGTGTTATGTCTTACTTGTCAATATCTTCAGTCCATGAAACGAGTATTAGTGACCCTTAAATTTATGAGAGAAGCTGGTAAATATTGGTTTTATCAAGGCACTGTAAATCAATTCCTTGCTGTAATGATTTTGTATTTTAACATTTTGAATATTTAGTTAATACGGATACTCTGTCAGATGTTTTACACTTAACAAACAACAACATATTCTCTTGAAAACCCATCAATTAATTAAATGTATGAATATGCATGTATTATTACATGGTGTACAGAAACTGTCGTAAAGTTGCAAATTTCTACAAATCTACATATTCAATGCACAAAATCTTTGATTCAATATAGGATCTTTTGATAGCTTGTGTTTATAGAATGCAGTATTGTTATCCGAAAATCTAGTTTTGTTTCTTAAAATCCAATCACTAAAGTTTAAAATGCCATTTTCCCATCTTGTTACAGCAAGGAAATGGTGTAACATAAAGGATATATTTTGTTACAGTAAGGAAAACACAAAAAGATATTGCAATTTTCAAAGCTTATTATTAACATCAATTTCAAAAACAAACTTTATTTTGAAGCAAATCTAACGAGATTCATACCTGGTTAACACAGGGATTGTTAAAAGTGTTTTGGTATGGGTATTCCCCATTTAATCAGCATGAGTGTTACATCAGGGAATGCATCTGTTACATGAAGGATAACAATGATATGGAATTAACAGTGAAAACAAACTTTACTTAAACGGTTTCTCACTGCGAGTCAAACCTGAACTTGATGTTGAGATTATAATTTTGTATTTGTGTTATGAATTATAACCATCGGAAAAGATTGGTTCAGAGATAGTGTTTGGTGTTACAGCAAGGAACATTTATAGTTACAGGAAAGAATTTAACTAATGGAGCATGGCATAAAAACAAATGAACTTGGAACTTGAACACCACTTGTTATAAGACATCGCTCACAATGTTCAACTCCAAGGTGACAATGACCTCGAACTTTGACCTAATGTCCTCAAAAATAGATATTCAGTACCTTGAGGTTCAGTAGACCAAATAAATTACTTTGAGATAAAGACAATTCAAGTAAAACGAATAATCAAGACCTTTACACAGCTGCCAACTAAACTGCCGTCAGTCAAAAGTGATGCAGAAAGCTCTTACAAATCACTTTTAACTTTAAACCTGCATTAATCTGTCTTCAGAGGCATCTTTACTAAGTTTTAAATGTTTTAATAAGTGAAATTTTAAAATGCCAACTTTAATTCGTTTGCCTATTCGAAATAATTGAATTCGAAGTATCGAGTGTTAAATTCTATACTCTAACCGAACAAGATAGAAACATTTGTGACGGACTTAGGCGTATTGAGAATAAAAGGTCAAATAACTCTCTTTCCTGAAAACAGCAGTTTTGCTTAGAAATAGTTTCCGTAGAAGAGAAACGATGGAGCTCATATTTAGCAGCTAGAACTTTGTCTTAAAGAAAATCAAATCATATAAAACTTTCATTCATCACCAAATCCTTTTTTTAAAACTAGAAAGTTTATAATATCAAGTTATCTCCCTTTGATTTGAAAGAAGAACAAACTTTAAGTGTTTCATTTTTGTTACATGTGTCATTCAATCTGGATATTTCTACTGGAATACATTAGTGAACGTATGAGCCTTTAAAATCTTAAACAAAACTGCAGTTGTTAAAGTACTTTAAAAGACATGGAGCTTCAAAATTTACTCAATGTAAAGTCAATTTAAAAACTTGGTACTCTGTTTTCGCTGAGCATATTTAAAGTTTCTTATAAACTTGTTCAACAGCTCTAAGTCAGCTAAAAAAATATACACTTGGAGCATGCAAATAATTTAAACCTGCCTCAGATGGTGATGCATCATAGCATCTGACTAGGGTATACACGGTTTACAGTTATTGTTGTTTAGTGTCAGAAAGTATACATTACAAACAGTGTAGGCTATGGTATTGGATTGTCACGCCAGCGCCATGGGTTCGATCCCCACTCGGGGATTCTCAAACCAAAGATTCTCAAAACATTCAATGTGGATTTTTCTGCTTCGTTACGAGAGTTCCTCGTAAGAAAATTAACATACAGTGTTCCCTCCCTACAACGGCCCTCCTAACAACCATCCTCTCCTAACAACGACCGTTGCCGAGGTCCCCCAAACAAGACAATTATAGGCCTAATACTTTCACTTCTGCAATATCGTATGCTTTAAACTTTCGTCTGCTGCTTTCCCCTAAAGTCTCACATTGGAAGTATGACAGAAACAAAACCCATAATGACGAGTGACAAACAACTTAGGCGGCCTACATTGGGCGCTCTATTATTATTTCTATCGGTCGGCAATCAGCCGGTCGGTTTATTGCTGATTGATAGAGGTATTGTGTTCACTGTTTTGGGGGATGTCTTTTGTATGTTTATTCATGTTTATTTTAGATCTAATTGTAGATATTTATATTTGCTCGCTTTGTAGGTACCGTACATTCATATAATTCCATGCACTTATGAACGCACATCCCCTGTGTGGAAAGAGCGCTATACAAATATGGAATAATAAATAAATGAATTAAACTTGATTCCAGATCAGACGCCACGTTACGTTCAAGCTGTTTGCAAAGCTAAGCAAGTCTAAATTTACCACCCTATAACGACTACATCCGAACAACAAACACAACATGTGTCTCCAATCGGGCGTCCTTATAGGGAATGAACAATGTAGTTTTTAAAAATCCCTATGAAATAAAGATTTCACAGAATCTGTTTAGCAAACAGAATAGACCTAGATAAGACAGCTTCTGTAGCAGCTGTCTGATCAGGGTCTGCTATGTTTGCTTAGATGTATAGCCGTATACAGTATATATTGAGAAAGGGTTTCAACATATTAAGTTTCACAATATGATGTATGATATTGATATTTAAAGCGACTTGCTACCAGATTAAGCATTAAAAATAGTAATTTGTAAATATATGTCAAACGCTTATATTAACGGGTAAGAATTAGATAAGGATGAGAAATTCTGTTTTAAAAAATGCATTTCAATAAAAACAATATTGAGCTCTGGTGGGATTCGAACCCGTGGTCATGAGCGGACAGAAGGCAACATAAGGAAACCACTTAGCCCACTGGGCCCCGGAGCTATTCATATATCTGGGATCGATTTAACGTATTTCAGTGTGTAGCGATGGAAAGTGCATACAACTACATAATTCGGCTCAGGTTTATGTCTGAGCCAGTGATCAATTTCTATAGCGTCTTTCGACGCTATGGATAAAACGATGGAAAATATCTAAAAAAAGATTTAAAGACTTTTTTAGAGGGTGTTTTTAGACTGGTCATAATTTTCCAATGCCAGATGCACGATAATGCTGCTACCCTTTTGGTTATATTTGAGTATTTTCTTTTATTTTTGCAAATGCCCCATCTGGTTGCGAGTCGCTTTAACAACAAACCCCGGATTTCCTTTATGTAACAATCCTGATTCCTTGATGTTACAAGTTTGACTTAAATTCAACTAGATACTCATAAACATAATACATCTTATATATGTGTACATTTCAAATAACATTTTGGTGTCTATATCTGTCAGGTTTTTCACTGTTCAATATCGTACCAGACAGAAATGCTCTGAAAAGATGTTGTATTTTCTTTCATGTAACATTTGCACTCCTTGATGTTACAAATTTCACCATATCATCAATGAATGTAACATCAAGGATATATTTGACCTTTGTTGACCTCTATATGATCAATGCACCTCACGGCTCACAAAACAAACATGGCTGTTATTGTAAATTTGGATGGCGCCTAATCTTATATTATTGCATCAGCTGATCATGTAAACACATTCTAAATATTTCTGTTACATCAGAGAAGAAAATAAAATATATCTGCTTACGTGGATACTTAAAATGATCTGTCTCAGAACATAATGTTTCTATTGTGCTTATTTAAACCGCCAGTTTGTTTCTGCTAGTGCTGGCAGTGGAAAGGGGGACTACTATCATAGTTTGGATAAATGCATTGCCTTGTTCAGAGTTGTTTTTCTTCAATGTAACATCATGGAACCACAATGGGTGACAACATTTATTGAAATAAAAAGTAACTGAAAGCTGTTTACGTTCATGAATAGTTCATGTTTGCTGCTTTAGAAGAGAATAGTTTTTACAACAAAATAGTCAGTGGTAAAAAACTGAAGATAGTTTTTAAAGTTTCTAGCCCTGAACATTATTTATTGATTTGGGGACATTAAAATGTTACATATTTGCTGATTTCAAAATAGGTTTTTGGCCTTTATAGCACATATGGGGTCACCCAATTTTGTAATATATAATTAATAGCATATGCTATGTTTGACAACATCCAGAAATTGCACTTAACTGTCCAAATTCTTGAGAATTTCCCAAAGGACAGAAAATGTTGCAAAAATATATATTGACTCACATACATCCTGTTTTTGAATAGGCAAAGTTATGAGTGGGATTTGGTTTGGTGGCGAGAGTAACGGATGTTGTTGTGTACAATTGATATACGAGTCAATATCAAATTTGGGCATATTTCTTGTCCAGCAACATTGGTTGGAAAACAAAAAGAAATAACAACATATTTTGGGCTTGATGTTAAAGCCTGTATCAAAAAGTTATATCTTAACCACATTTCAGTGCTGTATTGTAGGTTGGTGTATTCTATTACACTGTTTAAAGGTGTCACTTTGGTACATTTCTGCTGTCCCTAGATCACATATTTTGACAATAAGTATAACTCATTAGTACAAATTATCAAAAGTGGTATACAGTATGCTTTCATATAGAATGCTTTGTCCTTTGTCTTGGCTTTAAACATATATGTTATCGCACAAATGCGTTTTACTCTTAATACTGGTGCTCTAAAATGTGTCCCTTACAGTTCTGTCCTCGCAGTAACGAACACGTTTACATCCCGCCTAAAAACCTTAAAAGGTGCATAACTGGGAATCAAGTACCTTCTAACAAAAGAGTCACATTTCAAAACAGTAGCGCATTTGTTTTTTTGTCAAAGATGAATTTCAGAAAACAAAAGTTGACCATCAGAAGGTGAGTGGTGTCACCGTTCTTTGGAATAGTGTCTTAAATGTTACACAGCATATTTGCAACAGGCTATTACAGCGACGTGTTGTGTGTGTATATGTATTGATCGAGTCATCGGGTTAAGTACGCGCGTCATAGTGTTATATTAGGACGTCAACTCAGTCATGTTATTTTTTAGAATTGTGTGTGAAATACCTCCTTGCAATAACAGTCTCTGCAGTAACGCTTAAATTTGTTATGGCAAAGACTGAAATTGTTATAGCAATGACAATAATTGATGTGACAGCATTTTATAAGAACAGATCAACAGTACTATAAAATTCTAAGTGCCTGTAGTCATTTCACATCGAATGAATAATACTGGATTAGATTTTGACTGAACTAATTCACATTGTCTTCAGTTTGTTACCGCAAAGACTGATATCGTTACTGCATAGACGGTTTTGGCTATGATATCCTTTTGTGCGACAGGCGAATGACATGGCAGAATTTCTAAGTGCCTGTTGACACTATCAATTGAATAGAAACCAGTTCTATAGATGTGTATGTCCCAAGAATCTGTGATTACAGGGTAGATCTATAGTGTTTGCCTCGTCTGTTTGTCCATCTGTCTGTCTGTGTCACAACTCTTAACATTGCCTTTAACTTTTGTACTTCTGGTCATATGGTTTTCATAGATGACAATTGTTTTGATTGTGTCAAGTTTAAACCATGCTAACTTGTGTCCTCGACCTTGACCTTTGACCTACTTTTTTGATGCATATTATGGCAATAATATTTGACCCAGTAGACATATGGCTTTCATATTTGGTGTGAATGTCCCTTGTGTCAATAACTGTTCAATCATACAATCTCTTATTTACATTGTGACCTTGGCAGTTTACTTACTTAACCGTAAACCTTACCGTTGGCCATAACTTTAGAACTACTTGTGATACAGACTTTATATATGGTATGTGTACTGACTTATGGCCAATGTTAAATGTATCCTATTTGACCACTAAATGACACTTGCCTTTGTTAGACATGACCCAAATAATTGTTTTGAGCTAAAGATCTGTCATTGAATGTCAATTAGGTTGAATATAATAAAGGCCACAGCTTTGGAACTGCATGTGATAGAGACTTTATTAATGGCACGCGTTCTCAAATAAAAAATATTTTGAGCTAAGTATAATTTGGGTCATGTCGTACAAATGTCAAGGTCATTTACAGGTCAAATTTAACATTGGCCATTAGCCTGAAACAACAAGTGATAGAGACTTCATATTTCGTATGTGTACTCAACATAAGTAGTTCTTGAGCTCAATACTAGTTGAGTAATGTCAAACAAAGGTCACGATCATTTAGGAATCCCCACAGTAGACAGGTGGACAAATACTCAAGACAGACAAAAGCAATAAGAATACCGGTATCTCTCTGTTCCTCCTTAAATCTATTAGAATAACAAAATTAACGAGCGTTGACACCCGCATGCGGAGCTCTTTAGTTAATTTTTAAGACAATGGCGGCAGTTTGTTCGAATTTTCAAAACATTCAGATGTTTTTCAAATGTTGCATGTTGCTAGAATATACCCTGTTATGCAGAAATATGAAATAAAAATAGGGGGCCCAGAACTGGATCTTTTTGTAATAAGTTGTTTTGGGGTATACCCCTTATTATCCGGAAACACGTGCTTTTGATCATAAAAAAGCTCAGATAACCCCTCTTCAGATTAGTAATTCACCTCAAATGTTGGGTTAGTCATATATTTTCATAAAATAGAAAAAATAGGAGCAAGTAGCATCAAACAAATGAAAACAACACATTATCCGTCAATAAAGGGAACTAATCAAATAGTTATGTTTCAAATCTTTTCTCCTACAGCTCAAACATTCAGATTTTGACAATATTTTTCACAAATGTTGATGAAGCATTAATTTACTAAAAATCACTTATTAAAATCATAGGTACCCCAACTATTTTTGTCTGATCTTTTCTTTTACAAATGTCTGCATTAAGAATAACGCATGTCAATCCAACTACATATAAGGCTATCCACAAATATTATATGATAACCACTTTTAAATGCTAGAATGTGTCCAAATCCATATTTAATTGTCAACCATAAATCACTTATCAAGAATTATTAGATTATATCACTAATCGTGGTCGCCAAATGCTGGTATGACCGCACAATTTAACTTATTGAGGTAGAAATAATACAAATTTCAAATATAAATTATATAATAGAGAATTATCAAAGGGAGACAACTTTTCAAAGATTTTATATGAACTGCCTACAGTTGACCGTAACTGGCGCGATAGTCCTTAAAGACACCTACTTACTAGTAGTTTAAGTAACACAGAGTTTATTGACCTCAATCTGTATAACAGAAGGAGGGTTAATAAGTAACATGTTTTACTAGCTCTAATTCTTAACTGTAACACAACATTGTCTTTACAGTAACAATATTTCAAAACAGTCCATTTTCATATGTGTGTTGCTAGATAGTATATATATGAACCCTAAGGATAATGTTCTACTATTGTGGTAGTCTATATCTGCAACAAAATCATTAGAATGAGAGATACAGTTTATTTATTTCAACATTGTCTTTCATGCAACAGTTTATGTCTTTGCAATAACAATATTTTGTTATTGATAGAATAGTTTTACGAAAGAGAAAGTTTTGTTTGCCAGTTTCATGTATTTCTTTAAACAGTGTTTACTGTTTATGTTCAAACTTGTTTGAACGTTTAACACGTCAGGTTAAAGTTTGAAAATGCGACCGACTTATTAAATGTTCTTGGCAGTAACTGATTTAAGTCCTTCGTGTAACATATTTTTGTCCTTAGTGTAACGCACCTTTAAATTCTAAATACCGATCTAACAAAATGTAATTTAAGGTATATAACCTAGGTCAGTATAAAAAAGAGTTCACCAACTAGTGTAAAATAGGAAGGTAGAATCACGATAAACATTATTTTGTAATGATTATATAATTATTTAATGTGAAATGAATCTCAAATTTTCTGTAGAAAGTTTTCTATGAATAAATGCGAACTACAATTGTACAACCACCTTTTTACCTGAGAAATACACTGTTCTGTGGTTATTCTGATGACACAGTGTTAAGATTTTTCAAACTCTGAAGCAAGTATATTTTTTTCATGGCTTATAGGTGTGTTATGGCAAGGACAATATTTTGTCATATGTGTACTATTTATCTAAAAATGACCACATACAATATGATTTAAGGGTCACCTCAATATGGTACCTATTCTTGACACTTTAGGGTAGCATATTAATACTGTTTCATAATGAGTTTGTCAAAGCAATATCATGGTCAATTAGGATACCAAATTATGCCGAAATTTGATATTGACTCATATAAGAGAGATCAAGATTCAACTGAATATTGCTGCCAAACTAAGTCGAAATAATTATTAAGTAAACTTCGACATCTCAAAATAGCTTCAGACGAAAATATCCATATTTCAAAGTTAAAACGTGGCTATGCCACGTTTTAACTTTGAAATAAGGATTTGTTCAACTTAAGTGATGTCGAAATAATGAAGTTTAGAAATACTGGAGGGACATTCGAGTTAAGCTGGTTGGAAATATCGAAGTTCGACTATACTTACGATGACCACGTGGCGTTGATGGCGACGAAGTCATTGGTTGAGTTTCCGAGGGAAAACTGGTCATTTACAGCACAGCATTTGGCCTGTTGAAACAACAATATTAACCCATTTGTACCCAGTGGATTATTCCATGTTTATAAATTGGATTAGTCCATTTTTTATCAAAGGATACCTGGTCAAAATTTTCATTTTCATTTTTAAATATCAAAAATGTATCCGCTATATGAAGGAAATAAAACATTGAATTGAATTGAGCGACAAACAGTTTGGAGTCTGATCTGGCTCTAAACTGTTTGTAGTAGAAATCATTGTTTTAGAGCAAATGTATGTATTAAAGGTTTCTTTTCTGTGTATTAGATAGCTATTAACATACGTGTCGAAACAGTGAGTTCCATCCTCTGGAGATCTCATCATTTGCCTGGGGACCATCATAGGACTTCAGAAGAGAAAGCATCTTGCCACGGAGCCAAGTGTCGGTCTAAAATAGAAATCAAATTGGCCACAATTACAAGGAAATCGACCCTAGCGACAAGTATGCTCGTCATTTGCAAACAGTATACAGTGGAGAATCTGTTATTCTTTCCCGTTTAAACGCAAACGTACGCAAACGCAAAGCACTAAAACGAAGAAAAGAACAATTTTTGGACAATTCTGATATTTCATGTTTATCTTGGTGGCAAACAGTTTGTAGCCTGATCAGACGCCGGGTTACCCGGCGTCTGAGGCTCCAATCTGTTTGCACTTCAAATAATAGTTTTAGCGTAAACGCGTTTATTGGGAAAGAATAACACATTCTCCACTGTACATGTACATGTGACGAGTGCACTTGTCCTATAAAACAGATCAGCGGGCTCCTAATGGAGCCCTCTGATTAGGTCTGAACTGTTTATCATTTCAAAATATATTGTAACAAACACCCCTAAATGGTCTTTTAAAAAAATGGACCAGACTTTTTGGATTTTTTCATTTGAAGATTCAGGGGTGAACGAGTTAATTGATATAGCACTGCCTTGTAGACAAGCAATTTGAAAAATAACGCAATTTTAACCCTTTGCCTGCTGGTCGCGACTTTACTATTTTTGCAAACAGTTTGGATTCAGATCAGACGCCGCGTAACGCGGCGTCTGATCTGAATCTTAACTGTTTGGCATTCGTCTTAAGGTTTCTTTACTTAACAAATGTATAAATCTAGATTAAACAAATTTTGCAGACGACAATTTCGAAGAAGACGATATTGCCACAGGATAAGGGTTAGAAAATATCTGTTTGCTTTCTTCAAGAATTATGTACATTGTTGTAAGAGAAACTAACGGGCAGCACTAGGGCTCAATGGGTTATATTCGCATTTATCTAATTAATGCCAATTGTCTACAAGTATAGCAATACGCAAACAGTGCAGACCCGGATGAGCCAAACACCGTAATGTAGTTACTACTATTGAGTATCTATAAAGAAATCTTCAAGCAAACACAGAGAGAATGATTGAGAAAGAGAGAGAATGAAAGAGGGGGAGAGGGAGAGAGAGAGAGGGGGAGAGAGAGAGAGAGAGAAAGAAAGAGAGTTCAAAAGAGTTCAAAAGGGCAGTTTTTCTCACCTTTGAGTGGAAAGCTACCATTCCAGACATCAAAGAAACTTGTAGAATAACCACAAGAGTTACCATTGCAACATACTGAAATATAATAGTGTGAAACTTGTAGAATAACGACAAGAGTTACCAATGCAACGTACTGAAATATAACAGTGTGAAATGCAGTAATCGAAAAACATGTATACATGTAATTTTGTTCCCCTTCGTTAGTGAGTTCGTACTTTAACCTTTTCACTCTCAATGACGCTTTAAAGTGCGTTTGCAAACAGTTTGGGTCCTGATAACGCGGCGTCTGATCAGGATCCAGACTGTTTGACACTCGTATCGACATTTCGTCAGTCATGCTGCCTTAAAAATAACGTTGAAACGATATTGCAGACAACAAAATAGAAGCAGACGACAATGAAACGGTGAAGGTAAAAATCTCACGAAAAGATTGGCAGCGAAAGGGTTAATATATTCTTAGAGTGTATATTATTCAGCATGTACATGTACTCTTACTGTGGAGAAGACAATATGCTTTCCCGTTAAAACGCGTACAATACGCTAATGCAAATGCATTAAAAGTTAATTGTTTGACATTGGTCCTAATGTTATTAAAGCCCTTCACTGCCTGTCCACGAGTACATTGTTTATGTGCAAGCAGTTTTAATCTTCATCAGACGCATTGTAAATCGGCGTCTTATGAGGATCAAAACTGTTGACACTCGTTACGATACTACTACAGTGCTCCCTCCCTACAACGGCCCTCCCAACAACAACTCCCTCCTTACAATGACCCTTGCTGCTGTTCCCCAAACAAAATATTTCTGTCCATTCTTTTCATGGCTGCAATGCCGTCAGCTAAGATATGTCGTCTGCTGTTTTTCTCAAAGTTACATAATCGACATTTTGACGGAGAAAAAATACTTAATGACGAGTGACAAATAGCTTAAATCCAGATCAGACGCCGCATAACACGGCGTCTGATCTGGATTCAAGCTGTTTGCGACTGTAAGTCAATTTCCCTCCCTATAACGACTCCCTCCGAACAACGCACACAATAGTGGTCTCCCATTGGGTGTCGTTGTAGAAAAGGAACACACATACAGTTAAATTTTAGAAATAAAAGCAGACGGCAATTGTTTAAAGCAGATGACGTCGAAGCAGGGACTTGGTTAAAGGGACTGACCACCCGAATTAGCAGTCCATTTAGTCCATTAACTGCTTTCATTCTTAGTCTGACAACACTTGTATGTATGGATGTCAGCGGCTATATACAGTGGAGAAAACGTTATTCTTTCCCGTTTAAACGCAAACGTACACAAACGCAAAACACTTAAACGTAGAAAAGTATAACTATTAGACAATTCTGATAATTCATGTTTATCTTGGTGGCAAACAGTTCGGAGCCTGATCAGACGCCGGGTTACCCGGCGTCTGATCTGGCTCCAAACTGTTTGCACTGCAAATAATAGTTTTAGCTTAAACGCGTTTATTGGGAAAGAATAACGTTTTCTCCACTGTACAAACACGCGAAAGAGAAAGGGTTACAAATTCAATGAAACAATAAAGCTGTCGTGGTCAGGCGTCGAACCCGGGATTCAAACACGTGAGGCTAAGTCTCTATCACATATAGTTTTTAAGCTATGGCCAATGTAAAATTCTGTCTATTTGACCTTTAAGCGACCTCTAAATGACCATGACTTTTGTCAGACATAATCTATCTTGTACTGAGCTCAAGAGCTTCCGGAGTTGAGTAAACATGCCAAATACGATGTCTTGATCACATGTAGTTGTAAGGTTATGGCCAAGGTTAAAGTTATTGACAGAGATACATGTACATGTACAAACAAACCGAAACAGACAAACAGACAGACAGACATACCAAAAACAATATACCCCCGACTAAGTTGTGCGATAGCATAAAAAACGTATTCCCTAAAGTACCGCAATACTTACGAAGCATATACATATTCTGTTCCTCGTGCAACTGCCGCATAGTCCTAGCACAATGGCGGTAAGCATCAAGAACCCGGTAGTCGCCATACATGCCGCGATACCAAGCAACATGTAGCCCAGTTTGACATGGTTGTACTCAATGTTGTTGAACAGGTCGATGACTAGGGTTGTTAACAGACCGCTTTCGTACTTTAGCCACAGGCCAGCAACGATGAAGACAATTCCGACGATCTTTAAAAAAGAGAGTGAGTGAGAGAGTGATTTATGCTTTTACGGCACTACGACACTAGGTCATACCAGTACAGTGTAGAAAACGTTATTCTTTCCCGTTTTTAAAAACGCAAACGAAACACAAACGCAAAACACTAAAACGTAGGAAAGTACAACTTTTAGACAATTCTGACAATTCATGTTCATCTGAGAGGCAAACATTTTGGAGCCTGATCAGACGCCGGGTTACCCGGCGTCTGATCTGGCTCCGAACTGTTTGCAAAATAAATAATAGTTTGAGCGTAAACGCGTTTATTTGGAAAGAATAACGTTTTCTCCATTGTATAGCGTCGATAAAAAAGAGAACCAGGCCACGTAATTAGAGTGGTGGAGATGTTATTATTCTCCGTTTAAGCAACTAAGCCCAGTTTTCAATTATTTAAGATAGTTCGTTAATGCTTAAAACAAATACCGTAATATTATCCGTCTATTACCAACTGGTATTACGTCTAGTAAAAAACTAATTGATTATATGAAACATATCAAACCATTTCACTCTCAATGACGCTCAAAAGCGCGTTTGCAAACAGTTTGGGCCCGATCAGACACCGCGTAACGCGGCGTCTCATCAGGACCCAAACTGTTTGACACTCTTATCGATATTTCTTAAGTCATTCAACCTTTTAAGTTAAATCTAACTTTGAAACATGTCTTGCAGACTACAAGACTGAAGCAGGCGACAATAAAATGTTGAAGGGATAAAATGTCTCCCGAATAATTTGATCATGAAAATGTTAAAGAGATTTGGATCTCTTTACCAACTTTGCATTCAAGATAGGCAATGGGGTTTATCAACTTCATTTATATACAGCGCTCCCTCTCTACAACGACACCCAACGGGAGACAAATATTGTGTGCGTTGTTCGGAGGGAGTCGTTATAGGGAGGAGGGAAATTTGATTTTATTTACAAACAGCTTCTATCCAGATCAGACGCCGCGTAACGCGGCGTCTGATCTGGATCCAAGCTGTTTGTCACTCGTCATTAAGTTTTTTCTCCGTCAAAATGTCCATTATTTAACTTTGAGAAAAACAGCAGACGACAATTTCAAACAGACGATATTTCAGCCATGAATAGGTTTGAAATAATTGTCTTTTTGTGGGGAAGAGCGGCAATCGTTGTTGTTAGGAGGGAGTCACTGTTAGGAGGGCCGTTGTAGGGCTTGAGCACTGTACAATCTTTACCCGGGAACACAAAATATAGTAAATATTGGTTTGCAGCATGAATAGGATTAAAAATGGGATTCCATAATTAATCCAAAGTACTTGAGAGTACTGGCTCCTACGAGGTTATAAAGCGTTTTAGTTGAGTTTGAGTGAGTTCCCGAGCATTTGATTGGTCAGATTTGAGCCTAGGCTCAAATCTGACCAATCAAATGCTTGGGAACGAGTTTAGACTCAAGTCAAACGCTTCATAACCTCCGAGCCTGATGATGGTTTCAAACTGAACTACAGTTGTAAAATATGAAAAGAAAAACAGAAGATTAGTTGTGAAAATCCTGAACACAGTATTTCTTTTTAAATGTGTTTGATAGTAGGATTTGAAACTTGTAACATTGAACACTACTGTAAAGAGTCTGGAAAACGGATTTGACCTAAACATGTGAATACGTTTTATTTCAAAGCAGCGGGCCATTTTACTGTTCCCCAAATTATTGGTACAAAAAAACAGAGTGAAAGTAGATTCTAATGATTTTATAGTCATCATATTTACATGTACTTCTGAATGTAATGTGTATTCACTAGAATTCATTGTTTTAAATACAAAATGTAGTTTCACTGTTCCATCTAGTACATATGGTGGCATATTTGTGACACCAGTAAACCACTTATTTATCATGATAGATTCCTGTTAATATCTCACATAAATACTCAACTAGTTAGTTTTCGCAAAAACTTTCGCATTAGTTTTCAGATAATTATCTGTAAAGTGGAATGTAGAAACTTTTCACGATTTCCAGATAAATATCTGAACACGAACTTTGTCATGATACTGCTTTAAACTGCCACCACTTAACAAATTTATCTAGTTACTTAACTTGATAATTAACTAGAAAAGTTTCGTGTTACCAGTTATCTAAACGTAGAAAATTGCATTCGGATGGCTTCGGTAGGGACAGGATATCTAGATTTAGATAAGTTAATATTATGGTGGCATATTTCTGACACCAGTTAACCACTTACTTATCATGATAGTTTCCTGTTAATATCTCCCGATGGCTTTTTTACTGAATAAAGTATCTATCTATCTATTTAACTAGTTACTTATCTAGAAAACTTTCGCGTTAGTTTTCAGATAATTATCGGGTAAGTGGAATGTGGAAACTTTTCACGATAACCAGATTAATATCTGAACACGAACTTTGTCATGATACTGCTTTAAACTGCCACCACTTAACGAATTTATCTAGTTACTTAACTAGATAATTAACTAGAAAAGTTTCGTGTTACCAGTTATCTAAAAATAGAAACATTGTATTCGGACTTTGACTATTTCGGATTCTTTTAACAATATACATGTATTTACAAAATGACAAACACCGTAGACCTTGGTCCAATGCTTCCTTTAGGAGCTCTCTGATCTGGGTCTACACCGTTTACACAGGGCAGATTTACTCCACTAGTGTACACTGTTTGTGAAGGACGAGTCTACTCGTCGCAAGGGTCGAATGAGTTAACACAGGTGACAGCTTAAAACAAGATGAAAGTAAATCAGAAACTCCATAGGCTACTTCTTTACCTTCACCCGCCCCATGCAGCCACCTGATTAACAAAACAAACTATTAACGAAGTCTATGAGCCTTTCGGTCTGGATCTACAATGTTTGCATAGGTCAGATACAGCTGTGAAAACATTATTCTTTCCCGTTTAAACGCAAAAGAAACGCATTACAATAAAATGTAGAAAATGACTACTTCTTGCCAATTCTGAGTGTTTATTTCAACATTGAAGGCAAACAGTTTGGAGCCTGGTCAGACGTCGGGTAACCCGGCGTCTGATCTGGCTCCAAATTGTTTGCAAGGGAAAGGATAGATTTAGCGTAAAAGCCTTAATTTGGAAATAATAACATTTTCGCCACTGTATATACTAAATTAATATCATAATTGCATTTTAGGAGTGTAGAACCTTTATTAGGTCTCATACAGTGGAGAATCTGTTATTCTTTCCCAATAAACGCGTTTACGCTAAAACTATTATTTGCAGTGCAAACAGTTTGGAGCCAGATCAGACGCCGGGTAACCCGGCGTCTGATCAGGGTCCAAACTGTTTGCCACCAAGATAAACAAGAATTATGAGAATTGTCCAAAAGTTGTTCTTTTCTACATTTTAGTGTTTTGCGTTTGCGTACGTTTGCGTTTAAACGGGAAAGAATAACATATTCTCCACTGTATGACTCTTTTGTGAAGGAGGAGGATTATTTCAATGAATATCGCCGAACATCACCAAATCCGGTATATATTAATTTGCGGTGACAGTATATGGCACTAACAGGTCATTTTGTCGCGTTATTATAATTATCAGGTTTTCACGAAAAAAATCCACTTTCCACTTACTAGATAATTATGTCAGATATTAACTGGATATTTTTCAGAAAAGCTAAGTGGTAACTGGTGTCAGAACCATGCCACCATATTAACACGAAACTTTTCAAGAAACGTTTCAGTTAACTTAGATATTATTTCGTGACAATATGTGGCACTAACAGGTCATTTGACGCGATACGATAATTATTAGGTTTTCATGAAAATATTCCACTTTCCACTTACTAGATAATTATGTGAGATATTAACTGGAAACTTTTCAGAGAAGCTAAGTAGTAATTTGTGTCAGAACCATGCCACCATAAGTACACTTCTCCAATTTAATCGAATTTTCGTATTTGTGGATACAGTGGAAAAAAGTTATTCTTTCCCGTTTAAACGCAAACGAAACGCAAATGCAAAACACTAAAACGTAGAAAAGTACAACTTTTAGACAATTCTGACAATTCATGTTCATCTGAGTGGCAAACAGTTTGGAGCCTGATCAGACGCCGGGTTACCCGGCGTCTGATCTGGCTCCAAACTGTTCGCAAAAGAAATAATAGTTTGAGCGTAAACGCGTTTATTGGGAAAGAATAACGTTTTCTCCACTGTATGATAATATTGAACACTATAGAATGTTGTATTCCTGAGCGTATGAGTACTGGGCCAACGTTTTGGAAACTCGACGCTGACTGTAGACGGATTCAAATCAAAGATTTGAAACCATCAAAAACGTTTTAAGGACAATTTCACGACTTTGTTCAAATGCGATCCGAAACAACCCTTTTATTCAGGTTTTCCACTTACAAAATGCGGCTTTAACGAACCTTCATTACTTTAGCCCTTTACATCATAGATATGCATTATTACGCATTTCATTAAACGCGTTTATGAAAAAAGTTATACAGTAATGACTGGCAACATATGATAAATATGTGTTACATCCTTGCAGACTGTAGCTCAAAACAGGCTTAGGGAAAAACAGAGGAAGGCGCCGTCTGTTTTACTTTCAATCTACTTTAAGTGGTCACCTGTCTTCAAAACGAAGAAACAGGCTATGTGGAAAAGGGTTAACGGACAAAACAGCAAAGTCAGGGGTTTTTCAATCCATTATTTTCAGCAATCCCACAGTCCAGTGTTAATATAGACCAAATCCTAGATGTAGGTTAGTCATTGGCTCAAATATTGTATAATTCTCACTATTTATTAAATCTAAGTGGCAAACAGTTAAGAGCCTGATTAGAGTTACCCGGCGTGTGATCTTGCTCAAAACTGTAAGCAAAGGAAAAATAGTTTTAGCGTAAACGCGTTTATTAGGAAAGAATAACGTCTTGTTCGCTGTAATTGCAGTTTCCAATTCATGTCTTTGTTGTACTATATATTTAAAGTTTTATATGGTATATTATAAAATGACAAAAAATGAAGACCCTGATCAGAAAGCTTCTGTAGCCTAGGGTCCTTTACAATTTACATAATGACAAGTGTACTCGGAACTGGTACACTTGTCGTCATTAGCGTGTATATGAGTCACTAAAGTTCAATAGGCTAACGGTTACTGATCGTTACTTATTTACAGTGTTCCCTCCCTACAACGGCTCCCTCCTTATAACGACCATTGCCACATTTCCCTAAACATGACAATTATGTATTTATATTATGCCTATAGGCATTTACTGCTGCAATATCGTTTGCTTAAAAGTGTCGCCTGCTCTGCTTTCTTAACCCATTACCTGATAGTCTATTTCTAGAATTGAAAATCGGTTACTACTTAAAGCAGATTGAAAGTAAAGCAGAATGCGCTTAAGGCGCATTCTGCTTTACTTTCAGTCTGATTTAAGCTATCATGTACTAGAATATATATAAAAAAAAATCCCTACAATATATATTCATGACTGATTAAATTGGAACTATTTTCTTCAGCGGAGAAATAAATCATATTCGCTAAAAGTCGCTTCTATGGGGTAAAGGGTTTACTGTACATTTTGATAGCATAAATATAATGACGATTTGCAAACAGCTGATCTGGATTCAAGCTGTTTGCAAATGTAAGCCAAGTCTTAATTTCCCTCCCTATAACGACTCCCTCCGAACAACACATACAATCGGTGTATCCCATTGGATGTCGTTGTAGAGAGTGAGTGCTGTATCTCCCATTTATGGTTGAAGTTCAGTACAATAAATGACTGGTCAGTGACTCGGTGGAATATCTTTAAGACAGACTATGAACTCTGGCCATATTAGCGGATATGAACGCCGTTAATAGCAGTGGGCAGATGATAATATTGTACAATACACGCGTCTGTACTAGAACTATTTTATTCATTGAGGGCAGTATGGAGCCCGATCAGACACCGAGTTTCGTAAGCATGTACAGTAGAGAAAACGCAAACGCATCGCTATAAAACGTAGAAAAAGACAACTTTTCGAAAATCCTGGCTAGTCATGTTAATCTGAGTGGCAAAATGTTTGGAGCCTGATCAGACACCGGGTTACCCGGCGTCTGATCAGGCTTCAAACTGTTTGCAATTGGAATATTAGTTTTAGCGTAAACGCGTTTTTTGGGGGGAAATACGTTTTCTCCACTGTATGATACCAGGGAATATGAAACGGCTGTAAACTTGATTTGAAAAATAGTGATGTTTTACAATAAAATAGTATGTGCGAGTTTCTAATATTAAATTATGCGCTTGCCAATGACATTTTTTTTATTATAAGTTCACAATAGTGAAAATCAATACTGCGTCCCGTATATATACCGTAAAAGAAACTCCATGCGACGACATGGCAACGAAATGTAGAAAATGATATTCGATTTGAAAATATATAAAATTCTAAGGTTTATCTTTATCGGTATCACACAATGTATGGCCTAATTAAGACGCAAGGGTACATACCTTCTGACCCGGCTCCAAACTGTTTCAAAAATGTCATTGGTTCTTATAATGCAAGCCCTTTATAAAGTGATGTGTCACTCGGCTTCCGATTAAGATCCAAACAGATTGACACTCGTATCAATATTTCTTTATTCACACTGTCTCTTATTTAATGTTGTAGCGATATTGCAGACAACAATACTGAAGTGAACGATAATATGGTGGTGAATTGGTAAAAAACCATATGTTAATATGGCGTTTTGTGAGAAAGAATAGTGCGGTACCCATGTATGCCAATCTAATCCTGCTCATGAGCATTTCAAGCACTAAACTTGCTCACTTTGTCAACGCCTGACAAGAAAAACATTAAAATCTTGCAATACATTTTTGACCGAAGCATTTATTCATTCCTCATAGACTAAGAGATGCCTTGTTAAACACAAGGGGTACAGTGGAGAATCTGTTATTCTTACGTCATTGGTGACGTCATACAGTGGAGAATCTGTTATTCTTTCCCGTTTAAACGCAAACGTACGCAAACGCAAAACGCTAAAACGTAGAAAAGAACAACTTTTAGACAATTCTGATAATTCATGTTTATCTTGGTGGCAAACAGTTTGGAGCCTGATCAGACGCCGGGTTACCCGGCGTCTGATCTGGCTCCAAACTGTTTGCACTGCAAAAAATAGTTTTAGCGTAAACGCGTTTATTGGGAAAGAATAACAGATTCTCCACTGTATCTAGTCGGTTTCCGCAGTTTACGGCCTTATACGGCTGGAGCTTTACGCTTATTTTTATTTTTCTTAAATCATCACTTTTTTCGTACTCAGCAATCTACATTTGTTGTTAAGTGCCTGTGAGATTATAAGAATCCACCATGAATGTTAATGTAGGATAGGAAGTTTCTCCCCCGAGGGTCAGAAAGGTCATGCAGGGACGAGGCTTGTCGAGTCCCTGCGTGAATTTTCTGACCTGAGGGGGAAAAATTCGTATCCTACATCAACAAAACGAATAGTGGATTTTTTTTCTCCCATTTAAATCATTAAACATGATATACAATGTAAAAAAAGAAATAATTGCAGTTTCTGGACATTTTTACCACCAAAACATAACGTTGTTTTTAGTTACATCATAAGAAATGACGTCATTTAGTTACCCGCGTCATGCAGCGCTTGTGGTAAAGCTGGGCAAACAATAAAAGACGTCACGTGGTATGGAGTTTAGAGTGATTCCCAATGGGGAATATCTCTATCCCATATGGGCGAAAATGGGAGAAAAATTGGTACATACCGTCATGATTATACTAAGCACACCCAGCCTAACTCTTGCCTGTCTTCCAGCCGCCATCTTTGAATGTTTGAATCTGAAAAACGATACAAACCATAATACAATTTGATTGACCTGTCAGACACAGGGCTGCCATAAGTTGACATGAAAAATCCTAAGATTTCCAAATTTGCATTTTTCAAGTGCGATTTTAAGAATCGTACCTTTACCCCATAGCCCATTTCTAGTGTTTTTGGCATGTGACTACTGAAAGCAGGCTAGAGGTAAAGCAGAATTCTGCTTTACTTTCAGCCTGCTTTAAGCTATCATGTACTAGAAAAACATCCGAATATTTAGGAAAAATCCGGAGAAATGGCAGCCCTGCAGACATGAATAACGCAGAGGTCATTGCTCAGGTTAGTTTAGTCTTAGTCGGTAATGTACACTGGAAAATGCGGTATTTTTTCTGAAACAATACATTTACGCTTAAACTTTGATCTACATAGCAAATATTGTGAATCCTGATCATACGGCAAAAACTATTCTAAATGTTATTGCATTGTGTTAGTGTGTCGTTTAAAATGAAAGAGAAGCATATTCTGTTCTGTAGCTGTTACGCAAGGTATATTCATTCTGTCTTCTTGTCTTCTTCTGTCCACTGTCTACCATCACACTGGTAAGACGTAACGTCGCCGACTGCTGTTCTACGTTCCCACTGCTATAAAATCTACGCTATAACTGTGGAACAAAAATGGATGCGCCCTTGATAAACAACGAGGTAAGGACAATGAAACGTTGTTTTTGGGAGTCTTTCTTTATAATATCAAAAAAGGAGTAGTTGCACGGAATACCCCGGTTATATGTGCATGCTCCGGAGTTGTGTTCTCGTTGGATACTCGCTTAGTTAAGACGTTTAACTCGATAAAGTTGCGACAGATACCGGATTTCTTGAACATTTACGTGTGGAGAACTCCGAAAAAGCTTCGTAAAGCTTGTGTATTAGAGATTCTGTAATATTATCGAAACCAAAACACTCCCTGATGGACAGTATTGATAATTTGATATAAAAATGTCCCCTTTACATGATATAAAAACTTTATAGGTTATTTTTCAAATACAACGTTCCTCCATGCCAGACACGATACAACGTTCAGACTGCAGGGTAAAAAATGCATCGAGCTAATACTATACATATACGCGACTGTGCTCTCACTTACAAGACAGTTGAAGACATACCTTCAGAAGTGTGTACCTATAGACCTATGATTCTGATTGCTGTGCAAATTTGAAATCTACATGGCTATATGCATATATTTAGCAAATAATCAAATATGGATTGGTGTGGTCTATTCTACGTATGCATTCGCTTTGTCAGAGGCACCGACAGATGCACTCGAAAAAGGCATTTTGTTCATAAAGGTGCGGAACCAGAACGGTTTTAGTTACCATTCGGGGGATTCATGCCTAAACGAGAGGAAGCCAAACACACCAGATAGGGCAGGTGGGGCATTTGGAAATGGAAATTTACTGTACAAAAAACTGTACTTCCGATATCTCGGGGGCTCTCTTCTTAATCTTCGCATGTTAAATAATTATCTAATGTGAACAAATGTCAATTTTTTGCACAGCAGACATAAAGGAAAAATGCCCTTTTGAAATCTATGGCTATGTTTTGAAAACATTACATCTGTACCGTGTGCACAGTATTGAACTTTCAGGGATGCTGTAACAAGACATTCTGGTTTATATTCTACATACTGTTTTGTCACCTGCTGATGGCAGAGGTGACACTAAGGGATCACTTGTCCGTCGTCCGTCCGTCCGTTCGTCCTACAGGTCTGTATGTCCACTCGTCTCTCTGTCCGCCATGCTTTTGGCGTCCCGCTTCATAACACCTGTTCTACTGAAGCTTTTAAGATGAAACTTCATTTATGGATAGAGCCTGACAAGTGGAAGTGTATTGCACAAGGATCATAACTCTTGCATCAATATTGTGAGATTTATTCTCCTTTTCAACATTTCCGTTTCATGCAGATTTCTTCTGTTTTACTAAAGAATTTGAAATGAAATTTCTCTTATCGAAAGAGAATGCTCAGCTGATGCTTGCTGGCAGGTGACACAGGTATTCCGATGAGCTCATCAATTTTATTCATTGTCTTATTCATAATGCAAATTCACAGTGTGTATTTCAGTGAATCTCCAAGTCTACTAGGATTTTTCCTTCTTTTCGGCATTACAATTTGGACTTAAAAAAAGAATTTTAGCCGCGCTCACTTGAACCCAACATGACATTTCCTCTCTAGTTTTCCTGTGTGGTATAACGCGAATGAATGAATATGCAAATTCATGCACACACAAAATAGTTACTTTAGTGCCCAATAGGAATTGTGGCATACCGCGAAATTGAGTTCACGCAAGATTGCTTAGTTGTGAAAAATTGCGAAATTTATTACACGCTCTAAACTTACCGCGTATAAATTAGTAGATACATTGACAAAATATGTTGGTGTATTTCTCTATTTAAAAGAGAAAATACGCCAAATATTTTGATTCCTACCAGTACATGCACAGATTTGATTTTTTCTAACAGAATTCTCATTCTCTTGTTTCAGATATAGATGAGGAAACGCAAAAGAGGTGCGCGTCTTTGGTTGAATCGGCCTAAGAAACGTCAGGCCACCTTCATAACACCACGCAAGAATGTCTGCGCGCGGCCAAGGACTCCAATCACCTTGAAATACGGGTCCCCATGGGCAAGAAAAAGTCCTTTCAAGTCCCCATTATCAAACTACAAGAGTCCCTGCCGACCATCAAAACGTACCTCGACGCCTCTATCAAGCAAGCGGAGTAAGAAAAGAATAGTATTAGAATCATCAGTGAGCATAGAGTGTGAAGATGAAACTAACGAAGGGTGCTATCCCCTTTTCAGTGAAATTCCATCTGGCGGCAAAGAGTTCATATACATAGCAACTGATATAGACGTGTTGAACTTGTCAAGTGCTGTGATACTTATCTACTTGACACAGTTTCTTAACTTGGTAAAGGAAAATAAATATCCGCTGCGAAATATAGCACTCTTGCTGTGGGTAGAGACAGTGCGGTGGTATAGCTCAGCTACAGCCCAGTCAATGTGGTATTTTGAGGAAACGAAGCGATTTTGGCGGGCAGGCTACAGACTAGTTCATGGAAAGTTTTTGTGTTTTATGTCTGGGCCAAAATGTTTGGGTACATTACTGACAGAAAATAAATTATCTGGAAAAGTAGACCCTCAGGAATCACATATTAAGTTTGCAATACCAAGCAGACAGTCAATAATACACAGTGAAGAGACTTCGTCTGTAATTACACCTGGTCTAATTCCTAAAACTTTATCTGCAACAAAAAGATCATCTCATACAGATGTATTTATGCTTTGTGTTGACTGCAGTCTGAACGTTGTATCGTGTCCGGCATGGAGGAACGTTGTATTTGAAAAATAACCTATAAAGTTTTTATATTCACGTAAAGGGGACATTTTTATATCAATTTATCAATACTATCCATCAGGGAGTGTTTTGGTTTGGATAATATTGCAGAATCTCTAATACACAAGCTTTACGAAGCTTTTTCGGAGTTCTCCACACGTAAATGTTCAAGAAATCCGGTATCTGTCGCAACTTTATCGAGTTTAACGTCTTAACTAAGCGAGTATCCAACGAGAACACAACGCCAGAGCATGCACATATAACCGGGATATTCCGTGCAACTACTCCTTTTTTGATATTATAAAGAAAGACTCTCAAAAACAACGTTTCATTGTCCTTACCTCGTTGTTTATCAAGGGCGCAGCCATTTTTGTTCCACAGTTATAGCGTAGATTTTACAGCAGTGGGAACGTAGAACAGCAGTCGGCGACGTTACGTCTTACCAGTGTGACCATAGGGAAACAGAAGCAGTAAAATGTGTACATCTACCGCTGACAGTCATAAATGTACATGAAGCATACAGCAACTTTAAACGTTTATGGGTACCTATCGTCTAAATAGTGTAAAACTGTAAAAAATTCTACCGCAAATATATATATACAGTGGAGAATCTGTTATTCTTTCCCGTTTAAACGCAAACGTACGCAAACGCAAAGCACTAAAACGTAGAAAAGTACAACTTTTGAACAATTCTGATAATTCTTGTTTATCTTGGTGGCAAACAGTTTGGAGCCAGATCAGACGCCGGGTTACCCGGCGTCTGATCTGGCTCCAAAATGTTTGCACTGCAAATAATAGTTTAACGTAAACGCGTTTATTGGGAAATAATAACAGATTCTCCACTGTTCCTCTCTACACTGGTCACTTATATTATAAAACGACATGTTCGGCCTCTAAACCAGTTGGTAACACGTGGCAGCTTAATGCAGGATAAAAGTAAGGCATAAAGGGAGCTTCTTTCTGTCTAACCTTTGTCCTACATTAAATAGTCACCTTCTTTCTCTTCCAAAAAAATACCTTTTTTGCAAGGATTTTGGAAAAGAAATAAGACCACAAAATACACAGTCGGTGTGCTTCTTAACCATATCACTCTAAATGACGCCTTAAAACGCGTTTGCAAACAGTTTGGTTTCTGATCAGACGCCGCGTCAGGACCCAAACCGTTTGACACTCTTATCGATATTAATTAAGTCATACAACCTTAAATCTAACTTTGAAACGTGTATTGCAGACAACAATACAGAAGCAGGCGACAATAAAGCCATGAAGGGGTAAAAATCTCCCGAATAATTTGATCATGAAAGGGTAACTGCAGGATAAAAGAAAAGCAGAACGTTTAGGAGCGGTTTATGCCTAGACTTTATCCTGCATGAAACTCCCACTTGTTACCAAATGGTTTAAAGGGCGAAACTATCGTTTTATAGCTGGCCGGGTTAAAGAAATGTCTTTTTGTGTATAGCGGGTGTCCACTATAGTCTGAACAAGAACATGAAAATGTCTATATCTGCTGACCAGTATAGCAAACATGTGTAACCATGAACATATCTACGTCTGTTGCTGACCAGTAAAGCATAAATTTGTAAACATGAACAAATATAAACTTGTTGCTGACCGTGCAGTATTTACTTCTATAAACATGAAAATATATATACATTTATATGTTGATGACAAGTAAAGCAATCATTTGTAGGCATTAAAATATCTATATCTGTTGTTGACCATGCAGTATATAGCAATCATTTGTAACCATGAACATATCTATATCTGTTGCTGCCCATGCAGTATATAGACGCCGCGCAAGCTAAGGTGGCACAACGACGTAACGTCAAATTGCGTCAAATAATGAGGGGTCTACGTCAAATATGTACAGTCGCATTACAGATTACACGTTCATGTATATAAATAGAACTGTTTCTGTTATAATTTACTTTCAGCATATAATTAATGTAAACACATACGGCATATGATTAATTACAGTAAAACACATAAATAACTGAACATTCTGCATCACGTTAAATGTGTATCTGAATGATAGAAAAAACTGCTGCATTAGACCTGGGTCCAAGGTGATAAAGAATTTAGTTTGAAGCAATCTTTTGTAACCATGAAAATATCTATATCTGCTGCTGACCAGTAAAGCAATCTTTTGTAACCGTGAACATATCTATATCTGCTGCTGACCAGTAAAGCAATCTTTTGTAACCATGAACATATCTATATCTGCTGCTGACCAGTAAAGCAATCATTTGTAACCATGAAAATATCTATATCTGCTGCTGACCAGTAAAGCATTCATTTGTAACCATGAACATATCAATATATGTTGCTTGCTGACCAATATAGCAAACAATTGTAAAACATGAAAAATATCTATATCTGTCGCTGACCATGAACAAATGTATAAATGTTGTTGACCGGTATAGCAAACATTTGTTAACATGAACATATCTGTATCTGTTGCTGACCATCCCGTCTATAGCAAACATTTATAAATATGAAAATATCTATAAATGATGCTGACCAATATTGCAAATGTTTGTAAACATATAACTATCGACATCTGTTGCTTTTCAGTCTTTAACAAACATTTGAAAACATGAAAGTGTATATGTATATGAACCATGATGAGACTGAAATAAAGATATTATATATCTATATATGATGCCGACCAGTATAGCATAACTACAGTGGAGAATCTGTTATTCTTTCCCAATAAACGCGTTTACACTAAAACTATTGTTTGCAGTGCAAACAGTTTTGAGCCAGATCAGAAGCCGGGTAACCCGGCGTCTGATCAGGCTCCAAACTGTTTGCCACCAAGATAAACATGAATTATCAGAATTGTCCAAATGTTGTTCTTTTCTACGTTTTAGTGCTTTGCGTTTGCGTACGTTTGCGTTTAAACGGGAAAGAATAACAGATTCTCCACTGTATCTATGTCTGTTGCTGCATGACCAGTATAGCATGCATTTGTAAACATGAAATATCTTTATCTGTTGCTGACCAGTATAGCAAACATTTGTAAACATGAAATATCTTTATCTGTTGCTGACCAGTATAGCAAACATTTGTAAACATGAAATATCTTTATCTGTTGCTGACCAGTATAGCAAACATTTGTAAACATGGAACTATCTATATCTGATGCTGACCAGTAAAGCAAATATATCTATGAACATAAAAATATCCATATCAGTTTCTGACCAGTATAGCAAACATTTGTAAACATGGAAATATCTATATCTGATGCTGACCAGTATAGCAAATATATTTATGAACATAAAAATATCCATATCAGTTGCTGACCAGTATAGCATACATTTGTAAACATATGTATATATGTTGCTGACAAGTTAGTATATAGCAAACATTTGTAAACATAAACATAAACATATCTGTAAACATTGCAAACCAGGGGCCCGTTTCATAAAACTTCTTACGACAAATTTTGTCGTAAGTCAGATTATAAAAATATCAATTTCTTTTTATTTCTCCATCTAATCCTGTCGTGTGACATCTTTTTGGAATCGTCTTGAAAAGACGATTCCAAAAAGATGTCACAAGACAGTATTAGATAGAGAAATCAGAGATTAAATGTATTTTAAAGTTTTGACTTACGACAACATTTGTCGTAAGATGTTTTATGAAACGGGCCCCAGTATAGTAAACATTTAAAAACATTGACATATCTATATCTAAAGCAGCAATATCAGATAAGTAATACACAGTATATGTACTGCACTAAACTACCGACACCCTAAGTGTTGTCCCATACAGCATCGAGCGTGAAATCCATGACATTTTTATTATGAAGGGGTGCAGTACTGGTCAGGTACCAGGTGTTGGTAGTTAGTTTCCAGCTAATGTCCTCTATGTGGGGCCAGGGCCTGATTGGAGCTTTGTTTAGCAGCACCATCTATAGCTTTAACAACTTGCTTGCTTGTCACCCCTAGGGCTAGGTACATCATACAAATGAACTGGACTGGACATTTCCTACATCCCATTTCAACTGCGAACAGCCAAAAGCTCAACGCTTTCTTTCTTCTTGGTTTGATCCGCCCCAACTCTGCATATTTGGCAGCTCTGTAAGAGCAGTTTACTGGCTACCAATCATTGTTATGTGTTTTTATTTATATAGCGTTTCTACGTCACTTCCGGTCAAACAAAAACCGTCCAAAACACTCTGTCTCTGCATAGCAGCCATATATTAACTTACAGAATATCTCTATTGTGCATGTCACAGGTATTATATATATGAATAATGATAAAAAGATTAGCAAACATATCAACGATTACACTTGGCATGACGTAAAACGGCAAACCAGGATCTTAAGACTTTTTTGCCGTGGAATAATATGTGACAAAAATGTGCATGTTTTTCAATAACAATGACGTGAGACAAATGTGCTTTCTTGACTGCATATTTGTCACGCAAATTGGTTTTTTTGTTAGCCATTTACGTAAAACAGATACAGTGGAGAATCTGTTATTCTTTCCCAATAAACGCGTTTACGCTAAAACTATTATTTGCAGTGCAAACAGTTTGGAGCCAGATCAGACGCCGGATAACTCGGCGTCTGATCAGGCTCCAAACTGTTTGCCACCAAGATAAACAAGAATTATCAGAATTGTCCAAAAGTTGTTCTTTTCTACGTTTTAGTGCTTTGCGTTTGCGTACGTTTGCGTTTAAACGGGAAAGAAGAACAGATTCTCCACTGTATATTTCAATGAATCCCGTAAATTACTTTTTGGTGTTTTTAAACAATACTTAAGCAATGTTTCATTTTGGTAAATTTGGGTTTAGATTAGTTTTTATACAATATTGAAACCATCAATCCTAAGGTCCATCTAGGTACAAAACCTACACGTTGTATACAGTGGAGAATCTGTTATTCTTTCCCAATAAACGCGTTTACGCTAAAACTATTATTTGCAGTGCAAACAGTTTGGAGCCAGATCAGACGCCGGGTAACCCGGTGTCTGATCAGGCTCCAAACTGTTTGCCATCAAGATAAACATGAAATATCAGAATTGTCCAAAAGTTGTTCTTTTCTACGTTTAGTGCTTTGCGTTTGCGTACGTTTGCGTTTAAACGGGAAAGAATAACAGATTCTCCACTGTAATTATATACATAACACTACATGTACAATGTACATTGTAAAACCTTTTATACATACAAAAATATCGTACAACGTGCGTTATTTCCCTGTAAATGTAAACATACCCGGTATTTTGACTGACCCGTGTTTTTTATTATACTCGAACACACTCTCGTCATGGAGTTGTGTTCCTAAAAAGTTGGGGTCACTCTGTGGCAAACGGACGGAGAGAAAGATAGACAAAGCAACCAGAATATAATGTTATCTTGTTGAGAAACATGAAAACATGAATAAAGTACTAAACTTGTACATTTAAAACACAGTGCTCCCTCTCTACAACGACACCCAATGGGAGACGGAAAGTATGTGCGTTGTTCGGAGGGAGTCGGTATATGGAGGGAAATGGGCTGACAATTGCAAACAGCTTGAATCTAGATCGGACGCCGAGTAACTCGTCATTATTTATGTACTGTCAAAATGACCACTATGTGACTGAGTAAAACAACAGACGACAGTTTAAAGCAGACGATATTGCAGAAGTGAGTGTATTTGACAATACACATATAATTGTTTTGTTTGGAGATCAGGATTAGATGGATAAATAAATAATAATTGAGATTTTTATAATCTGACTTACGACAAAATGTGTCTTACGAAGCTTTATGAAACGGGCCCCTGGTCCGGATCGAAACTGTTTGACATTTAAAAAGACTGAAAACTAACTGGCGTATTCACAAGAGAAAAAACAAAAATATCTCAAATGCAAGCAAATGTTTTGGCCTTATCCTGCCTATTGCGTCAAACACATATTATCGGTATAAAAACATTCTATAAACGTCACTGAATCTTAGTGTTTTAGATTTTTCCCATCGCTTTTTTCTACCCCGACCTAAGGCGACATAGATCTAGAGCTTACTTTAAAATTCGCTTCTTACAACTCAAATAGGATAAAACAGACCGACAGATAGTCTTGGCGGCAAGCGATTAGACCGACATAACTTTAGTGCATGCAATGTACAGTAGAACCTCTCTATTACGACCAATAAAATGTGTCAAATATTAGTCGTTTAAGACAGGTGACTGCTTAAAGCAATGAGAAAGTGAAACAGAAAGCTCCTACAGTAGATCCAAGTTATAGATTTTTTGTTTAATTAATCAATACTAGATCTACATGAAATTGTTTATTATTACATATAATAACTGAAACATTATGCTAATGAACGGAGTTAATTTGAACAACTTTTTTCCTCTATACTTATTTCGCACTTAGCATTCACTTGACTTCAAAGACTGCGTTAAATAAGTGCCTGAAAAACATGGAAACATCTTCTCTAGGTTATGTTATAAAAAGAATATAACATTCATGTATGTTCATAATTTATTTAATTTTTTTTCAAACTCGTCATTTTAGAAATCGATAAAAACTCGGCAACGACTCGTTTAATAATTCAAATAAATTATGAACACTCCTGTAATATCCTATATGTATTTCTTTATCATACTTTTTATAAAAAAAAATTAAAAGAAAAGGATTAATTTACCTTTAAATATGTTCACCTTGTTTGAAAACTATAAATGTAAACCTCCCGTTTGCAACACAGTGTATTAATTGTTATGTTGCGGTAATTACTCCACTGTTTTCTCTTCGATACCATACAGAGTTCAATGTATCCTTGGGAATTTTGAAATATTTGAATATTCAAACCTTAACCTGCTATAATCTAGTCAGCTTGACATAATGCCTTCAAAATTATATCATATAATTTAAAAAAAAAATTAAAATGATTTTTTTTTAATTTAAATAAACTTGATTACGGATATTAAATAGTTTTACTCGGCGTCTGATCTGGATACAAACTATTCCCAAACCATGGGCTGGATCGCGATTTTGCAAGACAAAGGCTGGTATTGTCAGATTAAACGTTTCATGATCAAATTTATCGTGAGATTTTACCCCTTCACCGCCATATTGTCGCCTGCTTCAATATTGTTGTCTGCAGTATCGTTTCAAAGTTAGAATTATGGCAGTATAACTGGCCTTATTTCAAAGCCAGTGACAAACAGTTTTGATCCTGAATCAGACGCCGCGTTATTTGCGGCGTCTGATCAGGGTCGAAACTGTTTGCGGGTGCGCTTTATAACTTCATTGAGAGTGAAAGGGTTAACCCTTAGTCTGCCACTCATGACTATAGCTTCATATGCAAACAGCTTGGATCCGGATGAGACGCCGAGTAACTCGGCGTCTCATCCGGATCCAAGCTGTTTGACACTCGGACAACATTTTCAGCAATTTTGAGCAACTTTGAAGCACTTTGAAACTTGAAGCAGACGAGAAATATAGCAGACGACAATTTATTTGGCGGGCTAAGGGTTAAACGTACGCATGTTCTCCTGCGTAAACATTAGCCATCATTTTGTGTATCGAATTAAATTTGCTAAGATGTTTGGACAAAACATTAGAAATTTCTTGTACATAGTGTACTTATGTAAACAATTGCTACATGAAAAATTTGGTAACATGTTTATCTAATATGTCCAAAACTTTGTCATGTTATGTTTGCAGAGATGTGCTGACCACGAGGAGCAAACATTACATGATATTGGACAATGACCCATGAACATATGGGCGAATCTTGACCTTATCATAGTCACTATAGGTGGGTTGATGTTCTGCCATTTGATAGGGTTAGGGTTCGAATCTATATGTAGCGTTTTGTCAATCTGCCACTTTGGTTGATATCAACATGCTTCCATTTTTACATACATTTTGTACTAAATATTAATGTTTATGTATGTACATGCCCAAAAGCTAAACGTACATTGTGTTCGCTAAAGGCCAATAAAGAATTTAATTGTTAAAATAAAATTCTGGGTTCAGGGGCCATTTAATACAATATCATAGAAAGTTCTTCGTACAGATAACTGATATACTTATTACAATAGAGGAGACGTTATTCTATCCCGTTTAAACGCAACGAAACGCAAACACATTGCAACAAATTACTGAAAACGACATGTGAACAATTCTGAATGTTCATTTTAAAATAACCTGAGTGGCAAACAGTAAAAAGCCTTAGTTTAAGCGTACACGCGTTCATTGGGAAATACAGCGCTCCCTCTCTACAACGACACCAAATGCCATGGAAGACAAATGATATGTGCGCTGTTCGGAGGGAGTCGTTACGGTGAGGGAAATTGTCTTACATTTTTGCAAACAGCTTAAATCCAGATCAGACGCCGCGTCAAGCTGTTTGTCGCTCCCCGTTAAGTTTTTCTGTCAAAATGTCCATTATGTAACATTGAGAAAAATAGCAGACGACATTTTTAAGTAGACGATATTGCAGCAATGAGAGCGTAAGACATAATTGTCTTATTCGGGGAACAGCGTTGTAAGGAGGCAGTCGTTGTTGAGGGGTCGTTGTAAAGGGTGGGGGGGGGGGGGGCTGTAATATTTAACGTCTTCTCCGCTGTGTGTAGACTACTTCACTGCCAATCCTGTCTGAGTAAACATTTCCAAACTGTTTGGATCCTGATCAGACACCGCGTAACCGATATGATTTATCGGTGATACATGTACTGCCCGCATGCATGTACGTAGCGGTGGTAACGTTTGTTTGTTTGTTTGCTTTTATTTTGCCACCATACATGATGAAAGTATAAGAAAGAAAGAAACAAAACAAAATACAATGTACATAGACATATGCGCAACACAAAACAAGGTTATTAACTAAACATACAGGAATGACTGAAAAAATGAATAAGACAAAATAATAAATGAATCAATCAATTGATCAATCGACCAATCAATCATTTAACCAATCAATAAATCATCCAACTAATTAATTCACCAATTAATCAACCAATCAATTCATAAATGTTTGAATAGCACAGTGGTCATTTGCTAACAGAACAACACAACAACAACAACAGTTTTGATCCTAAAAGGACCGAGTAAGAGGGTCTGCCCAGGATCCCAAATCAAATCAAATAAAAAAAAAATTCAAATCAAATATAAATTTTATTTTGAGTCGGCAAGACATGAGAGGCTTATAGAATAAACTCCGAAAAAGTATGATTGAGAGTGAAAAATTGGCACTCAGTTTGCAGTTGGTTATGCTATATTTAATCACCATATCGGTTCTTCGATACAAGCTCCATACACCACTAAGTAGCTCTTTTAGAAGATATGGTGTCTAAAGTTATTTTCAACAACTAGTCTTGAGAAAACGTTATTCTTTCCCAATAACCGCGTAAACTTACGCTAAAACAATTATTTCCAATGCAAACAGTTTGGAGCCAGATCTAACGCAGGGTAACTCGGCGTCTGATCAGGCTCCAAACTTTTTGCCGTACAGGTTAAAATCAATATTCACCTTCACTTATAGATAATATCATATAAATTACATGATATCAATTGCCGTGCATCCAATGCTTTACTGCAGATATAGATCTTGTCAAATATGTTTTGGTTACCTCCCTTGAAATGAATTATATACAGAGGGCGCGGTGCGATCTGACAGCTGTCAAAGTACTTAAAAGGAGTTTTTAACGTTTGCTTTAGAGTAAGTGAACTGATTTTTTCATTAAATCGCATTTAAACCTATTTTAGTTAAAGATTAATACTGAAGAAAAAATGATTATTGTCATATAATGCAATAATTTCAAAATGAAATGGGTTTTCGAGGTACAATTTTTCTATTTCTATCTATTTATTACTTCTACGCCATCAATTCTGATGCTTATGAGAAGGGGCAATTTTTAGGTGCACCATTGGGACTGTACCCGGCCGGTCACTTTGTCCTGATACGGAAGAATCAGTCGTAATATTAACCCGAAATCCTGAGAGCCAAGGAGGGAAGACATTACTACCAATTTTCAAGTCTTTGGTTTGACCCGGCCGAGAATTCGATTTACAGACGTTTCGGTAAATGACCAGTTCGGTAAATTGATTTTATATAGTGAAAGTCTGGACGTTTCGGTAAAAAGGTAAATTATAGTAATTATAGGATTAAGTATATCGCACATCGCACCTCTCTCGGTAACAATTAGTTGCGATATCGTAACTGTATTGCGGATACAGTAGACCTTGGTCTAGAGTTAGAGGTACAGTACTGCAGCTAGGTAACAATGAGATTGTGGCACAGTGTTTGTGCCAAGTTTGCAGGGTTGTTTTAGTATGTGTTGATCCTGATCTACCAACAGATACAATTTTTCGGCCTGTTTACAAAACGAAATAAAGGGCATGTGACTTTGGCTGATTCTAGATCTGCTGGTCTTTGTCTCAGCTGCATATTATATTAAGGACTTGTAATTTTGTTTGTCAAAAAGTTTGGATTCTGATCGCTGTTTCTAAAATAATGATTATAATAGTTAGATAAAATTATTTAGATCTTTTAAATTTCTTTATTTTAAAAAAGGCACTTCATAACCGACTTTATTGCCCCAATTCGGCATACATGTAGAAATTTTACCAATTCCAGAACTAGATCGTATAGTTTAGACCCAACCCATTTGCAAGACGTTACAAATTATTTGTAACAAGGTACAAGTGATTAGAGATCAAGCGCCATCAGTTATTGATCTAGCGAAAGGTGTGATATACAGACCTGTACATAAACCTATAATTACTATAATTTACCTTTTTACCGAAACGTCCAGACTTTCACTATATAAAATCAATTTACCGAACTGGTCATTTACCGAAACGTCCGTCACCCCGAGAATTCAACCGCAACCTCCCGCACGGCAAGCGGACGCTCTACCACTGAGCTATACAAGCGGTTTATTACTTTTGAATCTCTCCATCAATACTGATGATTATGACACCAACGAACCAGTTGTAATGCTAACCCGAAATCCTGCATGAGCGCCAAGGAGGGAAGCCATTACTACCAATTTTCAAGTCTTTTGACACGGCCGGGGGAATGAACCCGCAACCTACCACACTGTAAGCGGACGCTCTACCACTGAGCTATACAGGTGGTTTAAACTTTAATACAGGTGGTTAAGAGTGACAAGACATGAGTGGCATAATTTGCAAGATAGCGAAGACGTGTGGGGTTTAGATTTTGGCATTCAGTAAAAAGAATAAACTGATGATTTTTTTATAAACATGTAGCATCTATCTTTAGATATCACCTTAAATGATAGCATCTGTCTGAAGTCTCTTACCCTTTAGCCTGCGATATTTTACAGTCTGTTTGCAGCTTTGAAGACAGAAGGCCATTTAAAGCATTAACCCTTTACCTCATAGCCTGTTTCTAGTTTTGAAGACAGGTGACCACTTAAAGCAGGTTGAAAGTAAAGCAGAATGTGCCTTAAGGCACATTCTGCTTTACTTTCAGCCTGCTTTAAGCTAAAATCTGCTAGGCTATATAAAATATTTGTAATGGTAATTGTTCATGAGGGTATAAACTGGAACTATTTTCTTCAGCGGAGGAATAAATTAAATACGCTACCAGTCGCTTCAATGGGGGAAAGGGTTAAGGCGTATTCTGCTTTGCTCTCCGCCTGCTTTTAGTAAGTCACATGTCTTCAAATTTAGAATGGGGTAATGGGTTAAACAAGGAGCAAGTTTAAGTACAGATTAATGTTCACTTGTACACTTTTTAGAACCACCAATATCAGCTTAAGTTAGCAGGAAGGTTTCTATAATTATGCCCCCGGCATCGACAGATGCGGGAGCATATAGTAATCGTCCTGTCTGTCCGTCCTTCCGTCCGTCCGTAACCAGGTTAAGTAGATTTTACCCTTTCGTCTAGCATCAACACCACTTATTCAAATGCTTGGATACTTATACAGTTGTTGCCTTGGACCATTCCCTAGCCACCAATAATACCTAACCTTGATTTTGACCTTGACCTAATTTGGACTTAGAATATTTTGAATGGGCTATTTCTTGGTTAACTAGATTTTACCGTTTTGTCTAGCATCAACACTACTTACTACAATGCTTCTATACTTATACAGTTATTGCCTTGGACCATTACCAACCCACCAGTAATACCCAAGCTCAGTTTGACCTTGACCTTGACCTAATTTGGACTTAGAAAAGATTCAGAATATATTGTCAAGGATGCCACCGGGGGCATAAGCGTTTATTGAACGCAGTCTTGTTTTTACTTTAGAATTGTGAATGTCTGGACAGGGTTTCGATCCCAAGTAGAGCATAGAGTGGTGGTCTTCTCTCATTGCATAATGAGATACATTAAAAATAAAGGGTTGGTACAGACCGTATGGGTTTCAGGCTTTGAAGCACTATCTATATGATTAATTTGCACTATGTTTGATTATTCTAAGTACAGTGCTCCCTCTCCGCAACAGCACCTTGGGGGGAGACAAATATTGTGTGTGTTGTTAGAAGGGAGTTGTTATAGGGAAGGAAGATTATTACCCTTAGAGTGCTAAGCATGACTTGGCTTACATTTTCAAACAGTTTGAACCCAGATAAGATCCCTAATCAGTATCTGTGTCAATACGTCCTATAATCCTATAAAGGCTAGCTACAGGACGGGTACGGTAATCTGGGTTCAAACTGTATGTCCTATGTCTTTATGGTTTTTTGGTCAACATGACCAATAGATAACTCAGAGAAAAAACAGCAAACAACAATTTGAATCAAACAATATTGCAGAAGTGGAGGTGTTAGACATAATTGTCTTGTTTGGTGACCTGCAGTGGCAAACATTGTTATAAGGAGGGAACAGTTACAGGGATGGAGCACTGTATAACATAAATTATGTCATGCTCAGTTTTAACTATTCTTAACCCACTACTCCATAACTACTTTTAAAATTTAACACCTGTAACTATTTCTAAACTAAGAAAAAAATATTTTACCAAGGAAATGAAGCTCCGGAAATGAATGATTCAATCATAGAGGGCGTTTCAAATATTTTTTTCCAGATATAGGCTTAAATGGCTGAAAGTAAAGCAGAATGTTTCTTCATTCTGCTTTACTTTCAACCTGCTTCAAATATTATAATAATGGAGAGGACACACATAGGCTTTGCCTGTTGTCCAATCCTTTTCTTCTGAATAAAATATTGTTTAAACTAAACTAAAACTGGAAACAATTGTTACGGTATAAAAGGTTAATAAATTATGCATGTTGATGTTCTTATGATAAATGAACAGTCAAACTTGCTTTAAGTGAACACTAAAATTAGTATAATATCTATAATCTGTCTGGTATGTGAAAGAATAAATGCAGGACAAAATTTTAAGTAATAACTGCAAACAAATTTATCCTAATAGGAGCTTTCTGCAAAGTTATAGTCCTGCATTAAGCGGTCAGCTATATTAAAAAAATCCTAAGGCTTCTAAATACAAGTTTAAATGTATGCATGACAAAGTCCTTATAATATATTGATATCAAAATTCATACAAGTGCTTGGAGTGAAAAATTTACATGTATGTACATGTACCATGAATGAATTTTCATTTTACATCTCGGGCAAAGATCAAGGTCACTTACTGACTTCATTTCTCAATGGAAATTCATGAAATTTCATGTGTTTTGTATAATTAACTCATAACATCATAGACTTTTTCTAATTTTGAAGACTTGTGACCACTGAAAGCAGGTTCAAAGTAAAGCTGAATGTGCCTTAAGGCACATTCTGCTTTACTTTCAGCCTGCTTTAAGCTACCATCTGCTAGGATATTAAAAATATATCTTGTGATACATATTCTTCACAACTTACAAATTGGAACTACATGTATTTATTTCAGTGGAGCAATAAATAAAAGGCATAAAAAGGTGTTTTTATAGGGTAATAGGTTAAGATATTTTTCAAGCAATGATATTTTATGCTTAGAACTGTATTTAAGGTCAAGAATAGTGTTACATGTACAATATTTTTGTAACGACTTTATTTCTTAACAGAATTCCATAAAACATAGTGTTCGTAAGGGGATTTAAAAAAGTGTATTTCCTTGTGCATGCCTCGTTGTTACCATTACTGTGTCAGAACAGAGTATGTAGTTAGAGTCAGATTCAGATCTTGAGTTTAGTTTCAGCTGCTGCCATTGTCCCAGTTGCTGAGGTAGGCAGCATGCAGGTGGCTAATGAGTGTCTGACGCCCAATCTCCACTCCACTCTATTCAGTGGATTAATGTCACCAAGGTTGCAGACATTCATTTCTCACATAACTACCCCTGTTTTCTATAGCGAACAACGATGACGAATATCCTTATCTCCAACATGTGTAAGATCACTTTGATGACGTCACTATAACGTCACTATTTTTAACGGCGTTTTGACTTCACCGGGGTTCCAAAAAATGCATAATTTTATTGCTTTAAAAATAGGTTAAATCGTTCGTAATGTGAGAAAAAGAATCTGTCACTCGTCGATGTTTAAGACAAGTTGATCTCCAACTCGTCTAGAATAGAAAAGTTATAAAGCTCGCCAAGGCTCGCTTGATAACATTTCAATTCTAGACTCGTTTGAGATCAGCTTGTCTTAAACATAGACTCATGACAGATCCTATATGTCAGCCATGACACATCCCGACCATGTCAACATGTCTCAGTCTACCATGCCCTCTGGAGTCAGGAATTGGCAAGCTGATGGTACTTGTCAATTCTACCCGACCTCCGAGTACTGAAGTTACTCGTTTCAGCCCTAATCATAAGAAACATTTTCTATATTCTAGCAGATTGTAGCTCAAGGCAGGCTGAAAGTAAAGCAGAATGCACTTTAAGGCACATTCTGCTTTACTTTCAACCTGCTGAAAGTAGTTACCTGTCTTCAAAACTAGAAACAGGCTGTTGAATAAAGGGTTAAACGAAACTTAATGTAAACCTAAAATAGATAGATGCAATGAAACGTAGAAATTTAGTGATTTGTTTGAACTTGCAGAAAGTTTATTTGATAAATAGTTGCAAACTGTTTAGAGCCAGTTCAGATGCCAAGTTACTCTGATTTTTATCTGGCTCCTAACTGTTAGCAGATTATCATTGTTTTAGTACAAATGAATTTGTTGGGCAAGAATACGGTAGTCTGTTAACGTTTAAGAACAAATCAACTTTTTTCAACAATTAAAAGGATTCAGACTGCATGGACCAAAATCAATACACTTGTCTACTACCAGTGATGTCTGAATCTGCAATGTCATCGGCTAAAACTGTGTGTGAAATGTCATCTGCTGAATGAGTTTGAAATGTTATCTGCTGAATTAGTTTTGTCATCTGCTGAATTAGTTTTGTCATCTGCTAAAACTGTGTGAAATGTCATCTTCTGAATCAGTTTGAAATGTCATCTGCTGAATTAGTTTTGTTATCTGCTAAAATGTGTGAAATGCCATCTGCTAAAATTGTGTGAAATGCCATCTGCTAAAACTGTGTGAAATTTCATCTGCTAAAACCGTGTGAAATTGCATCTGCTAAAACTGTGTGAAATTGCATCTGCTAAAACTGTGTGAAATGTTATCTGCTGAATCAGCTTGAAATGTCATCTGCTTAAACTATCTGAAATGTCATCTGCTGGTTCAGTTTGTCATAGATTTGATAAAATTGTGTGAAATGTCTTCTGAAAAGTCATCTGCTGAATCAGTTTGAAATGTTGTCTGCTGAATCAGTTTGAAATGTCATCTGCTGAAACTGTGTGAAATTATATCTACTATCATAAATATATTTGTTTTTGAAATATACTCCCCTTATGATGAATTAAAAGAGCCATTGCCTGTCACAACCAAGTCAAAATCTAATTGGTACTTATTTATATTTTCAAGACAAATGCCTCTGAAATATCTGCATTTTAAGTCTTCAGAAGTCCAAACATCACCAAGCAGGATGGCCATTACAACATCACCAATTTTAGTCTTTAAGGGTGTATCAATGTCATGAGCCATTTTTTCAAAGTATTAAACTTTTTTTCTATCATTGTTTTTTTGGAAGAGCTATTTATGATGAATGAAAAAATGAAAAAAAATATATATGGTGGTGTCCTTTTTTTTGAGCTACAGCGATTTGGAAAAGGTTTGTCAAATTTGGATTTTTTTCTTTAAATTTTACCCATTCAGAGTACAAGCTTCAGTAAAATTTATTTCAAAACAAAACAAACATGGTAATTTGGGTTTTCGTTATTTATTTCATGTCTATGGTGGTATGTTCACATATATAAACCAAATTTAAACAAAGCAGGCACCAGGTTTGAACAATATGGATCCTTGAATATCAAATATATGCTTTATATAGGGCATGATTTTATTAGATTTTTTAGTTTATGAAAAAAAGTAAAAATGTTTGAAAATGAAATAGTTCTAGTATTTAACTTTTTCTTATATTCTACCAGATGAAAGCCCATACTAAGGCAGTTCAAAATATGATAAGAAATTGAAAGGTCAGTGTTGAAAATTTTGAGTTATTAAAGTAAAAAGAGTTATCGCCCCTTACAAAATTTACAAAAAAGTACCATACCGATGATATTTAGAGCTTTATAAATTTCACATTTGGTGCCTTTTTTTTCTTAAATTAGTTTTTGTATGAAGAAATACTACCATAGATAGGAAATAAATAACACAAAACCAAATTATCATATTTGTTTTCATTTAAAATGGGTTTTATTGAAGCGGGCTGTTTGAAAAGGACAAAATAAGAGGAAGTGGGTGGGGTAAATTTTACATGGCCGTAGAGCCAACTGTTGTTCGCCAAAATGTACACTTTTTCTATTTTTTCATTCCTCTTAAATAGCTCTTCAATACAAAACCATCATAGAGTGTTTTCATATACTTTGAAAAGTTCCCAAAGTCATGACATTGATACACCCTTAAGTCATTATTTATAAAGTATTAAATGAAAAAGGGAAATGTTTATAAAATTAGACTATCACTGGTCTGCACAGTCCTGAATAGGGATACATGTATTTATGTCTCCCCTATATAGCGGAGAGACATATTGATGTTCTGGTTCCTGTCTGTTCGTCCACCCATCAATCTGTCTGTCCCTCCGTCAGTCTGTCTGTAGGAAAATTGTGCAGCTAACTCCTCCTATACCACTGAAAGGATTTTCTCCAAACTTTCATTGAATAACAACTTATGAAGAAAGATGTTCATGTGGTTTGGACTTTGAGCTGCTACCTTTTTGACAAAAATTATTGCCGTTTGAATTTTTTCCCTACATAGAATATACAGGGAAAATATTTTCTTCAGCTTACTTCTCCTACACTTCTGGAAGGGTTTGGCTCCAAAGGTTCACACATTAGCAACTTATATGGGAAGATGTTCATGTGGTATTGAGTTTGAGCTGCGACCTTTTTGACAAAAGTTATGGCCCTTTGAATTGTTTCCCTACATAGAATATATAGGGAAAATTTTGTGCAGCTAACTTCTCCTACACTTCTGGAAGGATTTGCTCCAAACTTTTACAGATTAACAACTTAAGTATGGGAAGATGATCATGTGGTTTGGAATTAGAGCTGCAATCTTTTTGACAAAAGTTATAGTCCTTTGAAATATTTCCCTACATAGAATATATATAGGGAAACATTTTGTGCAGCTAACTCCTCCTCCACTATTGGAAGGATTTGCTCCAAACTTTCACACATTAACAATTCTTTCGGGATAGAGGTATATGGGGGGAGACATACATTTTTCTCAAAAACACATTCTAGTTTCTATTTTAAGATGCATGCACAGAGAAATTTAGTATTGCAATTCAGGATTTTCTTATCACTTGTATAATTCAGAGTTCTTCTAGATGTCTTAACCCTTTCTTAAATACAGCTTGTTTTCAGTATTACTTGTTTTCAGTAGGATGGTTGCTTAAAGCAGGCTGAAAGTAAAGCAGAATGGTTCTTATGAAGCAGTCTGCTTTACTTTCAGCCTGCTTTGAATTAAGCTTCCATCTGCTAGAATATAGATTTAGTTATTACTTATGATACATAAATTCATGACTGAATAAATCGAACATAAAATATGTATCTATGGGGCAACAGGTATAAAACTCTTTCCTTTATAACCATCAGCACTATAACTTCTCGTTTCTAAATGATATACATGTAGCAATTGTGTAGTAATTCTGTGACTAACTCTTTGCATGCTAGCAACTGAAATTTGATTATCTGTGCAAACAGTTTGAATATAGATGAGACACCTCAAAATTAACACTCCATTTCATCAGGGTACAAACTGTTTGACACGTTTTCTGACCATGTTTTGAAAAGAAAATTCTATTTTTAGAACAGAAGCAGACGACAGTTGTTGCAGACGAAAAACATACCCAGCATGCAAAGAGTTGAGGCCAATTAATATATGGCTCCCTTAGCAGCTACCTATCACTTTCAGGCCTGGCTGTGGCTGTGGGTTATTTTCATTTCTCTCTCTCTAAATATTTCACACAGAACTATAATTATGTATGGAACATGACAGAAATACTGCATTTGGATACATATATGCTGGGTGCAGTTTAATGCTGGACAAAAGTAATGCAGAAAGCTCCTAAAGGAGCTTTCTGCATTACTTTTGTCCTGCATTAAGCTTCTGCTCGACTTAAAACACCAATATTTCGGCTGAAATTTGATTGTCGTTGAAGAGAGGTTTAACTGTATACAATTTCCAATAATTGCAGATAATTGTTGCCGGTGTAATAGAGTGTGTCCGTGGTGCAGTAGATTGATCAGCTGGCAGCCATCATCAGGTGGTAACCATGCCAGTTGACAGTGTAAACAAATCAAAGAGTAAGGGACACACACAGCAGTCGACAAGGCAGTCCGGAGCTACCGGCACCATGTCAGGGAGTCGCTATGACTCCGATACGGAAACATCTGCGCTGCCGCGGGCATTCAGGTAAGAATTATTATCATTTAGAACCTTGATGGGGTTGTATTCTAAGGACTGTGAAGTACAGTACTCCCTGTCTACAACAACACCCAATGGGAGACAACAATTTTGTGTGTTGGTTGGAGGGAGTTGTTGTAGGGAGGGAAATTGGCTTACATTTGCAAACAGCTTGAATTCAGATCAGACGCCGCGTCACGCGGCGTCTGATCTGGATTCAAGATGTTTGTCGCTCGTCATTAATTTATTTTCTGTCAAAATGCCCGTTATGTCACCATGAGAAAAACAGCAAACAACATTTTTAAGCAAGGGATATTGCAGCAGTACAGTGGAGAATCTGTTTTTCTTTCCCAATAAACGCGTTTACGCTAAAACTATTATTTGCAGTCCAAACTGTTTGCCACCAAGATAAACAAGAATTTATCGTGTGGTTTGTCTTTAAGGTCTTTTTTCTGACAAAAACCTAGAATTTTGATGATTTTATTTTTCTTAAAAATGAATAAAGCTAATGACTATAATTCTCGCCCAATAAGTAGTCCACAACATTCATTACAAGAAAAGCTAAAAACATTTTGAATAAAGGTGTTCAGAAAGATGTTATCAGCTATTTAAATTTTGCAAAATGCTAAAAAATTGAATTACAAAAAAATGACTCATTCAATGTATATTTGTTTTCATTTTATTCAAATATATGGTTGATGAACTAGTCAGTCTGAAAAAATTAGAAAATATTACAGTCAGGATTTGTTGTAATAACATATTTTCTTATTAAAATGTCGGATGTTTGTTGTTTAGATACAGTTACCTACCTTAGAATTAAAACTTTGTCATTAAAATGCATTATTATTTATTCATGGACTTGCATACAAGGTTTATTATATTGTTTGAACATAATTATAATGGGCAATATCGATCTTGAAAAGGTTAGCGTATTGATAAGCTTCAAGGTGTGGCTTTATAGTTCGATCAAATCGTTTACATGTATACCGATTTAATTGACTTGTAAGTCATTAAACTAAAACGTACAGGTAAGTGGACATATACTTGGACCGTAAACATCACTAGTACTAATCAACGAAGACTAAACAAAACATGTCTCTTGATTACTGCGTTATGGATTGACAAGTCAATAAATCGGACACTAAAAAAAATATATTTGGATCGGATGGGTCTCGAACCTATGACCTTTGGATTGCTAGTCAACCACTATAGTCAACCACTATACTAACTGCGCTATGAAGGATTATACTAATTTATATCAACGTTTCCTTTATATAAATTTTCTAGTATAAACACGTACGAAAAAAGTCTGTGTCGTCCAGACGCATATCCGCTCACCCGCAAGACCGACTTCCGTTAGCGAAAGGCCTTAAACGGGAAAGAATAACAGATTCTGCACTGTAAAAGAGACATAATTGTCTTGTTTAGGGAACTGCGGCAAGGGTCGTTAGAAGGAGAGAGTCGTTGTTGGGAGGGCCGTTGTAGGGAGCGAGCACTGTACGCAGAACAATTTGAAAAACAAAAAAAGAGATTTCCAGATTCTTGAGTAATGCAGAAAGATTCTGATAGAGCTTTCTGCATTCCTTTTGTCATGCATAAGCAGCCACCTCTCCATTGAGCTCTGTATATCGGTTCCTTGAAGTATTGGAAACCAGCGGGAACAAAGAAACTTGTTTGGTTTTAAGAGACCCTCAGGTTTTAAGGGTTTGATTGTTTTTAGGCATAACTGTATTAGAGTATATTGTTTCTGTTTTGGGCTGCAATTGATTTTCCGTGCAGTGAAAACAGTTTTACTGTCTGTCGCAGAACAGCTGATCTCAGCTGTTAAATTTTGCATGCAAATGCCAATGTCGCTCTTAAAGGGTGATAGAAAATTTGCTGATTGGAGGAACATGGGAGAATGAGATTGAAATAGTAGTCTTTATTGATGCATAGGAACCTCTTCATCCATTCCATGATATCATCTGATTTAACCCATAACCCCATAAATACGCCTTTTTACGCCTCAATTTTTATTGATCCACTCAAGAAAATAGCTCCAATTTATACAGTCATGTATATGTCATGTATATGTGTCATAAGAAATATTTTCTAAATTCTAGCAGATGATAGCTTAAAGCAGGCTGAAAGTAAAGCAGAATGCGCCATAAGGCGCATTCTGCTTTACTTTCAACCTGCTTTAAGTGGTCACCTATCTTCAAATCTAGAAACAGGCTATGGGGTAATGGGTTAAATCATTTATGCCCGGAACTCTCATTATGTGCTTGCTGGACTATTTCATTAGATATATGAGGGTAATCTAAGGACAATGCAATGTTTTTCCATACAGCACACACAGAACATTTCATATGATATCATATAGCAAACAGTGCAGAGCCTGCATGATGAGATGCCGGGTTACTTACGGCATCTCATCGGTGTCTTTTCTGTTTGCCAATGTCCCCATAACCCATTACCACATAGCCTGTTTCTAGTTTTGAAAATAAGTGATTACTTAAATCAGGTTGAAAGTAAAGCAGAATGCACCTTTAGGTGCATTCTGCTTTACTTTCAGCCTGCTTTAAGCTACCATGTGTTAAAATATTTCTCATGTTACATAATTTGGAACTGTTTTCTTCAGTGGAGGAATAAATTGAAGGCGTTTAAAGGCATATTTATGGGGTAATGGGTTAATAGACTTTCAGCATAAATAGGTCAAAAAATTGTCAGCTGCTTTTATTTGTCAAACTTAAATTTTAGGTAAATTGATTACAGAAATATCGCTACATGTTCAACCATGTAGTGGTAATGAAGGTGAACAAGAGACTAATATCTCATAGACATTACATTTGCACACTAACTATCCACTATAACAGTAAAATCTCTCTACTACGATCGCTAAAAGGAAGGCTATTTTGTTGAATAAAAGAGAGGTGACAGCTTAAAGGAGTTTTCTGGTTTACTGCCACCTTGCCTTAAGCAGTCACCAGTGTCTTGAACACCTAACATTTAACACAATTAACCCTTATCCTGCCACTCAGGACTATAGCTCCATATGCAAACAGCTTGGATCTGGATGAGACGCCGAGTAACTCGGCGTCTCATCCGGATCCAAGCTGATTGACACTCGGACAACATTTTCAGCAATTTTGAGCAACTTTGAAGCACTTTGAAACTTGAAGCAGAAGAGAAATATAGCAGACGACAATTTATTTGGCGGGCTAAGGGTTAAGTGGTGGTAATAGTGAGGTTTTACTGTATGACCACTTCAGTGAAGTTTTGCTTTTCATTGATAAAGACAGATGGTTGATTAAAGCAAAATGAATGTAAAGCAGGAAGGTCGGTGGTTGAAGACTACCCAGTTGCCGATTTGTGTCTGAAACGGTGCTTAATTGACTTCTGGGGTCTTCCCCCACCTGTAATTAGCTGGACGTCGTAATATGACTGAAATACTGTTAAAAGCGACGTAAAATAATAACAAATCAATTGTAAAGCAGGAAGATCCAAAAGTAGCTTTTTTGCTTTACTAAAATCCTCCTTTGTCAGGGATCAAGATAGGAAGGAGTAAACCGAACAAATCAAACCCTTTCTCACTCATTTCTTAGCACCAAATCCTATGGTGTAACTACTTATTGAAATCGTCTGAAAGAGACGATTCTAATGAGTATTAATACCATAGGGTTTAATGAAGAAATAAAGATTTTACTTTTTGAATTACAGTAAAACCTCACTATTACGACCACTAAATTATGTTAATTATTAGGATGTTTACGATAGGTGACCGCTTAAAGCAAGGTGACAGTGAAACAGAAAGCTCCTATAGGAGCTTTCTGTTTCACTGTCACCTTGCTTTAACCTTTCACCTGTCTATTATACACTCAATTAGCCTTCGTTTAAGTGGTCGCAAAAGCGAGGTTTTACTTTACTCCAGTATCTGGAGCACTGCTGTATATTATGCTGCCACCTGCTTTTAACACTGTGTGTGAGTTTTATTTTGAGTGGCTATAATTCTTGGGTTGTACTGTAAAATGATTGGATGTGACATGTCTAGTCATAAGTTTCTGTCTGTAAATATGGAGAAGACCATTGCAGACCACTTTCAGCCAACGATTTAGAGTTGAAAGAGATAAAATCCTAGTGATTCCACCATACCATGTCTTGTGACTTCTCATTAGGTTTGTCTCTTCAGGATGATTTTAATGAGTAGTCACATTAATACAGGGTTTTATGGAGAAATTGCTGGAAAACATGTACATGTCAGGGCTCCAGATAAGGGGGGTATTTCAAAAATTAAAATCTTTATTTCTGCATTAAACCCTATGGTGTCACTACTCATCAGAATCGTCTCAAAGAGACGATTCCAATGAGTGGTAACACCATAGGATTTGGTGCTGAAATGAGTGAGAAAAAGTTGGATTTGTTCAGTTTACCCCCTCTTATCTGGAGCCCTGCATGTACATGTTTTAAGGTTACACCCCATGACCTCTTACACCCTCTTAACCCTTTCCCCCGTAGAAGCACCACAGCCATGAATATATATCATAAGAAATATTTTCTATATTCTATCCAATGGTAGCTCTATAGGTGAAGCAGGCTGAAAGTAATTCTGCTTTACTTTCAACCTGCTTTAAGTGGTCATCTGTCTTCAATACTAGAAACAGGCTTATGTGTTAAGCTACTGTGTTTATGTTCAAAACTTCCTCCTAGATGGGGACTATCTCTGGGGACTCTTTACTGTAGAAATAATTGGAGGAGGCCTTTTCATAGAGTATTGTCTGAAAGACTGCTTATATATATAGCAGGGCTCCAGATAAGGGGAGTATTTCAAAAACTAAAATCTTTATTTCTGCTTTAAACCCTATGTTGTCACTACTCGTTAGAATCGTCTCAAAGAGACAATTCTAATGAGTAGTAACACCATAGGATTTGGTGCTAAAATGAGTGAGAAAATGTTGGATTTGTTCAGTTTGCTCCCTCTTATCTAGAGCCCTGTTATGGGATTTCCATTGAATGACTGCTTAGTAAAAAATGTGGACTGCAAGTGACAGGAATAGAATGATATATACCGTTTAGTATGCACGCAATAGGATATTGATTGGAAAGACGTACAGGCTTGTTAACCTTTAACCCTTAACCAGTGGTGATATCGTCTGCTTCAAAATTGTCATCTGCAAAATTTGTTAGATTTAGATTTATACTTTTTTAAGTAAGGAAACCTAAAGACGAATGTCAAACAGTTTGGATTTCTAAGATCAGATACTGCGTTAAGAGGCGTCTGATCTGGATTCAAACTGTTTGCAAAAATCAGTAAAGTCGCGATCAGCATGCAGGCAGCCTTTTATTGACTGTCTTAACCCTTAGCCCGCCAAATAAATTGTCGTCTGCTATATTTCTCATCTGCTTCAAGTTTCAAAGTGCTTCAAAGTTGCTCAAAATTGCTGAAAATGTTGTCCGAATGTCAAACAGCTTGGATCCAGATGAGGCGCCGAGTTACTCGGCGTCTCATCCGGATCCAAGCTGTTTGCATATGGAGCTATAGTCGTGAGTGGCAGGCTAAGGGTTAACCCTTTACTCCATAGCCTGTTATTAGTTTTGAAGATAGTGTGACCACTTGAAAGCAGGCTAAAATTAAAGCAGAATGCACCTTCAGGTGCATTCTGCTTTAATTTTAGCCTGCTTTAAGATAACATAATTGAGCTAGAAATTTTAGAAAATATTTCTTATAATGTATTCATGACTGTATAAATTGGAGCTATTTATTTCAATGAAGGAATGACTTACTTAAATGCATAAAAATGTATAACTATGGGGTAAAGGGTTATGAATCAGCAGTATACATGTACATGTGCAATGGTATCAGTTTGCAATAAAAGAAGATGACTTTTTCAATTTTATAAATAGCTTGCATCTTAACACATACTTTACTCCAGAGATATACATTTTTTTAAGTTCACTTGCAAGGTGAGCTATTTTGATCATTGCACAGGAATGAGTTTAGGTGACTGTGATACAGAAACCTATAAGAAAACAGTTCATACCCAGATCAGACAGCTCCTTCAGGAGGTATCTCAGGTCTGGGTCTATACTGCTTTTCACAAAAAATGTCAATATACAGTAGAAATCTTCTATTACGACCACTATAAAGAAGGCTAATTGATTGTTTAACCCTTTAACCCTTTCCCCAATAGAAGCGCCTTTTAGCGGATATGATTTATTCCTCCGCTGAAGAAAATAGTTCCTATTTAATCAGTCATGAATATAATAGTAATGGGAATATTTTCTGTATTCTAGCACATGGAAGCTTAAAGCAGGCTGAAAGTAAAGCAGAATGCGCCTTAAGGCGCATTCTGCTTTACTTTCAACCTGCTTTAAGTAGTCACCTATCTTAAGTACTAGACATAGGCTATCAGGTAAAGGGTTAAAAACAGGTGACAGCTTAAAGCAAGGTGACAGTAAAAGTCACCTGTCGTAAGCACTTAGTATTTAACATAGTTTAGTGGTAATAGAGAGGTTTAACTGTACTCTAATAGCAGAAGAAAGGTTAATTAACCCATTACCCAATAGCCTGTTTCTAGTTTTGAAGACAGGTGACCACTTAAAGCAGGTTGAAAGTAAAGCAGAATGCGCCTTAAGGCGCATTCTACTTTACTTTCATCCTGCTTTAAGCTACCATTTGCTAGGATATAGAAACTATTAATTATGTAATACATGAATATTCACAAATGTATACACTTTGAACTATTTTCTTTAGTGAAGGGATGAATTTTTGAGGTGTAAAAAGGCATATTTATGGGGTAATGGGTTTATTAAATGTGTTATTTCTTTGTAGGTCAAGACTCCATGACCTGTTTGGTAAAATTGAGAAGGAGTTTGAGACAATGTACAACGAGAACTTGATGTGTAAGTTGTAAATTAATCCATTAATTACCCCATAGTCTATTTCTAATTTTGAAAGTAGGTAACCACTTAAAGCAGGCTGAGAGTAAAGCAGAATGTGCCTTAAGGCACATTCTGCTTTATTTTCAGCCTGCTTTAAGCTACGTCATCTACTAGGATATAGAATATATTTGTTATGATACATATTCATGACAATATAAATTTGAACCATTTTCTTTAGTGAAGGAATAAATTAGAGGCGTAAAAAGGCTTATTTATGGGGTAATGGGTTAATTAGTCCCCTTGCCTAATTAATTACCTCATAGACCCATGCAAACTTCTTATGGATAAATAGAGGATCTTGTATGAGTGCTCATTATTTATCATTTTTAATAAACGAGTTGACTAAAATAATATGACGCGAGCCTTGGCCAGCATCATATTCATTTTAGTCAACGAGTTTATTAAAAATGATAAATAATGAGCACGAATGTGAGATTCTATTTGTCACATAACAAGTTTAAGCAACTTTTAAATTGATTAAAGCCGTAGTTTGTAGACCCTCCGCTATATAAATTTTCCGCGAATACGTTAACGTCATAGTAAATGACGTCATTTGGCATCCCGCTACATGCAGCGCTTGTGGACGAACAAGCTGGGCGGGAGCCCAAAAAACGATATTCCACTAGTGGATTAGGATATTTATACAATTGCTTTATGCAACTCCCAGACCGCAAATTATGTGATAATACCAATTTCAAGTTTAGTAGGCTTATTGTCCAGTGTTCAACTCTTTGAGATTGTTTTTAACAATATATTTTGGAAATCAAAAAACAGTGCAGACCATGTGCACCTGTATAGGACCCTGTGATCTGAGTCTACACTGTTTGTATAAGACCATGCAGTGTACTCATGGTAGGCACACTATCTTACGCTCATCTGAGATGAAGGCTCAGGATGAGCTATTGTGATCCCATTCCGTCCGTTCGTCATGAGTTAATATAACTTGCTACATTAGTATGATTATTACGAAGAGACAGAAAATTTACATCCTGGTTTGTCCTCATCGGTCATTGAGCCATTACCACTAGGGGGAAAGTCTATGACAGCTGCGTCAGAGTGTCGGTATGTCAGAGACCTTGCTGGAGACACTGGCCATCCAACCCCTGGACGTTATTCTTAGGGCGAACAGACTACGTTGGTTTGGACATGTTGAAAGAAGCAGTGGACACATGAAGAGATCTGATAGTGGCCAGTCAGAAGAAAGTCTATCCCAAATACGACTTGGAGAGAAACCATAAGGCATGACCGTATACAGTGGCAGATGGTGAAGGTGGACCCCCACGACCATGACCACTGGAGACCATGTGTAAAGACAGCCAGACTACGTCGAACCCCTGACAAAGGGAACACAGACGCTAAACATGTGTGAGTGGTCCTCATGCACTGATATAGAGTACAGGGCTTAACTCTTTCAAGTAACTCTTGTGGGTTATTAAGCTCCCTTGTGGATCATTTAAGTTACCAAAATATGAACCAGTCATACTTGTAATTATAGGTATACAAGTTTAACCCTTTCCCCAATAGAAGCGCCTTTTAGCGGATATGATTTATTGATCCGCTGAAGAAAATAGTTCCAATTTAATCAGTAATGAATATGTATTATAGGGAATATTTTCTATATTATAGCACATGATAGCTTAAAGCAGGCTGAAAGTAAAGCAGAATGCGCCTTAGGGCGCATTCTGCTTTACTTTTAACCTGCTTTAAGAAGTCATATATCTTCAATACTAGAAACAATGCTATCAGGGAAAGGGTTAATAAATACTGTTCTAAATTAGCAAACAGTGCAGAGCTATATCAGAGGCTCCTATAGGAGCCCTCTCATCTAGGTCTACCCTGTTTTAAAATGTATTGAGTATATTTTAAACAGGTCCATGGTGTTGAAAGAGTTCACCTGATACCCATAAATACGCCTTTTTATGCCATTAATTTATTTCTCCACAGAAAAAAATAGTTCCACTTTATACAGTCATGAATATATTTCATAAGAAGTATTTTCTGTATCCTAGCAGATGGCAGCCTAAAGCAGGCTGGTAGTAAACCAGAATGTGTCTTAAGGCACATTCTGCTGTACTTTCCACCTGCTTTAACCCATATTACCCCATAAACTGTTTTTTTTAATACATTTTACCACTTAAAGTAGGTTGAAAGTAAAGCAGAGTGAGCCTGAAGGCACATTCTGCTTTACTTTCAGCCTGCTTTAAGCTACTATCTGTAAGAATATAGAAACTTTTTCAAATGGTACCAATTCATAACTGCATAAAATGGAACTATTTTCTTCAGTAGAAGAATAAAATAGAGTCATAAAAAGGCATATTTATGGGGTAATGGGTTAAGTGGTCATCTTTATTCAAGACTAAAAACCTGTTATGGGGTAATGGGTTAAGTATTATACTTTGTGTTACAGTACAAGACAAGGTTGAAAGCCTCCAGGAGAGACTAGATGCATACACTGCCGGGGACAAGTCTACACCTGACTCGTTAGAGAACACTGATGGTACCGTCAAGGCAAAGAGATGTAAGTTACTATCCATTCATCTTACCCTTTTTTCTCACTACCCTTGTTTTCTGTAGCGAACAACGATCACAAATATCCTTGTCTCCAACATGTGTGAGATTAATATGACGACGTCACTATAACATCACTATTTATAAAGGCGTTTTGACGTCACCAGGGTTAAAAAAAAATGCCTATTGCTTTAAAAAATAGCCTTAAATTGTTGGTTATGTGAGAAAAAGAATCTGTCACTCGTCGATGTTTAAGACAAGTTGATCTCAAACTCTTCTAGAATAGAAAAGTTATGAAGCTCGCCAAGGCTCGCTTAATAACATTTCAATTCTAGACTTGTTTGAGATCAGCTTGTCTAAAACATCTACGAGTGACAGATCCTATATGTCCTATAGTCTGTTTCTAGTTTTAAAAGACATAGCTTTAAGCTATCATCTGCTAGGATATAGAAAATATTTCTTATAGTGCATATCCATGACTGTATAAAGTGGAACTATATCTTTCAGTGGAGGAGTAACTTAAAGGCATTAAAATGTGTATTTACTATTTATGGAGTATGGGATTTAAACTTAACCATTTGCTCCATAGATACATTTATGCCTTTAATTTATTCCTCCACTAATGAAAATAGTTCAAATTTTTACAATGATGAATATGCAACACAAGGAACATTTTTTCATATTCTTGCCGATTAAAGCTTAAAGCAGGCTGAAAGTAAAACAGAATGTGCCTTAAAGTGGATTCTATTTACTTTCAATCTGCTTTAAGTGGTCACCTGTTTTCAAAACTACAAAACAGGCTATGGGGTAAATGATTAACCCTTAGCCTGCCACGCACGACTATAGCTCCATATGCAAACAGCTTGGATCCGGATGAGACGCCGAGTAACTCGGCGTCTCATCCGGATCCAAGCTGTTTGACACTCGGACAACATTTTCAGCAATTTTGAGCAACTTTGAAGCACTTTGAAACTTGAAGCAGACGAGAAATATAGCAGACGACAATTTATTTGGCGGGCTAAGGGTTAAGCAGCAATTAAACTGGCATGTTTCTAATGTTTTCTCTTTCATGTTTCCATCAAACCCTATGTAGTGACAACTCATCAGAATTATCTCTTCAAGAAGAGAACTTGATTAACCCTTTCCCACATAGAAGCGCCTTTTAGCGCATTTAATTTATTCCTCCACTAAAGAAAAGAGTTCCAATTTATACAGTAATAAACATGTACAACAAGAAATGTTTTCAATAACCTAGTAGATAATAGCTTAAAGCAGGCTGAAAGTAAAGCAGAATGCGCCTTAGGGCGCATTCTGCTTTACTTTCAACCTGCTTTAAGTGATCACCTAGCTTTAATACTAGAAATAAACTATGGGGTAAAGGGTTAAAGCTATTAATTACAGCAGAACACCTACAGTGGAGAATCTGTTATTCTTTCCCGTTTAAACGCAAACGTACGCAAACGCAAAGCACTAAAACGTAGAAAAGAACAATTTTTGTACAATTCTGATAATTCTTGTTTATCTTGGTGGCAAACAGTTTGGAGCCTGATCAGACGCCGGGTTACCCGGCGTCTGATCTGGCTCCAAGCTGTTTGCACTGCAAATAATAGTTTTAGCGTAAACGCGTTTATTGGGAAAGAATAACAGATTCTCCACTGTATATAACGGCCATCCAAAAGACATATGTGATGGCTTGAAAGACAGGTGACAGCTTAAAGCAAAATGAGGAGCTTTCTGTTTTACTTTCATCTTGCTTTAAGCAGCCACCTGCCTGACTCACAGAAAACTTTACCTCAAGTAGTAGTCATATTAGAGGTGTTCTATAAAAAACTGACTTGATCAGGAACAAACTTTTTTGATAGTACTTATGAAGGTATAGGTTTGTTGTGTGTTTATTGATAGAGGTTTAGTCCAAGGTTTACAAGGCCACAATATTGATACTGCCTCATGTTGCTTGATGGATTAGCCTTGTTTGTTCAACATTTTAAAACTGGATTAAACTAGTCGATGTTTGAATGGATGTTATAGTCAAGTGGGCTATCAAACAAGGCAGTACCTGGATACAGTGAAAATACACACATCAAATATAGTGAAACCTCTTTCAGGGCTCCAGATTAGGGGAGTATTCAAAAAAATAAAATCTTTAGTTGTGCATTAAACCCTATGGTGTTACTACACATTAGAATGGTCTCGAAGAGACGATTCTAATGAGTAGTAACACCATAGGATTTGGTACTGAAATAAGAGAGAAAATGCTTGACTTGTTTGGTTAACTTTCTCTTATCTGGAGCCCTGCTCTTTATTACGATCACTTAAAGCAAGGCTAATTGATTGAATAAAATACAGGGTGGCAGCTTAAAGCAAGGTGACAGTAAAACAGAAAGCTCCTTTAGGAGCTTTCTGTTTTACTTTCACCTTGCTTTAAGCAGTCACGTGCCTTAAACACCTAATAATTAACACATTTAATATAGTTGTTGTAAAAGAGAGGTTTTACTGTACAGTCAAACCTGTGCCTAACAGTCACTAAATTAACCCGTAGTCTGGTTGTTGAATTGAAGACAGGTAATTGTTTAACCCATTACCCCATAGTCTGGTTCTAGAATTGAAGATAGGTAATCATTTAACCCATTACCCCGTAGTCTGGTTCTAGAATTGAAGATAGGTAATCATTTAACCCATTACCCCATAGTCTGGCTCTAGAATTGAAGACAGGTAATCATTTAACCCATTATCCCATAGCCTGGTTCTAGAATTGAAGACAGGTAATCATTTAACCCATCACCCTATAGCCTGGTTTAGGCATTGAAGATAGATAATCATTTAATCCATTACCCCATAGTCTGGTTCTAGAATTGAAGACAGGTAATCATTTAACCCATTATCCCATAGCCTGGTTCTAGAATTGAAGACAGGTAATCATTTAACCCATTACCCCATAGTCTGGTTCTAGAATTGAAGACAGGTAATCATTTAACTCATTATCCCATAGCCTGGTTTAGGCATTGAAGATCATGAGGTGATCATTTAACCCATTATTCCGTATTTTGTTTCTTGTATTGATGATAGGTAACCATTTAATCCATTACCCCATTAATCTGTTTCTGGTAGAGAAGATAGGTGACCATTCAAATCATTATCCCATAGCCTATTGGCGATATGTCACCATTTAATCCATTACCCCATTAATCTGTTTCTGGTAGTGAAGATAGGTGACCATTAAATCCATTATCCCATAGCCTATTGGCGATATGTAACCATTTAATCCATTACCCCATTAGTCTGTTTCTGGTAGAGAAGTTAGGTGACCATTCAACTCATTATCCCATAGCCTATTGATGATAGGTAACCATTTAAACCATTACCCCATTAATCTGTTTCTGGTAGAGAAGATAGGTGACCATTCAACCCATTACCCCATAGCCTATTGATGATGGGTAACCATTTAATCCATTACCCCATTAGTCTGTTTCTGGTAGAGAAGATAGGTGACCATTCAACTCATTATCCCCTAGCCTATTGATGATAGGTAACCATTTAATCCATTACCCCATAGCTTGTTTCTGGTAGAGAAGACAGGTGACCATTCAACTCATTATCCCATAGCCTATTAATGACAGGTAACCATTTAATCCATTACCCAATAGCTTGTTTCTGGTAGAGAAGATAGGTGACCATTCAACTCATTATCCCATAGCCTATTGATGATAGGTAACCATTTAATCCATTACCCCATAGCTTGTTTCTGGTAGAGAAGATAGGTGACCATTCAACTCATTATCCCCTAGCCTATTGATGATAGGTAACCATTTAATCCATTACCCCATTAATCTGTTTCTGGTAGAGAAGTTAGGTGACCATTCAACTCATTATCCCATAGCCTATTGATGATAGGTAACCATTTAATCCATTACCCAATAGCTTGTGTCTGGTAGAGAAGATAGGTGACCATTCAACTCATAATCCCATAGCCTATTGATGATAGGTAACCATTTAATCGATTACCCCATTATTCTGTTTCTGGTAGAGAAGATAGGTGACCATTCAACCCATTACCCCATAGTCTATTGATGATAGGTAACCATTTAATCCATAACCCCATTAATCTGTTTCTGGTAGAGAAGATAGGTGACCATTCAACTCATTATCCCATAGCCTATTGATGATAGGTAACCATTTAATCCATTGCCCCATTAATCTGTTTCTGGTAGAGAAGATGGTTGACCATTTAACTCATTACCCCATAGCCTATTGATGATAGGTAACCATTTAATCCATAACCCCATTAATCTGTTTCTGGTAGAGAAGATAGGTGACCATTCAACTCATTACCCCATAGCCTATTGATGATAGGTAACCATTTAATCCATAACCCCATTAATCTGTTTCTGGTAGAGAAGATAGGTGACCATTCAACTCATTATCCCATAGCCTATTGATGATAGGTAACCATTTAATCCATTACCCCATTAATCTGTTTCTTGTAGTGAAGATAGGTGACCATTCAATCCATTACCCCATAGCCTATTGATGATAGGTAACCATTTAATCCATTACCCAATTAATCTGTTTCTGGTAGAAAAGATAGGTGACCATTCAATCCATTACCCCATAGCCTATTGATGATAGGTAACCATTTAATCCATTACCCCATTAATCTGTTTCTGGTAGAGAAGATAGGTGACCATTTAACTCATTATCCCATAGCCTATTGATGATAGGTAACCATTTAATCCATTACCCCATTAATCTGTTTCTGGTAGAGAAGATAGGTGACCATTCAACTCATTATCCCATAGCCTATTGATGATAGGTAACCATTTAATCGATGATCCCATTAGTCTGTTTCTGGTAGAGAAGATAGGTGACCATTTATCCCATTATCCCATAGCCTATTGATGATGGGTAACCATTTAATCGATTACCCCATTAATCTGTTTTCGGTATTGAAGATAGGTGACCATTCAACTCATTACCCCATTAATCTATTTCTGGTAGAGAAGATGGGTGACAATTTAATCCTTTATCTTAAAGCCTGGTTCTAGTATTGAAGATAGGTGATCATTTAACCCATTACTTCATAGTCTGTTTCTGATATTGAAGATAGGTGACCACTTACAAAATCAGATAGAAAGCAAAGCAGAATGGGCCTTATCTATTTCATTCTCAGCGTGCTTTACAAAACCATCTTCCTCAATATAGAATTTAGAAAATATTTCTTGGGATGCATATTCTTGGCTATAAATTTGAACCACTTTCATCTGTTGAGAAATGAATCAAAGGCGTAAAAATGTGTATCTATGGAGTAATAGGAAAAACATTGTTCTCCTGAAAGACATCATAACTGCAGGACAAAAGTAATGCAGAAAGCGCCAAAATATTTCTGCATAACTTTTTTCCTCCATATAAACCCATTATACCATATACCCCCTGATTCTAGTTTTGGAAATAGGCAAACACTTAAAACAGGTTGAAAGTAAAGCAGAATGCGCATTAAATTACTTTCAGCCTGCTTTAAGTTTACTCTTGCTAAAATATAGAAAATATTTTTTATCATACATATTTATGACTGTATAAATTTATACTACTTCCTTCAGTTGAGGAATAAATAAAAACAGTAAAAAGGACGTTTTTATGGAGTAATCGGTTAAGCTGCCATCTTTATGTAAGACCAGAGCACCAGATAAGGGTAGTTTTTCAAAAACTAAAATCTTTATTTCTGAATTAAACCCTATGGTGTCACTACTCATTAGAATTGTCTCTCCGAGACGATTCTAATGAGTAGTAACACCATATGATTTGGTGCTAAAAAGAGTGAGAAAATGTTGGAATTGTTGAAAAAACTATCTCTTATCTGGAGCCCTGTAAGACTTTCAATTTCTCATTTGAATGGTAGCTGTACACATGTTTTACTGTACAGTCAAACACATGTACAGTGGAGAATCTGTTATTCTTTCCCGTTTAAACGCAAACGTACGCAAACGCAAAACACCAAAACGTAGAAAAATACAACTTTTTGACAATTCTGATAATTCATCTTTATCTTGGTGGCAAACAGTTTGGAGCCTGATCAGACGCCGGGTTACCCGGCGTCTGATCTGGCTCCAAACTGTTTGCACTACAAATAATAGTTTTAGCGTAAACGCGTTTATTGGGAAAGAATAACAGATTCTACACTGTAACCATTCATCACAGAAACTGGGCTGTCATTTCTCAGGATTTTTCCAAAATTTTCGTATATTTATCCTAGCAGTTGGAAGCTTAAAGCAGGCTGAAAGTAAAGCAGAATGTGCCATAAGGCACATTCTGCTTTGCTATCAGCTTGCTTTAAGTAATCACACTTGAAAAGTCGAACATTTGGAAATCTTAGGATTTTTCAAAATCAACTTATGGCAGCCCTGCAGAAACTTAGTCGTCTTTGAAGACGGGTTGTTGCTAAATACAGCTCAAATGTAATGCAGGTATTCCAAATAATATACATGTCCTAAAGACCATACTTTGTTTCTTCTTTTAATGGTCTTGTTTAACAAATATGATTGTTTGAACAACTTAAGCGTAGACAGATTAGCAAATATTTGAAAGGAGTATAGCTCCAGAAATTGAACCATTCCTTTAATAAATTCCATGAGTGTAAAGAAAGATGGGATGGTTGAGTGAGTTAGTGAGTGCATGAGTGAGTCAAATTGAGTGAATCTGATTGAGTGATTGAGTGAGTCAGATTGAGTGAGTGAAATGGGTAGAGTGAGCAAGTGAGTCTTGGAATGAATGATCAGGTGATTGAGTGAGTGTGTTTATCTGAATGAATGAATCTAACGAATGTGATCATCAAGACTTAAGTGTTCTATAAATGACTGAATAATTATGAAAGATTTAACTTGAGGTGTCAAGGTTTAAGAGTCAAGACTTGAGCCATTACCAAGCTTTAAATCAAAATCAACATTAAGTAACTCTTGAGGGTTATTATGGTCCCTCATGGATCTTTTTAGTTACCAAAATATGAACCAGTCTACTTTAAATTCTGGGTAGTTTATTGAATACTGCTCTAAAGTAGCAAACATTGTAGACCCCGATCAGATGGCTCCTATAGGAACCATCTGATCTGGGTCTACACTGTTTGCAAATGTAATGAGTATATTTTTAAATAGGTCCATATGGTGTTGAAAGAGTTAAGTCACAAATCAATCAACATTCCTTTACTGTAGTGTTTCTTTCTATTTCCAGCTGCAAGTCACATTTCACAGAAGATCAAGAAGTCCTACATTGCGTCCACCAGCAAGTTGGTGTCCAGTTTCCGCCAGGCTTCTCCTGCCTACTCCATGGTGAAAGCCTTTAGAGGCCACAAGGATGGTGTCTGGGAAGTGAACACCTCAAAACTGGACCATCAGATCATAGGCACAGCCTCAGCAGGTCTGTTGTTGTTGTTGTTGTTTCTGATGCTTCATCCCAATGTCATAGAATTTTAGCAGTTCTAGTCGCTTATCGAACATTTTATATTCCGTTTAGCAGTTTAGAAATTATTAAAGATTAAAGTTTGTCCGTTCATAGACACTGGCTATTGTAGTGTATGTAATGAGCATACTGTGAAATGAAGGCTTAGAGTATAAGTCGAATAATTTTGAAGATGTCGATTTCAAAGATAATCTTTTAACCCCTTTACCCCATTAACCCAAAAGTACACCTTTTTATGCCTTTGATTTATTATTCCACTGAAAAAAATAGTTCCACATTATACAGTCATGAATATGTAGCATAAGAAATATTTTCTTTATACTTGCAGATGGTAGCTTAAAGCAGACTGAAAGTAAAACAGAATGTGCCCTAAGATGCATTCTAATTTACTCTAAACCCACTTTAACCCATTACCCATAGCCTGTTTCTACTTTTGAAAATAGGTGACCACTTAAACTTAAAGCAGGTTGAAAGTAAAGCAGAATGCGCCTTGAGGCGCATTCTGCTTTACTTTCAGCCTGCTTTAAGCTACTGTCTGCTAGAATATTGAAAATAGTTCTTATCATACATATTCATAACCGGTTAAATTTGAACTCTTTTTCCTCAGTGGAAAAATTAAATAGATGCATATACAGGCGTATTTATGGGGTAATGGGTTTAAGCAGGCTGAAAGTAAAACAGAATGTGCCCTAAGGTGCATTCTACTTTACTCTTAACCTGCTTTAAGTAGTCACCTATCTTCAAAACTATTGGGTTAACCCTGTATGTATTGCCCGTCAAAGCCATGATATGCCTGACTTTATGTTTTACAGATCACACTGCTCGGATCTGGAATGTGGAGACTGGTCTTTGTGTACTGCAGTACTCTGGTCATCAGGGGTCAGTCAATGCCATCAGGTTTAACCCTGTGAAAGACTTGGTGGTGACCACATCAGGGGACGGGGTCGCACATATCTGGTGTCCCCAGGTCAACCTTCCACCACCAGAGGTCATTGTAAGTGTTTTCCTTTGTATGGTTCATTCAAACTTCTATATCTCGAATTTGCTTAACCCATTACCCCACAAATACGCCTCTTTAAGTCTTAAAACCTGTTTGAAATATACTCATGACAATTGCAAACAGTGTAGACCCAGATCAGAGGGCTCCTATAGGAGTCCTCTGTTCAGGGTCTAACTTGTTTGCTAATTTGTACCAGTATTAAGTTAACTACCCAGATGTCCAAGAAGGCTATTTAGTGCTTGGTGACTGCATGTAAAATGATCCACAAGGGAACATTATAACCCACATTGGTTATATAGTGTTGAAAGAGTTAAATAAATACAGAAGTACTGTAGACCCTATGCAGGATGTAGATGATTGGCATTTAGAGCATGGGGGGATCAATATCTCCTGCATCAGTGCAAGACAAATGTTCCAGTGCAGTTTAACTCTTTGAACCCTAGTCCCGCATATAGGCGTGCTTTTCAAACAGTGCACATGTGAATAGTACACTTGTCCTATGCAAACAGTGAAGACCCTGATCAGAGGGCTCCGAAAGGAGCCCTCTGATCAGGTTCTTCACTGTTTGTCACAATGCCAAACATTGACAAAAACAACCCTTAAAAGTCAGAAATGGACTAGACTAAAATGGAAACTGGAATTTTCCATTTAAAGTTTCAGGGAGGAAAGAGTTAACCTATCTATTACATAGAGGATAATTGTTTTTTTCAGTATAAGATAGAAATTTAATCCATTGAGTGAACATCAGACGTTATATTTTCACGAGTGGCGAAGCCACAAGTGAAAATATAACAGTCTGATGTTCACGAAATGGATTAAATTCGATCTTATACTAAAAAAATACAATTATTCTATTTATTTATGCTTTTAAGCCACTTTTTAAACGAATTTGTTCGACAATTGTGAAAGCGAAAGTACATTATTTACCCCGTGTTGAGCCCCAAGTTTACATCGAACACATTAACGAAACAGTTTCCCGTACGATGACTTCACTTATTTATTGATTTGACGTCATCCGAATTACGTCGTTGCTCCCGATTTTGGATTCGTGTTCTTCCGTTGAATGGTTCGCGACAAATCAGACTGCCGGAATTTAACGATAAGACACAATTGACTACGATTTTTGGGGAGCCCTACGGGGAAAACTGCGATTGGTGATAATCCACTGCAGTGATAATCCACTGCTATTTTCCGGTAATCCACCGAAAAGCATAAATAAAACCCTGAATTGTTAATTATTTTTAGGATTTGGTTTTTAAAGCAGGTGGCTTCTTAAAGGGACTCGCAACCGGATGGTGTTCTTGTCAAAATAAAATAAAATACTCAAATAAAAGCAAATTTGTGGCATTATTTGGCTTTTGACATTAAAAAAATATGATCAGTCCAAAAAACGTCTCAAGAATCGTCACCGAATCTTAGTTTTTTAGATATTTTCCATCGTTTTTCCATAGCGTTAGCTAACGGTATAGTTGTTGTTGTTGCTTCTCTACACGGGGTCAGACATAAACACGAGCCGAATTACGAAGTTGTATGCACTTTCGATCGCTACACATTGAAATATGTTAAATCGATCCGAGATAAACGGATAGTTCCGTGGTCCATTGGTCTAAGCGGTTTCCCCTATTTTGCCTTCTGTCCGCCAATGCCGGGCCCCGGGTTCGAATCCCACCAGAGACCAATATTTTTTTTTATTGAAATGCATTTTTTTTAAACAGAATTTCGTATCCTAAACTAATTCTTTACCATTGATATAAGCGTTTGACACATATTTACAAATTACTATTTTTAATGCACCATCTGGTTGCGAGTCGCTTTAAAACAAGATGAAAGTTAAACAGAAAGCTCCTTTTATTAAGGCTGTCACTTGTCTTTCATACAATCAATTAGCCATCTTTTTACTGCTCATAAGAGACAGGTTTTTACTGTATACATTAGGATCATTAGCAGTTTGGCATATAATCCACTAATTATAACCACTGGTACAAAGTTACAAATAAGTGGATATTTTGATAGAATATATATAATTACGCGGCATCTGATCTGCATGCAAGCTGTTTGCAAATGTAAGTCAAATCTACATTTTCCCTCCCTATAACGACTCCCTCCGAACAACACACACAATATGTGTCTCCCATTGGGTGTCGTTGTAGAGAGGGAGCACTGTAGTGATTAAGCGCAAACACATAAAGGGAAATAATAGATTAGCGTAAAGGATTTTTTTTCTATGACATCAATAGCACCTTTATTTGCTAATTCCATCGGTCCTTAACCATGTCCTCTCATGGAAGTACCATTTAGCGCATTTAATATATTCCGCCACGGAAGACAAGAGTACTTATTTAATCAGTCATGAATAATTGTTTTATAATAAAGGTTTTTCCATATTCTAGCATATGGAAGTTTAAAGCAGGCTGAAAGTAAAGCAGAATGTGCCTTAAGGCACATTCTGCTTTACTTTCAACCTGCTTTAAATGGTCACCTATCTTCAAAATTTTGAAACAGGCTATGCGGTAAAGGGTTAAGTACAGATAACCTGTAAATTCAGCTAATTAGGCAGTGCTTTGTCTGGTTGGAAATCTTCCATGTTTAGTGGTTCAAAGACCTGGGGTCAGTTTAGTAAAAATAAATCCCAACTGTTTTTGTCGCAAAATACAATGAAAATCTGTTTTTACTGCTACTCTTAACCCTTTACCCCCATGCCAGTTTATAGTTTTGGATTGAAGTGACTACTTAAAGCAGGCTAAAAGTAAAGCAGGATGCGTCTTAGGGTGCATTCTGCTTTACTTTTAGCCTGTTTTAAGCTATCATCTGTTTTAATATAGAAATTATTTCTTATGATGCATATTTCTAACTGAATAAATTTAAACTATTTTCTTTAGTGGAGGAATAAATCAAAGTAGTAAAAATTCATATTTATGGCGTAATGAGCTAAAGAATGGGATTCAGGGTGTCAGTCTATACTGATCTGGATCCATAGTGTTTATATAGGTCATAACCCATTACCCCATAGCCTGTTTCTAGTTTTGAAGACAAGTGAACACTTAAAACAGGTTGAAAGTAAAGCAGAATGTGCCTTAAGGCACATTCTGCTTTACTTTCTGCCTGTTTTATGGTGTCATGTGCTAGGATATAGAACATATTTCTTATGTTACATGTTTATGATTGTATAGATTGGAACTATTTTCTTCAGTGGAGGAATACATTTTATGCGCTAAAAGTCCCTTATATGGGGGAAAGGGTGAAAGATACTGGATGCTGGTGTCAGTCTATGCTGATCTGGATCCATAGTGTTTGTAAAGGTTTTGATGTTACTATCTGAAATAGGTGGTTTGCTTAACCATCTAACTGCTTTGAAGTTATTTGCTTTAAAGAGGCTCGCAACCGGATTTAGCATTAAAAATAGTAATTTGTAAATATATGTCAAATGCTTATATAAATGGGTAAGATTTAGTTTAGGATAATAAATTCTGTTAAAAAATGCATTTCAATAAAAAAAAAAGAAGAAGCTCTGGTGGGATTCGAACCCGTGACCCTCCATGCAGAGACAAACATGAAAAATGAGGAAACCCCTTTATCGCCTCGGCTACCAGCGCTCTCTCTATATATGGTAGCGAATTAACGTACTTCACTGGTAGCGATTGATAATACTTTTTTCGGCTCGGGTTTATGTCTGGGCCCGTGTAGAAAAGCAACAACAACAACTATACCGTCAGCTGACGCTATAGAAAAACGATGGAAAATATCTAAAAAAACTAAGATTCGGTGACGATTCTTGAGGCTTTTTTTGGACTGATCATATTCTTTTAATGTCAGAAGCCAAATAATGCCACAAATTTGCTTTTATTTGAGTATTTTATTTTATTTTGGCAAGTACACCATCCGGTTGCGAGTCCCTTTAACCCTTGACACCATAGCCTGTATCTGGTATTGAAGACAGTTGACCACTTAAAGCAGGTTGAAGGTAAAGCAGAATGTGCCTTCAGGCACATTCTGCTTTACATTTAACCTGCTTTATGGTATCATATGCTAGAATATAGGGAACTATTTTCTTCAGTAGAGGAATGATTAAGAGATGTGAAAAGGCGTATTTATAGAGTAATTTGTTAAACAATTCTGGGAAAAAACCTAACCCCTAACAGTGAAAATGAACTAGGTCGATCCATTTTCTTCAGTGGAGGAATTAATAACATGTAAATGAGTAAAAAAGCATATATATGAAGTAAAAGTGTTAACAAATGATTTTGTCTGTTGCAGAAATCTCATTCATCTGGTGAGGATGAGTTAGACATGTCAGAGAAAGAAGATATGGCAGATGGTTAGTTGACACTTAGTATTTCTCACATAACTACCACTTTTTAGCTCACCTGAGCTAGCTCAGAGTGTGCTTTTGCAATCCTTGAATGTCCGGTGTCCGTCGTGCGTCGTTCGTCATCAACAATTTTAGTGTTTACACTCTAAAGGCCACAATATTTATCCAATCTTTCTCAAACTTGCTCAGATTGTATATTACCATAAGAGTTCGGATGAGTTCCGATTATGGTTGAAATCTGACTTAAAGGTCAGGAGTTATCTACCTTTGAATTGCTGAAAATGCCATATTTAACAGTGTTTACACTCTAGAGGCCACACTATTTATTTAATCTTTCTCAGACTTGCTCAGATTGTATACATGTATTACTATAAGAGTTCGGATGAGTTTGATTATGGTTGTAATCTGACCAATAGGTCAGTAATAATATACCTTTGAATTGCTGAAAATGCCATATTTAACAGTGTTTACACTCTAGAGGCCACAATATTTAATCAATCTTTTTTAAACTTGCCCAGATTGTATATTACCATAAGAGCTCGGACGAGCTTAATTATGGTTGAAATCAGACAAATAGATCAAGAGTTATATATCTTTGAATTGCTGAAAATGCTATATTTAACAGTGTTTACACTCTAGAGGCCACTATTTGAATCCAATCTTTCTCAGACTTGCTCAGATTGTGTATGACCATAAGAGTTCGGATGAGTTTGATTATTGTCTTTGAACTAATAGGTCGTGAGTTATCTACCTTTGAATTGCTGGAAATGCCATATTTAAGGGTGTTTACGCTCTATATAGAGGCCACAATATTTATCCAATCTTTCTAAAACTTGCTCATATTGTATATGTCCATGAGAGTTCAGATGAGTTCGATTATGGTTGAAATGGGATGAATAGGTCAGGAGTTATCTACCTTTGAATTGCTGAAAACACCATATTTAACGGTTTTTACACTCTAGCACCCACAATTTTGATCCAGTCTTTTTCAAACTTCCTCAGATTGTATATTACCATAAGAGTTCGAATAAGTTAGTGTGATTATGGTTGAAATCATACCAATAGGTCAGAGTTATCTGCCTTTGAATAGCTGAAAATGCCATTTCTAACAGTGTAAACACTCTTGCAACTATGTACAGTTTACAATGGATTTTGATTATACTTGCACACAAAATATATAGCTATAAGTTCTTGAAGCAGTGCAATTATTGTTGAAATCTAGTAATTGTGGCGATAGTTATCTGCCCTTGATATACTTTGAAATGCTAGAAAAGGCTTCATTTCAGTATTGTTTAGGCTCCAGTTATCAGCCCCTGATGTACTCTACTATACTAGAATTATGAGATTGTATTACAAAATTGTTTACATGCTATACTACAAATTTGAATGGATTTAGATTAAAATGGATGAAAGAGAAAGGTAAAACTATCAGACTTCAGTACAAGAGGTGAGCGATATCAGGGCCTTCAGGCCGTCTTGTTTCAAAAGCGAACAACGATCGTGAATATCCTTGTCTCCAACATGTGCGAATTCACTTTGATGATTTAAACCACTATTTATAAAGGCGTTATCTATGTCACTTATTAATGGATTCTAAAAAAAGGCCTTTTGCTTAAAAAATACATTAAATAGTTGGTTATGTGAGAAAAAGAATCTGTCACTCACTCATCAGTGTATGAGGCATGCTGATCTCAACCTCGTCTAGAATAGAGAAGTTATTAAGCTCGCCAAGGCTCGCTTAATAAGATTTCATTTCTAGACTCAGTTGAGATCACCTTGTCTCATACATCGACTCATGACAGATCCTATATGTCCACAGATCCAAAGGTGCAATCTGAATGGCAAATAGTGTAGACCCCGATCATACTCCTTCTTAACCCATTACCCCATAAATACGCCTTTTTACGCCTTTAATTAATTCATCTACTGAAGAAAATAGTTCCAATTTATACTGTCACAAATAAAAAACATAAGAAGTATTTTCTATATTCTAGAAGATAATAGCTTAAAGCAGGCTGAAAGTAAAGCAGAATGTGCCTCAAGGCACATTCTGCTTTACTTTCAACCTGCTTTAGGTGGTCACCTATTTTGAAAACTAGAATCAGGCTATGGGGTAATGGGTTAAGCTGTTTTCTCAGACCTGTCTTTCCTAATACCTAGGGTCAATACGGTATATTCCACTAATTTTAACATCAAGTTAAATTGAAAATAAACAAAGCTCCAATTAGGGGAATGTTTGCACATATACCATAATGACAGATGTGCATTTGAACAGGGTTTTGATCTGCTATGATTTTTCACAAAATTACACTTAGTTGAACTTAGTCAAATTTTTGCCGACATGGGCATCATATTTGTCTTACAGACAAAGCCATCCCTCTAGTTTTTTCTTCAATGTCTTTTTTTTTTTTTTTACAGATATCCCAGAACCAGTTGTAAATGCATGCCTGCGGACACCAACAAGGGAGCTAACTGGTCATAATGGCGTTGTGATTGCAGCTGATTGGCTGCACAGTGGTGATCAGGTGATCACTGCATCATGGGATAGGACAGCCATTTTGTTTGATGCTGAAACTGGAGAAACCGTATCTACACTTACTGGTGAGCTTTATCTTGCCAATATGTTAAACTGTTGATACATTTTTAGCTCACCTGGCACATAGTGCCAAGGTTACCTATTTTGATCGCCCTCTGTCCGTCGTCGTTCGTTATTTCGTGCTTCGTTCGTTCGTGCATGGCTCGTCTGTTCGTCATCAACAATTTCTTTAAACGACATCTCCTCCGAAACTACTGGATAGAATTTTACCAAACTTGGCTTGAATGATCCTTATATTGTCCTCTTTCAAAGTTGTTCAAACATTTCTGGTCCGTTGCATATCTAGGTAACATGAGCTAAAAATAGAATCTTTTCAATGAAAACTTAAAAAATCATCTTGTCTGAAACCACAGTACCCTGAGCTTAGATATTTGGCACAAAGCATCGTCTTCAGGTCCTCTATCAAGATTGTTCAAATTATGTCCCTTGGGTCAAAAATGATCCCGCCCCGGGGGGTCGTAATTTTACATAGTTATATTATAAAATCATCAAAAATCTTTATCTCTGAATCTAATATGGCCAAAGCTATGATATTTGGCATGATGACACTTCTAGAAGCCCTTAACCAATATTGTAAATATGGTTCCTGTCTGTTGCATATCTAGGTCACAGGAGCTAAAAATAGATTTGTTCAATGAAATCCTAAAAAAAACTTCTTGTCTGAAACCACAGTACCTTGAGCTTAGATATTTGGCACAAAGCATCATCTACAGGTCCTCTATCAAGATTGTTCAAATTATGTCCCTGGGGTAAAAAATGACCCGCCCCGGGGGTCGTAATTTTACATGGAGTTATATAGTGAAATCTTCAAACATCTTTATCTCTAAAACTAATATGGCCAGAGCTTTCGTATTTGGCCTGATTACACTTATAGAAGCCCTTAACCAATATTGTTAATATGGTTCCAGTCAATTGCATATCTAGGTCACAGGAGCTAAAAATAGATTTTTTCAATGAAAACTTAAAAAATCTTCTCGTCTGAAACCACAGTACCGTGAGCTTAGATATTTGGCACAAAGCATCATCTTTAGGTCCTCTATCAAGTTTGTTCAAATTATGCCCCTTGTGTTAAAACTGCCAAGGCCCTAGTGGTCCAATTTTACATAGAGTTATGTAGTGAAATATTCTTCTCTGAAACTACTATGGCAAGAGCTTTGATATTTAGCATAGTGACACTTTTAAATGTTCTTTACCAATATTGATGAAATGGTTCGGGTCTGTTGCATATCTGGGTCATATTAGCTAAAAATAGATTTTTTTTCAATGAAAAGTCTTCCTGTCTGAAACCATCAATGTAGAAAGTATTTGACAGCACACTTAATTTTCAAGTTCATCAACAAGATTTTTAGCTCACCTGAGCACAAAGTGCTCAAGGTGAGCTTTTGTGGTCAGTCAATGTCCGGCGTCCGTCGTCGTGCGTTGTGCGTTGTGCGTCAACAATTTCTTCAAACATCTTCTTCTCCAAAACCACTTGCTTGATTGCAACCAAACTTCACAGGAATGTTCCTTGGGTCAAGCTCTTTCAAAGTTGTTCAAAGAATTTGAAACCATGCAGAACTCTGGTTGCTATGGCAACCAAAGTTAAAAAATAAGGAAATCTTAAAAAATCTTCTTGTCACAAACCACAAGAGCCAGAGCTTAGATATTTTGCACATAGCATTACCTATAGGTCCTCTATCAAAGTTGTGCAAATTTTGCCCCTGGGGTCAAAATTGGTCCCGCCCCGGGGGTCAACGTTTTACATAGAGTTATATAGTGAAATGTTCAAACATCTTTTTCTCTGAAACCAATATGTCCAGAGCTTTGATATTTAGCATGGTATTACTTCTAGAGGTATTTGACTTATGTTGTTGAATCGGTTCCGGTCCGTTGCATATCTGGGTCACCTAAGCTAAAAACAGATTTTTTTTCCACGAGAACTTAAAAAATCTTCTTGTCTGCAACCATAATACACTTAGCTTAGATATTTTGCACATAGCATCGTCAACAGATCCTCTATCAAAGTTGTTCAAATTTTGTCCCTGGGGTCAAAATTGACCCCGCCCCGGGGATCACAGTTTTACATAGAGTTATATAGTGAAATGTTCAAACATCTTTTTCTCTGGAACCAATATGACCAGAGCTTTGATATTTGGCATGATGTAACTTTTAGAGGTCCTTCACATATATGGATGATTTGGTTCTGGTCTGTTGCATATCTGGGTCACCGGAGCTAAAAATAGATTTTTTCAATGAAAACTTCAAAAATCTTCTTGTCTGAAACCATAGTACACTGAGTTAAGATATTTTGCACATATCATCGTTTACAGGTCCTCTATCTTAGTTGTTCAAATTTTGCCCCTGGGGTCAAAATTGGCCCCGCCCTGGGGGTCACCTTTTACAAATCTTCTTTTCTGAAATCACGTGACCCATCCTAGTGTCACCATTGTCAGGTGAGCGATCAAGGGCCATTCTGGCCCTCTTGTTGAAATTATGTCTCTGGGGTAAAAAATGATCCCACCCCAGGGGTCATAGGACCCTTGTTTTGGTTTTTCCAGATGAGCTATATTTAGGCCGGCATGGGCCTCTTGTATTTTATATACCTATTGATGATTTATGGAGATTTCTCAGTTAGATGAATTTTATATCGTCACAGTTGATATCATAGCTAATGATGATATCACTTTTTGTGATGTCACGTCTCAATATCTTAAGTGACGTCGTGCATAAACAATTAATTTTGTGGGTTTTTTTCTGTAAAAACATCAATAAAAACTGTATATAACAAATAGATTAATCAATTCCTTTGAATAGATATGAAAAATATATCACGAGAATAGGTTGTTATCTGGTAAAAAAATGAGTCCACATGACCCATTTTTTAACCAGATAATGACCAATTCTTGTGATATATTTTTCATATCAATCCAAAGGTATTGATTAGCCTCTATTTAGCTGTGTTAACCCGTTTCTCCATAGAGGCACATTTTTACCCCTTTACCTTTTCTTCATAAAAATGCCTTTTCATGATTCTACCCTGTCTTGTGAAAGTTTCAGTAGGTGTTTCTGCAACCTGACAGGTGGCGACTAAAAGCCAAATGAAAACAGAGCTTTAGAAGCTTTCTGCTTTGTTTTCAGCCTGCTTTAAGCAACCACCTATCTCGAATAGCTTTGGAATAATAAACAGTTTGACATATACTGTGCAGTATATTTTAATTCCCTTTGACATGACCACTAAAGAGAAGGCTATTTGATTTTATGAAAGACAGGTGACTGCTTAAAGCAAGGTGGAAGTAAAACATTTACATTCACCTTGCTTTAAGCTGTCACCAACCATAAAAACATAATTATTAACACAATTTAATAGTTGTAATATAGAGGTTTTACTTTAATGTGTGGATCAGGATGCAAAAGTCAACATCATACACTGTCAGTTTTGAAGGTACAGTCGAGAAAACATTATTCTTTCCCAATAAACGCGTTTACACTTAAACTATTATTTCAATTTCAAACAGTTGGGAGCCAGATCAGATGCTGGGTAACCTGGCATCTGATCAGGCTCCAAACTGTTTGCCACTCAGATTAACATGAATAGTCAGATTTGTCTAAATGTTGTCTTTTTGTAGGTTTTATTGCGATGTGTTTGTGTTTCATTTGCATTTAAATGGGAAAGAATAATGTTTTCTGTACGTATATTTCTGTGTGTTCAGGGCATGATCAGGAGCTGACAGAAGTGTGTGCCCATCCTACCCAGAACCTGGTGGTAACCTCTTCTAAAGATACAACATTTAGACTGTGGGATTTCCGGGATCCCAACATGCCCGTGACCGTGTTCCAAGGGCACACTCAGTGAGTAATTTTAACGCTTTCAAGCATACAGCCCTCTGTAGAGATTACTGATTACATATGCAAACAGTGTAGACCCTGATCAGAGGGCTCCTATAGGAGCCCTCTGATCAGAGTCTGCACTGTTTGACTTTTTTCATTGGTTTTTGGTGTCATATCAAAAATGTAACAGTAGACTGGTTCAAAATACTTGTACTAGAAGAGTCCAAATGGACTATAAATATCCACAAGAGAAATTTAGGGTTGAACGGTTTATTAGTGTAAACATAAGTTTATCAACTCTTTCATGCTACTATCATGTTCTGTTAACCCATTAAGCCATACTGACTCATTTTGACTCATTGCGCAATAGCCTCATACTAACTCATTTTGACTCACTTTAATCAACTAGCATGCATTGAGGTGATCGCACTGATAATTGTTAATCGCTTATGAGTTAATGGGTAATAAAATGAGACACTGAAAACGTTTTCTGCGTCCTGACAGGTTGATGCTTAAAGCAGGCTGAAAGTAAATCAGAAAGCTCCTTTAAGAAAGCTTTATTTCCAGTGTGCTTTAAGAAACCACCCGTCTGGAAGATTGCAGTAATAAGAAAATGATTAAGATTATGTGATTTCTATATCCCAAATACCAGTCAGAGTGTTCCAAGGGTACCCTTAGTGAGAAATATAATTTGTCAGGGTCTTGCATACATTTAGATTGAGTGACTTTCAGGACCTTAACATGTCAGTGACAATATTTCCAGGGCTCAAAAACAACTACCATTGAAACAGGACTTCATCTGTGGTTGTTTAGTTTTAACCCTTTCCTCCCTGAAATCTCAAATGGACAATTCTAGTTTTTTTCAATTTAGTCTAGTCCATTTTTGACATTTTAGAGTTGATTTTCACAATATATGTAAAATTGACAAACAGTGTAGACCCTGATCAGGGTCTACACTGTTTGCATATGTCAAGTGTAGTCCTAACAGGTACGCTGTTTGCAAATGACTCATATATGTGTGACTAGGGTACAAAGGGTTAAACTATACCATCATAAACTTATAATACATCCTTTGTATGCCTAAACATTTTCCTTATAACTGGAAGGAGAGGCAAGTACAGTAGTACACTCACAACCTAGGCAATATGGTGTTAACCGTTTTTTATTTTCCTTATAAGAAATGCATTTCTTTGCCTCTTTCTTATAATATAATAATCTTTATGAGGTCGATGAATTTCTGCTCTCTGCAGTCACCTGATTTAACATAGAAAATAAAGTATGTTTGAAAGAGGGTAAAGCAGTTGTTTGTTATAAACTGTCAGAGATTTCTGCTTACTATTCAGCTTGAATAAAGCAACCACCTGTCTTAATACATTGAATCCTGCACTTAATACATTGAATCCTATACAAGTATTCCATTTAGAAACAGTGTACCTGTAAAGAGCACATAATTATGTCCTATGCAAACAGTGAAGACCTGCAAGATCAGAGGGCTCCTTTAGGAGCCCTCTGATCTGGGTTTACACTGTTTGTCATTTTGCAATTTATGATAGAAAACAATCCTTAATAGTCATAAATGGACAAGACTTAATTGGAAACTGGAATTGGCTTTTAAAAGTTTCAGGAAATGAGTTAAACAGTGAACCCTTGACATGCATACAGTGGAGAATCTGTTATTCTTTCCCGTTTAAATGCAAACGTACTCAAACGCAAAGCACTAAAACGTAGAAAAGAACAACTTTTGGACAATTCTGATAATTTATCTTTATCTTGGTGGCAAACAGTTTGGAGCCTGATCAGACGCCGGGTTACCCGGCGTCTGATCTGGCTCCAAACTGTTTGCAGTGAAAATAATAGTTTTAGCGTAAACGCGTTTATTGGGAAAGAATAACAGATTCTCCACTGTATATGCGTTATTTGCAAACAGCACAGCTGTGAGGAGTACACTTGTCCTATGCAATCTGTGAACCCTGATCAGAGGGTCTACACAGTTTGTTATTTTGATATATATTGTAAAAATCTACCCTAAAAGTCAAAAATGGAATGGACTAAATTGAAATCTAGAATTGTCCATTTGAGGTTTCAGGGATGAAAGGGTTAAACAGTGAGAAATAGTTGTGAAATAAACTTCTTGTAGGAGGTATCGAGGCTTTGATGTCTTGATCTTTCTCTGACTTCAACAGATTAGTACATTTTCTGGGTATTTTTTTTACATTCAAACCATCTGTTATTTCAGACCAGTTACAACAGCCGTGTTTGCTGGACAAGAGAAGGTTGTGTCAGGCAGCGATGACCGAACGGTAAAAGTCTGGGACCTTAAGAACATGAGATCTCCCATTGCAACAATTAGAACAGACTCATCTGTAAACAGGTAACTTTATTGTTACAGTACTGAACCATATTAAATTAAATTGATAATCGCAAGTGAATTACCATCAAATTGCCATCGAATCGCCATCGAATTGGACGCGACTTTTCCGAAGCGGTTGTGACAAAAATGGAATCGAAAAACATTAACGAAGGCATATTTGCGAATATTGGTGAGATACACAATTCAGGCGAACTTAACGCATTAATTGCGTTGGAAAATATTCACAAGCGAATTGCCATCGAATTGCAAGCGAATTGCCATCGAATTGCAAGCGAATTGCTAAAATTGTTAATTTAATAAGGCTCAGTACTGTAACATATTAACCCTGGCTAAACTGAAAAGAAATCTGAACATTTTACAAGCCCTGAACAGCTGGTTTGCGGGAGGTCGGTGGTTCGAAACAATGCTGTAATTAGCTTGATGTCCCGATATGACTGAAATACTGTTAACCCTTTACCCAATAACCCGTTTATAACATTAAATACAGGTGATCACTTAAAGCAGGTTGAAAGTAAAGCAGAATGTGCCATAAGGCACATTCTGCTTTACTTTCAGCCTGCTTTAAAATACCATCTAATAGGCTATATAAAATATTTGTTAATGGTAATTGTTCATGAGAGAATAAACTGGAAATATATTCTTCAGTGGAGGAATAAATTAAATACCCTAAATGTTGCTTCTGTAGGGGAAAGGATTAAAGCAGCGTACAATCATAACAAGTACAAAATACACACAGTGTAGACCTTGATCAGAGGGTTCCCCACTCTGATCAGGTTTTGCACAGGTTGTTTTACTTTTATTCTGAAATATTTTCGTACTCGTTGATACGCTGTATGCCAGATTGGGGATACAAGAAGTGACAGCGGTTTTGAGAACAAGACGTCTGAGATGGTATGGACACGTTGTCCGGGCCACTTCATGCACCAACTCAACCATGAGTATGACAGTTACTGGTCCTAGAGGTAGAGGGAGACCAAGAAAGTCCTGGTCAGACTGCGTCAAGGCTGATATGAACATCTGTAGCCTTGCAGGCATAGATCCACAGAACAGAGAAGCGTGGAGACTGGGTGTTAGACACTCTAGCCACCTGCTGCCTACCCCAGTCCCTGGGACACCTGCAGCAGTTGAAAAATAAACTCAGGATCAAGTCAAGTCAAGTCAATTTTGTCTAAATTCAATATAAAAAAAGGGTTAACCATTTTCCTCCACATATTAAAAAATTATTCCCTTTTTCATTCAAAGATTAGTGTGCATGTAGAATGTATGTAGGGGGTCGGAGCAATTTGTTTTGTTTCCAGAGACATCCCATTATAAGCAACCTTATGGCACATTCTGCTTTACTTTCAACCTGCTTTAAGTGGTCACCTAACTTCAGTACTAGAAACAGTTAGATATTTTATTAGACAATGAGCTTCTTTTTCACACATAACCAAAACAGTGTTTTTTCCACTTAATAACATAACAATTATACTATATTGGTTTCCCAAGATTGACCCAATTACAGTGGAGAAAACGTTATTCTTTCTCGTTTAAACGCAAATTACGCAAACGCAAAGCACTAAAACGTAGAAAAGTATAACTTTTGGACCATTCTGATAATTCATGTTTATCTTGGTGGCAAACAGTTTGGAGCCTGATCAGACGCCGGGTTACCCGGCGTCTGATCTGGCTCCAAACTTTTTGCACTGCAAATAATAGTTTTAGCGTAAACGCGTTTATTGGGAAAGAATAACGTTTTCTCCACTGTACGTATCATGTCATATAATTATTTTCTTTGACCATTTGTATAACATCATATTTGTTCTAAAGGGTTCTTACACTTGTTACTGCTAAAGGAATCTTAACCCATTGTTTTAACCTGGAGATAAGGGAAGTTATGTGAGAGTTGGTTTTCTTTTCAGGCTGGCAGTATCTCCTAGTCAGAATATTATTGCTATACCCCATGACAACCGCCATATACGTCTATTTGATATCCATGGCAACAGACTGGGGAGATTACCAAGAAGTAACAGGACGGTATGTAAACAGTTATGTCTGTTTAAAGACTTTACTTGACCTAGCTTGGGTGGTAACACCTAGCACTGTAGATAGTTTGAGTCAAAGTATGGAGAGCATGCACTTACTCAGCTAGCGTCTAGGCAAAGAATCATTCAGGTATCTCATGTGAGGCCCAAACCTAATATTTGATAGTTTGGTTAGTAAAACCCATTTAAAAAAACCTTTAGATGTAGTATATATGAGCCTCTATTCAAAACTTCAGATTGCTGAGCCATTGTTTGCACAACTTTCTCATGCTTCACAGTTACTTTCTCGCCTAGTGAGAATAATGGCGGGATCAATGAATGGACTGGGGTAATGTCTTTAAACAGTGTAACTTTCTTACGCAAAATACAGTAAATCTCAGCAATGTCTCCTTAGATGAAGAATATTTTTAATGTTAAATGTATGTAACCCCTTATAACCCATTACCCCATAAATACGCCTTTTAACGCCTTAAATTTATTTGTCCACTGAAGAAAATAGTTCTTATTTATACAGTTATGAATATATATCATAAGAAATAATTTCTATTTTCTAGAAGATCGTAGCTTAAAGCAGGTTGAAAGTAAAGCAGAATGTGCCTTAAGGCACATTCTGCTTTACTTTTAACCTGCTTTAAGTGGCCATCTATCTTCAATAATAGAAAAGGCTATGGGGTAATGGGTTAAGTGGTCACCTATTTTCAAAACTAGAATCAGGCTCTGAGGTAATGGGTTAAATCAGTATGAAATTAAACTTAAACTTATTAATTTGATTAAACGCCTATTTTTACACATAGTATATTCAATGGCGTTGTACAATGAATGATAAAATAAAAATGAACAATCAATAGAACTAAAGTGCACATAACAGTACTATCTATATATGTAAAGAATACTGACAGCTGATATTCTTGTTCACACATTACTTAAACCACGAGTCAAACTTTCTGAAAAAAAAAAATTAAAAAATTAAAGCAGATGTATTTGAAACCAATTCCTTATTTCTCAACTAAACACTGTTGTGACTACTCATTACAATAATCTTTTTTTCAGATATTTGTAATGAGAAATTATATCATAGGGTTTGATGGAGAAAAAGGGATGTTAGTATTTTTGAAACTCACATTTATAATCTCGAGTTATGTTGTATATTGACAGGGTCATACCAAGATGGTGTGTAGTGTGGCGTGGCTGGAGGAGAACCCGCTGTGTAATCTAGCATCATGTGGCTTTGACAGACAGGTCCTCGGATGGCACATCAACCTGCAAGCAAAGGAGTAGTGATAGGTGAAGCAATAACATACAAAACAAATCTCAATTGAGTGACGTAACAGATAGTGGGAATGTTTGAAAGCAGCTGGCTGGTTTAACACATTGGCCAGAGTCCCTGACACTTGATACAGACAATTCCAGTTTTAAAAAATCTCTAGTCCATTTTGATCATTTTATACAAGTCATGTACCTTTTATTTCAAAATGACAAGCAGTGTAGACCCAGATCAGAGGGCTCCTTCTTGGTCTGCACCGTTTGCACAGGGAAAGTGTACTCTTCACAGGTACATGTATATTGTTTGTAAATTATGCATATCTGCGTCACTAGGGGGCAATTAGTTAAATAGAACAAAAGTTTGAGCTGACATGGAAGGAAGGATGTGAATGACCGCTTAAGGTTGAGGACCCCTAATGAGATTGCGCCAATGTTGGTCAATATCGCAACTAGAAAGATAGAACTAGAATCATTGAAGACAGATCGCTGATTGAAGCAGGGCAAAAACATGGGTATAATTAAATTTTATATGTGTGAAACATTAACCAGTCTACTTGGAACTGTTGGTAGTTTGATAAATACTGGTCTAAATTAACAAACAGTGTAGACCCTGATCAGAGGGCTCCTATAGGATAATAGGAGCCCTCTTATCTTGGTCAACACTGTTTGCAAATATTACGAGTATCTTTTTAACAGTTCCATGGTGCTGAAAGACTACACTGTTTGCATAGGGCAAGTGTACTCTTCGCAGGTATACTGTTTGTAAATGATGCATATCTGAATCACTAGGGGGCAATTAGTAAAATAGAACAAAAGTTAGACCTTTTGCAATGTTACTACATGTAGTTGTTTTTTGTATGTACAGTTTGGTTGATTTGATAAAGGGACAAATTTAAACCAGGTATGACTTTTGAAACAGTGGAACCAGATAAGACAGCTTCCTAAGGATCTGGGGCCTGTTTCATATAACTTTGTACGACAAAAACGGTCGTAAGTCAAAACTTTAAAAAAAACATTTAATTTCTGATTTCTCTATCTAATCCTATCTCGTGACATCTCTTTGGAATCGTCTTTTCAAGACGATTCCAAAGAGATGTAACAAGTCAAGATTAGATGGAGAAATAAATAATAATTGAGACTTTTATAATCCAACTTACAAAAAATTTTGTACGAAGTTTTATGAAACGGGCCCCTGAACTGCTTTATTATAAGATCTTTATATGTGAGTCTGCACTTTTTCCTGTGGAAAGTTTTGTTAGCCATTGTATTAGTTCAATTGATAGCTATTAACCCTTAGCCTGCCACTCACGACTATAGCTCCATATGCAAACAACTTGGATCCGGATGAGACGCCGAGTAACTCGGCGTCTCATCCGGATCCAAGCTGTTTGACACTCGGACAACATTTTCAGCAATTTTGAGCAACTTTGAAGCACTTTGAAACTTGAAGCAGACGAGAAATATAGCAGACGACAATATATTTGGCGGGCTAAGGGTTAATGGTGGGCGGAGTTTTATAAAGATATTCAGCAAGAGAATATTTAATCCATTATCCAATAGCTTCTTTCTTATTTTAAAGAGAGGTGACCACTTAAAGTAGGTTGAAAGTAAAGCAGAATGTGCCTTAAGGTTCATTCTGCCTTACTTTCAGTTTGCTTTAAACAACCATCTGCTAGGATTTTAGATTTTCTTATGAAATATAATAGTGCATTTTAATGATTGTAATAAGTGGAAATATTTTCTTTAGTGGTAGAATAATTGATAGGCCTAAAAAGGCATACCTATCAGGTAATTGGTATAACAGGCTGAAAGTAAAGCAGAAATCTTGCTAAGGGAAATTTCTGCTATACTGTCATACTGCTTAACTCATTACCATAGTCCCTTTTCTAGTATTGAAGACAGCTGGCTACTTAAAGTAGGTTGAAAGTAAAACAGAATGTGCCTAAAGGCACATTCTGCTTTACTTTCAGCCTGCTTTAAGCTATCATCTACTAGTGTATAGAAAATATTTCTGGTGATAGTTACTCATGACTGTACATTCTGCATTACTTTCACCCTGCTTTAAACCCAAGTGCTTATAAGTATGTAGAGTTGATGAAATCAAATAGTTCCAAAACCTTACTAAATCTATCAAGGTATATCTATGAAGCTTTTGATATGAGGAAAGCTGCACTGAACTACCTTGATTGATTTGTATACGAGTCAGTGTTTTATTATCTAATCATTTACCAAAAAATGATCATTTAATATCTTTTTTTTTCATGAAAATAGCAGTTCAACCTCAAATTCTAAATTTTCGAAAATAGATCTACTATCATTTGAAATACTTTTTTTTTTTATTATTATTATTATATGCATGTTTGTTTGGCCACTTTGGCCATCTGTAAATATGTTGTGAGTAACGAGGAATTTGTTAATTCAAGTTACTGATTGAATAAAGAATTATTATTATTATTATTACTTAAGTGGCCACCTATCTTCAATACTAGAAGCAGGCAATGGGGTAATGGGTCAAGGCACGGAATGGCATTCCTGTTCTAAAAACTGTCTGTGTACCTTTTGTGTGGTTGCTTTACACTAGATGGACAATAGTTAAAAGTTGTTGCATAATATTTGTCACACACCCTAGTCAGATCTCTACACAATATTTTAATAATTGTCTTTATGTGCATATGTTTAGGTATATCTGATGTATAGTCAATCATGTATTAAGCGACAATTCAATATTAGACCATTTGGAAATTCTTTAAGAGCCTTTCTGCATGATTTGTATTCTGCACCCTTTACTACATAGATACACATTTTTACACTTGTAGAAGATAGTTCCAGTTTATACTGTTATAAACATGTATCATAATAGTAGCTTAAAGCAGACTGAAAGTAAAGCAGAATCTGCCTTAAGGTGCATACTTATTTATTTTCAACATGCTTTAACCCATTACCCCATAGCTAGCCTGTTTCTAGTTTTGAAAACATTTGACCATTTAAAGCAGGTTGAAAGTAAAGCGGAATGCACCTTAAGGCACATTCTGCTTTACTTTGAGCCTGCTTTAAGCTATATTAAGAATATAGAAACAAAATCCTATAATACATATTCATTACTGATTAAATTGGAACTATTTTCATCAGCGGAGGAATAAATCATATTTGCTAAAAGGCGCTTCTATTTGGGAAATGTTAAGGCCCACTCTGCTTTACTTTCAGCCTGCTTTAATCTATTATCTACTTATATATACTTACTGTACAGTGGAGAATCTGTTATTCTTTCCCATTTTAAACGCAAACGTACGCAAACGCAAAGCGCTAAAACGTAGAAAAGAACAACTTTTGGGCAATTCTGATATTTCATGTTTATCTTGGTGGCAAACAGTTTGGAGCCTGATCAGACGCCGGGTTACCCGGCGTCTGATCTGGCTCCAAACTGTTTGCACTGCAAATAATAGTTTTAGCGTAAACGCGTTTATTGGGAAAGAATAACAGATTCTCCACTGTACTAATTATTATACATCCAACAAACGCGTTTGGTGGGGTATATAGGAATCAGTCTGTCCGCCTGTCCATCCTACTAAGTGCAACTCCTCCTACACTGTATATCGGATTTAGAAAAAAAACTTCACAGGTTGATAGAGCACCATGGAAAGATGTACATGAAGAAACTCTATTTTTCATACAATATAGGTTATAAGCACTCTTCAGCCCAACTCCTCCTACACTGTTCATTGGATTTTAACAAAATTTAAAAGGTTCATAGCCTACCATCTACAGATATGCGTGAAGATATATTTCGATATTCCACCATTTCCAAGGGGAGATACAGTGGAGAAAACGTTATTCTTTCCCAATAAACTCGTTTACGCTAAAACTATTATTTTCACTGCAAACAGTTTGGAGCCAGATCAGACGCCGGGTAACCCGGCTTCTGATCAGGCTCCAAACTGTTTGCCACCAAGATAAAGATGAATTATCAGAATTGTCAAAAAGTTGTACTTTTCTACGTTTTAGTGTTTTGCGTTTGAGTACGTTTGCGTTTAAACGGGAAAGAATAACAGATTCTCCACTGTAATTCAAAGGGCAGATACTTTAACTTAATGTTTCATGCAATATAGCTTATAAGCACTCTTAAGCACAACACCTACTACACTGGATTCACCAAAACTTCACAGGTTGATTGAGAACCATCTACAGATATGCATAAAGAAATCTTCTTCCATCCCATTATTTGAAAGGGGAGATAATTGAACTTTTACGTTTCATGTATTATAGGTCAAAAGCACTCGTATTAGTGCAACGTTCCTCTTTCACCCTTCATTGGATTTAACAAAACTTCACAGATTAATAAGAGTAATAACTAAAGATATGCATGGAGAAATGCTTTTCTGTTCCAAGGGGAGATAACTGAACTTTAATGTTTCATGCATAATAGTTCATAATCCTCGTAAGGCCAACTCCTTCCACACTGTTCATCAGATTTTAACAAAACTTCACAGATTGATAGAGTATCATATACAGATGTGCATGAAGAAATATATTTGGATTTAACCATTTACAAGGGGAGATAATGGTTTTGCATAAGTGTGGTGGCGGTATTAGTCAGCACCCAGACGACCAGTCTTGTTGATGACTGTATAAAGTTGAACTATTTCCTTCAATGGAGGAAAGCATTAAAAGGCTTATTTATTGGGAAATGGTAGTGGTCATCTGTCTTCAAAATGAAGAATCAGGCTATGGAGTAAAGGGTTAACCCATTACCCCATAGCCTGTTTCTAGTTTTGAAAATGGGTGATGACTGAAAGCAGGTTGAAAGTAAAGCCTGCTTTAAGCTACCATCTGCTAGAATATAGAAAATAGTTCTTATCATACATATCCATAACTGAAAATATGTATTTATGGAGTAATGTGTTAACCCTTAGCCCACCAAATAAATTGTTGTCTGCTATATTTCTCGTCTGCTTCAAGTTTCAAAGTGCTTCAAAGTTGCTCAAAATTGCTGAAAATGTTGTCCGAGTGTCAAACAGCTTGGATCCGGATGAGACGCCGAGTTACTCGGCGTCTCATCCGGATCCAAGCTGTTTGCATATGGAGCTATAGTCGTGAGTGGCAGGCTAAGGGTTAATTATGCTTTACTCCATAGCATGTTTCTAGTTGTGAAGACAGGTGACCACTTAAAGCCTTATTCTGCTTTACTTTCAGCCTGCTTTAAGCTGCCATCTGCTAGGATAAAAAAAATATTTATGATAAATGTTCAAGACTGTATAAGTTGGAACTTAATTAGTAACGTCGAAAACTATATAATTCAAACCCTCTGAAGTCCACTTACCCATATTTCAAAGTTAAAAGGTGGTTTGAAATATATGGGTATGGTTGACTAAAGTAAGACCTGTTAATCAAAATTCATCTTACGAAAAATGGGTTAGTTCCACTTAACCCATTACCCCATAGCCTGTTTTTAGTTTTGAAAATAGGTGACCACTTAAAGCAGGCTAAAAGTAAAGCAGAATGCGCCCTAAGGCGCATTCTGCTTTACTTTGAGCTTGCTTAAAACTATCATCTACTTGAATATAGAAAATATTTCTTATAATACATATTCATGACTGTATAAATTGGAACTATTTTCTTCAGTGGAGGGATAAATTAGAGACGTAAAAAGGCGTATTTATGGGGTAATGGGTTAATCGAGTTGGAAGAATCAAGTTTCAACTGTATTTTCTTCTGTGGAGGAATAAATTAAAGGCATAAAACCCCATATCTATGCACTAAAGGAGGAGTAAACTGGTAGTCAACTTGTTTATTAAAAATGTTGATAATTAAGCAACAGTTTTAGACTGCATTTATCACTAAAACATTTTAGATGTTTATATAGTTAATAGAAGATATAGTTTTGTAATGTCTCTGTTATACAGTAAAACCTCTCTATAACGGCCACTGAATTATGCAAATTATTTAAGTGTTTACTCCAGGTGACTGCTTAAAGCAAAATGACAGTAAAACAGAAAGCTGGAGCTTTCTGTTTTACTGTCACCTGGCTTTTATACATTCAATTAGCCTTCATTTAATGACTGTTATAGAGAGGTTTTACTGTATATATATTTCTGCCAAAAAGTATCAATGATTGTGGGACTTTCATCACAAATTATGTTATTTAGTGTCCCTTTACATGCAGGGTTCAAGGATAAACAGGGCTGGGTCAAAACCCAACAATTGTTTAAACACTAGTTAGGTATTGAAAATAAGCCATAGCTTTAGAACACTGCCAGAGCAAGGTTTTATTATTCTAGTTTAACCCTTTCACTGCTAAATTTTGTGTGAGATTTTTACCCCTTCATCGTTTCATTGTAGTCTGCTTCAATTTCTTTGTCTGCAATGTTGTTTCAAACTTAAAAAATAAGGCAGTATGACTGAATAAATTTAAAAAACAATCAGTGTCAAACAGTTTGAATCCTGATTAGATACTGCGTTACGTAAAGTCTGATCAGGATCCAAACTATTTGCAAATGCGCTTTTAAGCATCATTGAGAGCGGGGTTAAGTCAGAATCAAAATTTCAATATTTCTTCAAAATACCTAAAATTTAAATTTGAGAAGTAAAAGTAGACAATTTCTTTTTAAAATTATTGACATCATGGCAGTGGCAGGATTAATATCTTACATGGTTAAATCACTTTAACTCTTTGAACCCTAGTCCCGCATATAGGCGTTATTTTCAAACAGTGAACATGTGAATTGTACACTTGTCCTATGTAAACAGTGAAGACCCAGATCAGAGGGCTCCGAAAGGAGCCCTCTGATCAGGGTCTTCACTGTTTGTCATAATGCCAAACATTGACAAAAACAACCCTTAAAACAAGAAATGGACTAGACTAAAATGAAAACTGGAATAGTCCATTTATAGTTTCAGGGAGGAAAGAGTTAAAAAGCAAAATAAAGCATTGTTTTTAGTATAGAAGCAAATGTTTTTGTGCTTATATTAGTTGTTAGAAATACTTTGCCATTGTGTTCCTTTTGCTTGTTAACCCTTTCCCCCCATAGAAGCGCCTTTTAGCGCATGTAGTTTATTCCTACACTGATGAAAATAGTTTCAATTTTTACAGTCATAAACATGTACCAAAAGAAAATGTTTCTATATCCTAGCAAATGGTAGTTTAAAGCAGACTGAAAGTAAAGCAGGATCCCCATTGAGGCACATTATGCTTGATTTTCAACCTGTTTTAAGTACTCACCTGTCTTCAAAAATATTTCTAAGGTTGCATATTTGTTTCTGTATAAAATGGAACTATGTCCTTCACTGGAGGAATAAATAAAATTTGTAAATGTGTGAAAAATGTGTATCTATCTGGTAAAGTTTTAACATATTCCTGAGGATTCTGTGTTTGTGTGTGTATGGTTGCAGCATAAAGCTGAATTAAGGATAAGCTGAGTGAGAAAGCTGCTATTGGGGATTTCTGCTTTACTTTCATTCTCTTTTAAGCATTTTTTCATTGAATGCGAATTTTGTTTGTATTGATGAAAGTTGTGTGAATCATAATTATATATAATTATGCACTAGATGATTAAAAATAAAAAATTTAATCACAGGTACCCAAAATATCATTTTGTTCAGCACTATCAAGCGTGTTTGAAGCAGGCAATATTTATGGAGATATTTACTCTTTCAACACCATGGACCTGTTTGAAATATACTCATTATATTTTGCAAACAGTGTAAACCCTGATCAGAGGGCTCTTACAGGAGCTCTCTGAGCAGGGTCTGCACTAGGTTTGCTAATTTAGACCAGTATTTACTAAACTATCCAGAATTGCAAGTAGACTCGTTCATGTTTTAGTAACTAAAAAAACCCACAAGGGAACTAACAAACCCACAAGAGTAACTTAGTGTTGAAAAAATAGGTTATAGCTGGACACTTTCTATGTTGGAATCCGGTATTATTATGTACGTTTTGCAAACTAAATTGACCCTGGGCAGAAGGCTCCTTAACCCTTCCTTCGCAGTCAAAAGTGCAATATATCTATAACAAACTGTGTTTAAGCCAGGTCGATGTTTAAAAGATGATGAAAGTAAAGCAGAAATCTCCTATAGAAGCAGAATATGTCTTTAAAAGGTGCATTCGATTTTACTTTTAGCTTGCTTTAAGGTTCCATCTATTAGGATTAAGAAAATATTTCTTATTGTGCACATTCCTGACTGTATAAAGTGAAACAATTTTTAGCTCACCTGGCACGAAGTGCCAAGGTGAGCTTTTAGGATCGCTGGATGTCCGTCGTACGTCGTCTGTCGTCCGTCCGTCCACAATTGGTTCGTTAACACTCTAGCAGCTACAAATATCATCCAATCTTCATGAAACTTGATCACAATGTTTGTCTAGTAGAAATCTAGGCCAAGTTCGAATGTAGGTCATGTCCGGTCAAAAACTAGGTCACTAGGTCAAATCATAGAAAAACCTTGTTAACACTCTAGAGGCTACAAATCTCATTGGATCTTGATGAAACTTGGCCAGAATGTTTGTCTCATTGATATCTAGATCAAGTTCGAATATGGGTCATGTCTGGTCAAAAACTAGGTCACAAGGGCAAATCATAGAAAAACCTTGTTAACACTCTAGAGGCTACAAATCTCATAGGATCTTGATGAAACTTGGTCAGAATGTTTGTCTTATTGATAACTAGGTCAAGTTCGAATATGGGTCATGTCCGGTTAAAAACTAGGTCACTAGGTCAAATCATAGAAAAACCTTGTTAACACTCTAGAGGCTACACATCTCATTGGATCTTGATGAAACTTGGTCAGAATGTTTGTTTCATTAATATCTAGGTCAAGTTCTAATATGGGTCATGTCCGGTCAAAAACTAGGTCACTAGGTCAAATCATAGAAAAACCTTGTTAACACTCTAGAGGCTATAAATTTCATCTGATCTTTATGCACTTTGGTCAGAATGTTTGCTTAATTGATACCAAGGTCAAGTTCGAATATGGGTCATTTAGAGTAAAAAACTAGGTCACTAAGTCAAATCATAGGGGAAACTTGTTAACACTCTAGATGCTTCAACTCTCATTGGATTTTAATGAATTTTGCTCAACATGATTGCCTCATTGATATCTAGCTCAGTTAATTTTGAATGATGTCTGGTTGAAAACTAGGTCACTAGGTCAAATCAAAGAAAAACAGTGTTAACCTTTTGGAAGCTACAAATCTCACTAGATCTGCATGAAATATTGTCAGAATTTTTGCCTACATCAGGTCAAAATCAAATATGGATTGTGTCATAGGAAAATCTTGTTTACACTCTAGAGGTTGGTTGTGGGTCATGGCCAGTCATAATCTAGGTCACTATAGGTCAAGTTTGCCATGGTGTACCAGGTGAGCGATTTAGGGCCATAGTGGCCCTTGTTTTCAGTTTGGGAATAATTTAACACTTTCGGCGCTGTAGTCGAATAAAGTCGACTTTGCAAACAGTTTGAATCCAGATCAAATGCCGCGTAACGCGGCATCTGATCAGGATCCAAACTGTTTGACACTCTTATCAATATTTCTTAAATCATACAACCCTAAATATAACTTTGAAACATTCTTGCAGACAACAATACTGAAGCAGACAACAATGAAACGGTGAAGAGGTAAATATCTCCAAAATAATTTGGCCCCGAAATGGTTAAAGATGTTGACTATGCGTATCTATGGATTAATGGGTTAGAGACTGATGTGCCATATGTACAGTGGATAATCTGTTATTCTTTCCCATTTAAACGCAAACGTACGCAAAACGCTAAAACGTAGAAAAGAACAACTTTTGGACAATTCTGATATTTCATGTTTATCTTGGTGGCAAACAGTTTGGAGCCTGATCAGACGCCGGGTCACCCGGCGTCTGATCTGGCTCCAAACTGTTTACACTGCAAATAATAGTTTTAGCGTAAACGCGTTTATTGGGAAAGAATAACACATTCTCTACTGTATGTAATTGTTCTTTTAACCCATTACCCCATAGCCTTGTTCTAGTTTTGAAAATAAGTGACGGCCTAAAGCAGGTTGAAAGTAAAGCAGAATGTGCCTTAAGGCACATTCTGCTTTACTTTCAGACTGCTTTAAGCTATTATCTGATAGGATATAGAAAATATTTCTTATGGTACATATTCACAACTGTATGAAAAGAAACTACTTTCTTTAGTGCATGAATAATAATAGGGGTAAAAAGGCATATTTAGGGGGTAATGGGTTAACACAGGCTGAGCTGTAAATGCAAATCTGTAGTAAATGATTAGTCAAAGAAGGTTTCTCCTTGTGGTTGTCATGGTTACAATGTATATGTATAGAATAAAATCAATTAAAATACTTGTTACCTGAATGAGTTTATGTTTCTATTATGTGCCAAGAAACCAACCTCCATTACCCTCAGAGAATACTCAAACTCAAAAAGAAACTGTACATACCTCAATCCTTTATATAGCATAAATATGACTTGGGATCTGCTGAAAATGTTGCCCAGTGCATTGGCTATCATCAGTAAATGGAATGAAATTAAAACAACATTGACTTTTTTGAGAAAAATTAAATGAACAACAAAATACGAAATGCACGTTCAATGCACGTAGAGCGTGTATAGTGCATGCGCATCGTCCAAAACATAGCGTGAAACATAAATCTTTGTTCCGTTGGCGATAAAAACACAGTAACATGTATATTGTTAAAAGGAACTTCTCTAGCGTACATTTGTATATCCTATAAGCAATTTATATAGTGTTCTAAAAAGTGACGTTGACGCCACTGGCAAAAGCTGATTGTTCAGCCACTATTATACCCTAATTCCTTCATTTGTACATGGCTAACAAATAAATATGAAAATATTCTATCCTAATGGCTACATAAGCTACTATTGTAGAGCATAAGAAGTAGTTTATGTAATCTCCGCTGTAGACGTTGACGTCAATGGCCGTTACAGTTTGTCAATGTAATTACATTTAGCTAATGATAGAAGCTATAGTGAAGATACTCACGGTTGTTTATAGAATAATTGTAACATAAAAGGAGTATTTTTAATTTGCTAAAATGAAGGGTTCATTTTAGTAATATCCTGATTTAGCAATTCTGCTACTTTTGATTTCGACTCCTACCTTGGTTGTATCGAAACTAAATAGACAGTACCGTGTCGAACTTATCTTGCAATCATCATCAAGAAGAAAGATTGGTGGAACTTTTGATACCGGATAAGTCATATTTCATCAATCAATGTGCCGTAATTGGCGTAAAATACGCATGCACAGTTTCTTTTGCGTTATTTACGACCCTCCGAACAACGATTCTCTCCATACAACGTCCCTCCAAACAACGATTATCTCCTTAAAAGGGCCATCCGAATAACGATTCTCTCCTTACAACGACCCTCCGAACAACGATTCATTCCTTACAACATCGATTGTCGCTGTTCCCCAAACAATTATTCCAACCTTGTCACGGCTGAAATATCGTCTGCTTAAAATTGTCGTCTGCTGTTCTTCTCAATGTCACATATTGGACACTTTGACAGAAAAAAACACAATGACGGGTGACAAACAGCTTGAATCTAGATTACACGCCGTGTTACACGGCGTCTGATCTGTATTCAAGCTGTTTGCAAAGATAAGCGAATTTTCTTCCCGTATAACAACTCCCTCCCTCCGAACAACACACACAATCGTTGTCCCTCAATGTATGTCGTTGTAGAGAGCGAGCATTGTATTCTCCAGACAACATTTACACAGCCTGTTAAAGGTTAACATAAACTGTCTTTTAAAAGAGCTTGATGGTACAAAAAGAAAACATGTTTTAATACATTGACCCCTGAGTCCTCAAATGGATAATTCCAATTTAAAATAAGGTCTAGTCCATTTTTACTGTCTAGAGGTGTTTCTCACATTTTATTGCAAAAATGCCCAATAGTACATAACCTGATCAGAGGCTTATTTAAAGAGTTTAGTGCACGATTACGTCATTATTATCAATAATCAATAATCGATATTATCCCTCTAGACAGATACACTCATACATTGGAGAAAATGTTATTCGTTCCCAATAAACGCGTAAAAACTTACGCTCATACTATTGTTTCTTTTGCAAAAAGTTTGGAGCCAGATCAGACTCCGGGTAACCCGGCGTCTGATCAGGCTCCAAACTGTTTTCCACTCAAGTGAACATGAATTGTCAGACTTGTCTAAAAGTTGTGCTTGTCTACGTTTTAGTGTTCTGCGTTTCGTTTGCGTTTAAACGGGAAAGAATAACGTTTCCTCCAATGTAACATAGATTACGTGTTTTATGACTGAGCTGTTTTGTCAAGCCCATTGCAAAATTCAGTTGAACTTCGATAACTCGAACTCGCCTTTAAGTCGAACTGATCCGTATATTTTCTGATGAATTTCATTCACTAGAGGCTAAAGCTTGCATCATTCGAACTTGTCCGTATTTTAAAGTATAAACGTGGCTATGCCACGTTTAAACTTTAAAATACGGTCAAGTTCGAATGAAGCAAGTTCGAGCTGTCGGATCTTGACTAAACTACATGTACTACTTTTTCTAAGGCAGGAAGTTACATTTGTTAAAACCACGACTTCCTTAAAACATATTGTTCATTTTAAATCGAGAGGTACAGCGCCCGCTTACGACGTCAGGGGTAGTGAGTTCGATCCCCTGTCGGACCAAGTCCTTCGGATGAGACTTTATAAACCGAGGTCCGATGTATCAGTGCTTTACACTGGGCATCTAAAAGAACCAGAGAACACTTTCAACAATGAGAGTAGGGCATCGCGCCCAGTTTCTCTGTATCCGCACCCTCTCTCTGGGGCATCCAGTTAGCCCATAGATGGCAGAAACGGACGTTAACAAACAAAACAAAACCAATTTTAAGCGATTTTCGGTTTATATTGGAGTCGGAAATCGGAGGCTATACTGTATGTACATATATCTGCAATGGTTTCATCATATATTTCAGAAATGAACAAGCTGATCTGTCTCAGTCTGGTGTCCCTTATGGCATGTGTCGGATTAGCGACTAGTTACGGCGTCGGCGTCAGTAACTATGGTTACGGAATGGGTGGGAATCTCGGCGTCACCGGTCTTGGAAGCTACGGCGGGTTTGGAGGAGGAAACAGTAACGGTTTTGGATCAATCATAAGCCGTAAGTTTTGTTTCAGCACTTTTTATGCAAGTGTACAGTAGAGAATCTGTTATTCTTTCCCAATAAACGCGTTTACGCTAAAACTATTATTTGCAGTGCAAACAGTTTGGAGCCAGATCAGACGCCGGGTAACCCGGCGTCTGATCAGGCTCCAAACTGTTTGCCACCAAGATAAATATGAATTATCAGAATTGTCAAAAAGTTGTACTTTTCTACGTTTTAGTGTTTTGCGTTTGCGCACGTTTGCGTTTAAACGGGAAAGAATAACAGATTCTCCACTGTATATAATGCAATACAGTGTCCCCTCCCTACGACCACGTCCCAACAGCGACTCCCTCCTTACAACGACCCTTGTCGCAGTCCCCTGAACAGAACAATTATGTACAATCTATTCATGACTGCAATGTCGGCTGCTTTAAAGTGTCATCTGCTAGTTTTCTCAAAGTCACATAATGGACATTTTGACACATAAAAAACTTAACGGCGAGTGACAAACAGCATGAATCCAGATGAGACGCCGCGTCACGCGGCGTCTGATCTGGATACAAGCTGTTTGCAAATGTCCATCCCTGTAGCGACTCCTTCCGAACAACGCACACAATCTTTGTATCCCGTTAGGTGTCGTTGTAGAGAGGGAGCACTGTATTTTCCTTAGCAATTGCGTGATGCTACTTCTTTATAGCAGCTCTATGACAGCTTCTGTTGCTAGTTTGTTAAAGCGACTCGCAACCAGATGGTGCATTAAAAATAGTAATTTGTAAATATGTGTCAAACGCTTATATAAATGGTAAAGAATTAGTTTAGGATAAGAAATTCTGTTTAAAAAAATGTATTTCAATAAAAAAAAATATTGGTCTATTGTGGGATTCGAACCCGGGGCCCGGCATTGGCGGACAGAAGGCAAAACAGGGGAAACCGCTTAGACCAATGGACCACGGAACTATCCGTTTATCTCGGATCGATTTAACGTATTTCAATGTGTAGCGATCGAAAGTGCATACAACTTCGTAATTCGGCTCGTGTTTATGTCTGAGCCCGTGTAGAGAAGCAACAACAACAACTATACCGTCTACTAGTCGGTATAGAAAAACGATGGAAAATATCTAAAAATCTAAGATTCGGTGACGATTCTTGAGACTTTTTTTGGACTGATCATATTTTTTTAATGTCAGAAGCCAAATAATGCCACAAATTTGCTTTTATTTGAGTATTTTATTTTATTTTGACAAGTACACCATCCGGTTGCGAGTCCCTTTAAAGATAGATGACGGCGCTGTAGCTTGATAAACATATAGGTAGAATCTGCTTAAAGATGCTCGCAACCGGACTAAGCATTAAAAATAGTAATTTGTAAATACATGTATATGTAAAATGTTTATATAAATGGGTAAGAATTAGTTTAGGATAAGAAATTATGTTAAAAAATGCATTTAAAAAAAAATAAAGGAGAGGATCTGGTGAGTTTGAGCCCTTGACCCTCCATGCGGGGACAGACACACAAAAAGGAAACCCCATAGAGAACTCGACTACGGGCTGTTTATATCTATGGTATCGATTTAACGTACTTCAGTGTGTAGCGATGGAGAGTACTTTATTCGGCTCGGGTTTATGTGTTAGCCCATGTTAAATTTCTGTTGCGTCTTTCGACGGAACGGATAAAACGATGGAATATATATAAAAAATGAAGATTTGAAGACTTTACGTAAGGATGTTTTAGACTGATCATACTTTTCTAATGCCAGATGCACGGTAATGCTACATATTTAGTTTTATTTTAGCATTTTCATTTCTTTTTGCAAATACACCATCGGTTGCGAGTCGTTTTAAGCGCCGAAAACAAACGAATGATTGGGTTACACTGCTTAACTCTTTCCTCCCTGAAACTTTAAATGGACAGTTCCAGTTTCCATTTTAGTCTAGTCCATTTCTAACTTTTAAGGGTTGTTTTTGTCAATGTTTGGCATTATGACAAACAGTGATGACCCTGATCAGAGGGCTCCTTTCGGAGCCCTCTGATCTGGGTCTTCACTGTTTGCACAGGACAAGTGTACTATTTACATGTACACTGTTTGAAAAGGACGCCTATATGCGGGACTAGGGTTCAAAGGGTTAATGCTGAAATGACGTAATTTAAAACGTTTTTTAGAAGTAAACTTCATTAGCACATGGCTTGGAGCTCTCGGCCAATCAGAGGCCTCAAAAACCTGTAAATATATTGTTTATTTTACAAAACCATGAAATAACTAACACACTGTTCACTTATTCCAAGCTTCCGTCATCTCAAGACAATTTGACGTCACAACCCTAGGTCGGAGGGGAACTGCACTCGCTTGATGACGTCATATTATGTATAGGTTAGACCATGGTTGCAAGCGAATAAACGATATACATGTAGTTCGAGGGGGCGTAGCCCCCGAGAACTAAGTCGTTTATTCGCGCGCAACCATGGTCTAACCTATTTAGCACTGGCTTGGGCTCGAGGAAAACAAGAAAACCATTCGTTTCTGATTTCTGTTTTAGACGAAAAAGTCATTTTGTTTGTAATATTTTACTAAAATTGAAAGGTTATTTCAAATGATAAGTTTGAGACATTAAGCATGCTTAGACACCAACATAAATAACGCTTATTGGAGCTCTATATGTAAGCACAATTCATTAGTAATTGTCTTTAAAGTCTAGGTCTCACTGTACATAATATAACGTCATGAAACGTGTGCAGTTCACCTTTGACCTCAGCTGTTTTTAGAATTGTGACGTCAAATTGCCTTGAGATGACGGAAGCGAGGAATAAGTGAACAGTTTGTTAGTTATTCCATGGTTTGTTGAAATAAACGATATATTCACAGGTTTTTGAGGCATCTGATTGGCCGAGAGCTCCAAGCCATGTGCTAAGTACAGTGAGACCTAAACTTTAAAGGCAATTAATAATGAATTGTGCTTACATATAGAGCTTCAATAAGCGTTATTTATGTTGGTATTAAAGCATGCTTAATGTCTCAAACTGCACATTGAAATAACCTTTCAATTTAAGTAAAGTATTACAAATAAAATGACTTTTTCGTCTAAAACAAAAAGTAGAAACGTAGGGTCTTCTTGTTTTCCTCGAGCCCAAGCCAGTGCTAAATAGGTTAGACCACGGTTGCGCGCGAATAAACGACATAGTTCTCGGGGGCTACGCCCCCTCGAACTATATCGTTTATTCGCTTGCAACCATGGTCTAACCTATACTAATTTTAGTCTGCATTAAGTACTTAAGCGTCAATTTTACCCCATTTGCTCCCAGTGGAATCGTCTATGCTCATGTATTTATTTTTATCAAAAGAGTGCCTGGTCTAAATAATATTCTCGCTTTGTTCCATATTGAAATTCTTATCAGCAAACGGGGTACGCCGCAATATGCGGCGTCTGATCAAAGTCTACACTGTTTGCGTAGATGTCCCATTTATGGGATCGTGGGCACAAATGGGTTGAGGACCGACAATGATACATATATTTCTCTTTTCATACATGTAAAATAAACTACATGCATGATTAACGAATTGTGTTGGACTAGGCGGAAACACACTCAGGAAAGCCAACGCAGGCAAGTCTGATTACATGTAACAGGATTTTATCATTAGTTATCTCCCTTATGTTGTTTCTCGTTTCAGTCGTCATCTTCCTGCTTATCATCCAGACTTTGTTTAAGAAGGACGGTGGACTTTTTGATCGAGGCAGTTACTGTAAGTAAAATATCAGTCAGCACCATTATTTTGTAAAAACGCATTGTTACGCCTTTAATTTACTCCTTCACTGAAGAAAATAGGTCTACTACCAATTGTAGTATCGGGATTATTTTTCGTATGCAGATGTTGGTTTATACATGTGACTTATACAATGAATCCCACTTAAAACGAAGCAATAGGGACCTTCTGAACTTTCGTTTTATCCAAGTTTCGTTACATCAGGTCCACTTTACAATGTATAGGTTAGTGTCTATTAGTCGATTTTAACAAACATTAAAAGTCAAGCCAGGGGCACCCGAGCGACTTTTAATCTTTTGTTAATCTTTTGTTAAAATAGACTAATAGACACTAACCAATTTAGTGGTTGAAATTAATTTTTTTTGTACCGACAAAGAGCTATACCGTCAATTGGAAGTAACACAACGTTTGTTCTTCCCGAAACACCCTTTTTAAATAGTAGCGACAAAGAGATGTCAAAGGAAATGGACACGGCCGCACCCAAAGAAACACCTGCGAATCAACCAAAATACGCATGCGCAGGATTAAATTTTTCAGTCGTTGGTTAGCGTTTGATAGTACTAACTTCAAAAAATTAATCCTCGAAATGTTTTCAAAAATACTCAACTCTCATTGGTCAAAAAATAATTTCAACCACTAAACGTTAATTACAGATTGGGAATACATTTTGTTTTGTTGTATCCAATATTTCGTTATATCCAATTTCGTTATAAGCGAGCTTAACTGTATACCGTAATATCCTTATTATGAAGTTTCTTTCTTTCTGGTTTACAGGAACACACCTCGCTTGTTAGCTAGGGACACGCTTTAAAGACATGTATATCCAGAGATTTAAACTTGGAATGTGATATTGTAAAGTAATATATACTGTAGTTTATAAAATAAAACCAAGGAAATGCCACGTTTTGTTTGTCATTATCTATTACAGCATGACAATTAACTCATTTGTGCCTAGCGTCCTATAAAACAGTGTAGACTCTGATCAGACGCAGTATTATACATGTGGCATCTATTCAGAATCTACATTGTTGATGGGAATTTCAATAAATCAAAACGAAAATGGAAATTTAGACCAGACAACCCTAACACCAAAATAGATTTATCCAATATATAAGCATGGAAGAGCACACTAGGTTTATATGGGTTAACGATACGGATATCCAGATTTGGCCTAAAACTATTTTTCTGTTAATGGACATCAGGCGCTTATGGCCGTACAATGAGAAACACTGCCTTGTTGCATTTCAAACAGTGTAGACCAATGCAAGCCACCGCATCAAAGACGCGGTGGCTAACCTTGATCTACACTGTTTTGACACACACATACAACTAAAGCATTTTATTTAGCTGTAGCATATATGGTTTTTGGTAGTGTAGAACACACTCAGATACAGAGACTGGGATGGCAACTTTGCTTGGTCTGTATATACAAATGTAATGCTGTAACGCAATAAGGCAGGGTTTTCTCATGACACGGCTCATTATATAATCCGTACATTTTTACATGTGGTTATACATTTTCTTCACAGTGTACATGAGGATTTATTCTCGGCTGGGGTAAATCATGTTGCCCAAGCCGTTAGGCGAGGGTTACATGGTTCCACCAGCCGGGAATAAATCTTCATGTACACTGTGAAGAAACTGTATAACGAATTTATTATACTGCAAAGTTTTCACTGTTCAAACGAAATATTTCGGAATTTGCCGTGTACAGCGCTCATAGTAAACAGTAAGAAAATCGCGCCAAAACAGATGACGTTGAGCGTAAATGACGTAATGTTTCTGACGGTTGTTATTCATAAGAAAGATACGTTCGAAGACGTCGGCGTCAAACTTTCCTAGAAAAATGCATCTAAGAACAAAATGTTTTAAGATTTCACTGACAATAATTCAGCTGCTGCAGTGACCTAGATTTGAAATGGAACGTAGCCATTTCGACATCATTGGCAAAAGACCTCTAGAAGTTACACCATGCCAAATATAAAAAAGCTGGCCCTATAAATTTTAGAGAAAATGTTAGAATATTTCAGTAGCTAACCCTTTGTAACATTGTAGCCACGGGACGGGCCATATTTAAAGCAATGTGCATATTTTGAACCATCTAGATAGGGAACCAGTAAATGCTGCTATTTGCAAAATATCTAAGCTTTGTGTAATATTGTTCTAGACAAGAAGATGTTTGAAATTGTCATTGAAATAACTGTTTTAGCTTCTGTGACTTAGATAATTATGCAATACACCAGAACAATTCCATAATTGCTGGTAGCGATCCTCGTGAAGTTACACAATGCTTAATATAAAAGCGCTTGTCAAATTAGCGCCAGAGAAGAAGACTGTTTGAATATTTCACTATATACATGTATTTCTATGTAAAACTGCGACCCCGTGGCTGGACATTTTCCATCGCAAGGGCATAGTTTAAACAAACTTGATAGAGGGCACGTCGATGAATCTAGTGCAAAATATCAAAGCTCGTACCCTTGAAGTTTTGTTAAGAAGAAGATACATTTGTAGAGTTCATTTTAATATATATTATATACATGTAACTATCTATGCAAATCGGTGAACGACAGGGCGAATTTTGACCAAGGAGCATACTTTTAACAATCATGACAGAGGATCTGTAGATGATGTTCTGTGCTAAATATCTAAACAGTATACTTTGGTTTCAGACAAAAACACCTAGATATGCAGCAGGCCGGAACCCTTTTAACAGCATTTGTAAAAGATCTTTAGAAGTTACACCATATCAAAGTCATGGCCACATTAGTTTTAGAGAAGAAGATGTTTGAAGGTTTCACTTCGTAACTGTATGCAAAACTGTGACCCCGAGGATTCCATTATTGACCTGGGGCATGTTTTGAACAATCTTGATAAAGGTCTGTCATGTTATGTTACACACTGAATATAAAAGCTCTAGGTCCTACAGTTGCAATCTTTACCAAAGTTCTGTACGGAATCAAACCATTTGTACGTATTTTGAGGAATTCTACCCAAACGTATGCATGTAAATTTGGTTGAAATCGGTCGAGCGGTATAGGAGAAGATATTTGAAGACTGACGACGGACACAAGGCCATCTCAATAGTTCATATTGAACATTTTGCTCAAGTAAGCTTAAAATGACTAGGCATAATTGGTTACCTGGGTTATTCATTTGAAGTTTAACCCTTTGCCTGCTGATCGCGAGTTTATTGATTTTTGCAAACAGTTTAGATCCAGATCAGACGCCGCGTAACACGGCGTCTGATCTGGATCCAAACTGTTTGACACTCGTCTTTGGGTTTATTTACTTAAAAAATGTATCAATCTAAATTAACAAACTTTGCAGACGACAATTTCAAAGCAGACGACATCACCGCAGGATAAGGGTTATATACTCTATGAGCTGGTATGGCATATACCAACTTCAATCTAGCTCTGTTTGCATATATACATCGAAACCTCTCTTAGCGATAATAAAACAAGTTTTTTTCTATGATTTGACCCAGTGACCTAAGTTTTGACACACATTCACACTTGACCTAGAATTCTTCAAAACAACATTGTCATTACGTTTCATGAAGTTATGGTGAAATTTGAAGCCGCTAGAGTGCTAACGAACTAGTTGTGCTCAGACGGACAGACTACGGATGACGGACATCCAGCGATCCTATTAGCTCACATTGGCATTTCATGCCAGGTGAGCTAAAAAGTACAGTTGTCGACAATTAATTAAGGCATGGCGAATTGATGCAGACGTACATTAATGTGCAAAGTTTTCTGTGGTACATTCGTCCTAGTTTGACTTTCAAAGAAGTGCTTTTTAACGGCATACACCAGCAATTCGTGAGACACCTAGTGGCTTTTAGCGAAGTACGATAAACCAAGCATCGTTACTCAACGAAATCGTGCATATCGGTTACCTCCCGTAGATACTTTCGGTTTCAAACAATCTCCATTATTCGCGTAATAAAGACGTTAAATGCATGAAAGTGTACTTGATAAATGAAAGAACGCGAATCTTGGTAAATACTTTATCTAATAAGGCTAAGTTAATAACCCAAAACTTCAGTCAAATTGAATTATGCGCGTGAACCCGAGATCACATAGAAAAAGCAGTCGGCTTATTTAGGCCATTGGTATATGTATGAAAGTGCCTATAGTTTCAAAAGGAGCCTTATAACTTATGTTTTTTTTACCATTGTCTTATTATTCACACCTATTACTTTTATTGTGAGAAGTTTCATCAATTTATTTCGGACAGATTTTGATTGAGTGAATGTTTTCATTGAATTGGAGCCGAAAACAATTTAGAAAAATGCATATATATCGGGAAAAAACCATACTTTTTGCATCATACTTTTCAGTAAGCATCACATTTTAACTGTTTTAATGTTTGTTTGTGCCAATTATTACTTTAAGTCATTTTAGAAAGGCAAAATAACGCATGCCGACTCTTTGGCGAGAATGGCTACATCATACATTTCAAATACCCATAGACAAAAAAATACCATTATAACCTATGTTTTTCTTTTTGCCATTGTACTTAGATATGTTTGAAGAACCTATGCTGACATTTTCATAGAGATCCATCGGAGATTTCATTTGGTATCGTATGTCCTTAACGCACTGACATATTCCAAATAAAAATGAATTTTATGCTTATACAATGTACCTGCATCTTGATAAGTGCATGCTTAAAACAGGCTAACATACAGAGGAGAAAACGTTATTCTTTCCCGTTTAAACGCATGGCAATAAATTTTTTAAAATACCAACATTGTGATGATTTTGACCATTCATTAAAATCTGAGCGGCAAACAGTTTGAAGCCTGATCAGACGCCGGGTTACCCGGCGTCTGATCTGGCTCCAAACTGTTTGCAAAAGAAATAATATTATAATAGATACACTGCTCTTTTCTAATATTTCGACCACTAAGGGTTTTTTTCAAAGTTTATATATTATCATTAATTTAATTCCCTATCTGGAATATTGAAAAAAAATATAAAGAAATAATAGTTTGAGCGTAAACGCGTTTATTGGGAAATAATAACGTTTTCTCCACTGTACAACAGGAATCTCCATTAGGGAAATTCTGTTTTGCATTCTGTTTGTTATAAGCAGCTACCTATTTCAAACATTGGAGATACAACAGAGGAAAGGATACTTTCACTTTTCAAAACGAAACTCGTCCATACCAATATGTGGCTCAAAAGAAGCAAACTGTATTAAAGTATATACATGTACAAAGCTTTCAACATGTTCAATTTGATCAATAGCATAACCGTTTAGGTCATCGTCTTTACGGAGTCAGTATTAAATATACACAAACAACAAATAAAAACATGGAAACACCACCGTGTATTGTTGGCCCATTAGAATATCCCGGAATGTCTTTGTGTGTTCGTAAATATTCCTTGTAAAGATGTCCTTTGCTGAGTGAGTTACAGTAGTTTCCCTGACATGATGCATAACATGTTACGTGACTCCAGTCCTTGTGACACTCGTTTCCCCAACTTTTTCCTGAACATGATCTGAAGTAGGATGTCACCATCTTCTTATCTATAAAAAAAGAATAAATACATCAGAGTTCGCTTTTTAAAAAATCTTTGCAAAGTTAACACCAATTATTTGACATACAGTGGAGAAAACGTCATTATTTCCCAATGAACGCGTTTACGCTAAAACTATTATTTGCAACTTGCAAACAGTTTGGATCCAGATCAGACGCCGGGTAACCCGGCGTCTGATCAGGCTCCAAACTGTTTGCCACCAAGATAAAACATGAATTATCAGAAGTGTCCAAAAGTTATACTTTTTTACGTTTTAGTGTTTTGCGTTTGCGTACGTTTGCGTTTAAACGGGAAAGAATAACGTTTTCTCCACTGTAGCAAAGCACTCGGCCGATAAGACGCTAAATCGATTACTTTTTCTTCCATATTTTTATATGCAAATGTTCCTTGTGATTCAATTATTTTATAATTTACAGTTCACCCTCCCTACAACGACCCTCCTAACAGCGACCCCTCCTTACAACGACCCTTGTCACAGTTCCCTAACAGGACAATTATGTCTAATGCTTTTATTGCTGCAATATCGTCTGCTCTTTTTCGCAAAGTGACATAATGATTATTTTGACAGAAAATAAATTAATGACGAGTACAAACAGCTTTAATCCAGATCAGACGCCGCGTTACGCCGCGTCTGATCTGGATTGAAGCTGTTTGCAGATGTAAGTCAATTTCCCTCCCTATAGCGACCCCCTCTGAACAACACACACACTCTGTATTTCCCCATTGTGTGTCGTTGTAGACAGGGGGTACTGTACTAAACAAATCAACAACAATTGTCACGTCTCATGCATGACAGTATCAAAATAAGTTCATATCACGCTAAACACGACTTTGTTAACAATTACAAACAGTTTGAATTCCAAACTGTTCTGGATCTTAACTGTTTGACACCAATATCTAACTTTTCTATCGTATAAAACTGGTGCTAAATGATTTTGACTCTATTCGCAGACGATATATTTGAAGCTGACGACAAGTCGGCATGGTGAGGGTTAAAGCCAATTTTTAAAAAAATAAATAAAAAATAAACAGCTTGTTCTAGTTATAAATATTCTTTGAGCTCTCTGACATGGGTCTTCATTGTTTGAACTAGGTAAATCGGCTCTTTGCATGTTCATTGTTGTGGAGGACAAGTACAGTGGAGAATGTGTTATTCTTTCCCAATAAACGCGTTTACGCTAAAACTATTATTTTCACTGCAAACAGTTTGGAGCCAGATCAGACGCCGGGTAACCCGGCATCTGATCAGGCTCCAAACTGTTTGCCACCAAGATAAACATGAATTATCAGAATTGACGAAAAGTTGTACTTTTCTACGTTTTAGTGTTTTGCGTTTGCGTACGTTTGCGTTTAAACGTGAAAGAATAACAGATTCTTCACTGTAAGATTGTCTCTAGGATTCAATAAGAGAAACTAAAACTGAACTATGTATGAATGACATACGGAGAAGATCCAGGTCAGGGAGCTCCTTTCTGAGTGCTCTTTTACATGGGTCTTCACTGTTTGGCATAGGAAAGAGCGCTCTACGCATGCTCAATTTTTATAGGACGAGTAAGATCGTCTCTAGGGTTCAATGAGTAAGCTTCAAAATGTATAATGTATGAATTACAGTCGGAGAAGATGCATGCCAGGGGACTCATTCTAGGAGCTCTCTGGCATGGGTGTTCAGTTTGAACTAGGCAAGTATACTCTTTGTATAGGACGAGAAAGCTCGTCGCTAGCGTTCAATAAAGTTAACTCTAAACAGTAGAATGGTTGAATGACAAACAGTGTGTATCTAGTCCAGGGGGTACCTTTCTAGAAACCCTCTGGTATGGGTCTTCACTGTTTGCTCTACACAAGTGTACTTTTTGCATTTACTAGCCGGTCACATGTGATTAAAAGGGATAATGTTAGTTATTCATAGACTTACATAATTATTAAGGTTAAGAATATTATTTAAACATTATAATTTGCAATATCGATATTGAACAGTTTGTAGTGCTGATAAGCTTCCATATGTGGCTTTATAGTTCCATCAAATCTTATATACTTGTTATTGACTTGTTATTCATTAAAACAAAACGTACATGTAATTGGACATATATAATTGGACCGTTCATAGCGACACTAATTCTAACAAATGAAGACTAAACATAACCTGACCCTTGATCACTGCGTTATGGACGGACATGTCAATAAAATCGAACACTGCATTTACAAAAAAAATATTTGAATCGAATTGGACTCGAACCTAGGACCTTTGGATGCTAGTCAATCACTATACCGACTGAGCTATCAAGGAATATACCGAAGCTTATCAACATTTTCTTTATGTAAATGCTCTAGTATAAGCACGTGCTAAAAGTATATGTCGTCGAGAGGCATTTCCTCTCGACCGCAAGAAAATTCTCATATGCGAGGGGCTTTAATAGTTTTCGTATGTATTAATACTATTTTAAAATCCAACTGCAGGGCTGCCATTTCTCCTAGCATTTTTATCCTAGCAGATGGAAGCTTAAATCAGGCTGAAAGTAAGCAGATTGCGCTTTAAGGCGCATTCTGCTTCACTTACAACCTGTTTTAAGCAGTAATGTGTCAAAACAAGAAACAGCATATAGGGTAAAGGTACGATTAGTAAAATTGAGTCTGAAAAATTGATAACTTTGAAATCTTAGGATTTTTATTACCAACTTATGGCAGCCCTGCAACTGGAAAGAAAAGTTTGCTAGGTGAGAAAGCGGCTTTATCACACAACGACAAAATAAAGAATGTTATGATTCTACTCACGTATGTCATATTGCTCTGACAGTACACAGAAACTCGTTGAGTTACAGTTAAGATGGGCGCCAAATCCCAGCATCTCTGGACTCTCGATACATTCTCGTCGACTACTCTCAGTTCGTATAGCATAGGAGCATTTATAGCACGAAAAGCCTGCAAAAATATAATAATAACAATATTGATAATAATAATAATAACAACAACAACAACAATAATAATAATAATAAATATAATAATAATAATAAATATAATAATAATAATAATAATAATAATAATTAATAAATAATAATAATAATAATAATAACAATAATAATAATAATAACATTTATGATGATAGAAAATGATAATTAATACAGGTAACGACGTTGATGATAATGATATTGATGATAAAAATGATGATATAAAAAGTAATGTTGAAGTAGCATATAAACAAACTGACACACAAATTATATACACAACAATACATACACTATCAGAGAGATAAGGGTGTACATTTTGCGGGTACCGTTTCATTAAAAACTATAGTTTTACCGCTGACTTAACGGTTTAAGACATGTTGCAGTTGGACACAGTAACGTGTTATTCATTCAAATGCTTAACTCATTGTGTAGTATTATGATAGTTTTAGACAGATGTAACTGTATTTTAGTCAGGTGTTTAGGATAGAAACTGTATTTTAGTCAGGTGTTACTGTATTTGAAATCAATATTTGTATTTACTTCCGGCTATGATACAAGAAATATGCTTCGGTATAAAATTAATGATTGCTGTATTTCCAAATTAAGTAATAAAAGCTATGAAATGCGTCTGGATAACGGTCCTTTCAGAGGTCAGTTATGTATTGATGCATTTGGCGTTTCCGCTAATTTCTGTATATAAGGAGATTTTATCTCCATATCAGGGAGAAGAATTTGGGAGCTTAGCGAGATGCTAGTTAAGGTCTGATAGCAATCAGAGGACCGGAGCATATGTTTAGAAGAGATGTTTGATGAATAAAAGTTAAAACGAAGTATGCTTAGTACTTATTGAAACGGCCATAGTACGACAATTGTGACACTTCAAATTTTAACCATCCTAGGTACAGTGGAGAAAACGTTATTATTTCCCAATTACATGAAAACTATTATTTCCATTGCAAACAGTTTGGAGCCAGATCTGACGCCGGGTAACCCGGCGTCTGATCAGGCTCCAAACGATTTGCTACTGAGATTAAAATTAATAGTCAGAATTATCAAAAAAGTTGCCATTTTCTCAGATTTATTGCAATGCGTAAATGCGTTTCGTATGCGTTTAAAAACGGGAAAGAATAACGGTTCTCCACTGTAAATGTCTGCAGGTAACCCTGTGCCAAGCGACCACTTGAATAAATAAGAACGTACAGTCTTTATCTCAGATGACAGTGCTTCGAACGACAAAATGTAAATTTGTTTTTAAAGCTTTCCGTCTCAGTGCATTAGATGTCAGATGGCTTTAAAAATACGCACGAGCCTAAGAAAATGACCGGTGAATGTAAGTTTGAATGTAGCATGGAAGTGAATGTTTGACTTAAACAGACCTTCAGTCGCTGATTACATGTTTCAAATGTCGGTTCCGATATGTAAACAAACATCTTAGGCACGCCATAATGTATTAAGTTTGAACAAATAGATACATCCTTCGAGCATTACCGGTTACACTTGTCTGAAGTTTGACAGTGTCTGGTCGCGATTATGACGTAGTTACATCACGGACAGTCGTTGGGTTAATCTCAAAACTGATAGAGCACTCCCCCCCTTCCCTACAACAGACCTCTCAACAACGATCCCCTCATTACAACGACTCTTGTTGCAGTTCCCTAAACAAGAAAATTACGTCTATTTTTTTTTCTGTTTTAGTATCGTCCGCTCAAAGTTGTCGTCAGCTGTTTTTCTCAAAGTTACATATTGGACATTTTGACAGAAAAAAAACTGAATCACGAGTGGCAAACAGCTTGAATCAAGATCAGACGCGGCGTCTGATCTGGATTTAAGCTGTTTGCAAATGTAAGCCAATTTGCCTCCCTTTAACGACTCCCTCCAAATAAGGCACACCATTTTTGTCTCCCATTGGATGTCGTTGTAGATAGGAAACGTTGTAGTTACATCACAGACATCCATTGGGTTAATCTCAAAACTGATATCGCCAAACCACCAGTACTTATGGGAAAAGTAAGGTCATATTACAGTGACTAAGGCGTTGTGTATAACCGAAATAAAATGCAAGCGCATTGCGAGACAATGTAGAGAATGGAAGGTTTTTGAAAATGTTGATTCACTTTTTAAAGTTTATTTATTTTTACATCGATTTTGAAACAAGCTACATTAACTTATACAAATCACTCTTGATGGCTCGAATGGTGACGTATTTGGTCATTTCTGTGGGAGGAAATCGGAGTGCCCGGAGGAAACCCATGTCTTCGGACGGGCGACCAATATACCTTCTAGCATACTGCCCCGATCCGGGATCGAACTCGTGACCGCATTGTTGAGAAGCGCTGTCCGAACACCCCTTTACTTTTTAAAACTGAGCACCAATAAGTTTGGAGCCTAATCAAACAACGTGTTACTACAGTGGAGAATCTGTTATTCTTTCCCGATAAACGCGTTTACGCTAAAACTATTATTTGCAGTGCAAACAGTTTGGAGCCAGATCAGACGCCGGGTAACCCGGCGTCTGATCAGGCTCCAAACTGTTTGCCACCAAGATAAACATGAAATATCAGAATTGTCCAAAAGTTGTTATTTTCTACGTTTTAGTGCTTTGCGTTTGCGTACGTTTGCGTTTAAACGGGAAAGACTAACAGATTCTCCACTGTACTAAATACAGTGAAGAAGACGTTTTTCTTTCCCAATAAACGCTTTTACGCTAAATCTATTATTTCCAATGCAAAAAGTTTGGAGCCTGATCAGACGCCGGGTAACCCGGCGTCTGGTCAGGCTCCAAACTGTTTGCTATTCATAATAAAAAGAGCATTCATAATTGTAAACTATGCTTTTTTCTACATTTTATTGCAATGCATTTGCATTTCGTTTGCGTTTAAACAGGAAAGAAATACGTCTTCTCCACAGTATTTGATCGTTATGGTACAGTGGAGAATCTGTTATTCTTTCCCAATAAACGCGTTTACACTAAAACAATTATTTGCAACTTGCAAACAGTATGGAGCCAGATCAGACGCCGGGTAACCCGGCGTCTGAACAGGTTCCAAACTGTTTGCCACCAAGATAAACAAGAATTATGAAAATTGTCCAAAAAATGTTCTTTTCTACGTTTTAGTGCTTTGCGTTTGCGTACGTTTGCGTTTAAACGGGAAAGAATAACAGATTCTCCACTGTAAAGACATAAAACCGGGTAGCAAGCGCGGTTATTGGGAAAGAATAACGTATTCCCCATTGAACAGTAGAGAAGACGTTATTCTTTCCCGTTTAAACGCAAACGAAATGCAATAGTAAAATAAATAGAGAATGCCTTTTTTAAAGCAAGAGTCATTTTTTTGGTCTAGATAAGATTCCAACTAAGGAACTATGTTACTCTAGGAAAGCGCGCTGTTATATAGATGACGTTAGTGACGTCACATCCTAGTTACGTTGAAACGAAATAAAAGAACCAAAATCTAGTGTATTTCACTCAGGAAATCTAAAACGTGGACAATTATAGAAGTATCTCAGCAAGCGACTGGTGGCGCGTACTTTATAACGATTTGATTGCATCGAATAGTTCGAATAAACGTCGTTAGTTACACGTCGGATTCTGTTGAAAGAGTTTTAGAATACTTTTCCAAACAGCGGGAAAAATAAGCGTCTCAGTGGATAAAAATAGTTCCGGCTACAGGTCATGTGACCACTTGACATAATAACATCGGTCATGTGACCACATAGCATAATAAAGCAAAGTTTATCTGTCACCCCTTTATCCGTCAGGAAAATAGGCACGTGACAGGATAATAACGTATTCCCCATAGAACAGTAGAGAAGACGTTATTCTTTCCCGTTTAAACGCAAACGAAATGCAAACGCATTGCAACACAATGTAGAAATTATAACTATTTTTTTTTTAATCTGGGTGACAAACAGTTTTGAACCGGACCAGACGCCGGGTTACCAAACTGTTTGCAACGGAATGAACGATTTAGCGTAAACGCGTTTATTGGAAAAGAATAGCGTATTCATAGTCATATCAAACTGAGCTTTCATTAAATACATCTTATTTCAAAAGTTACATTGTCTTTATTAACAATGCTTACTTCGGAAAGATTAGAAAAAGGCTGTAAGCTTGTTACTTTCTTCTTCTGTTATTAATCTATAAACAATTCTGAGGCCCGTTTCATAAAACTTCGAACGACAAAAACGGTCGTAAGTCAAAACTTTCAAATACATTTAATTTCTGATTTCTCTATCTAATCCTGTCTTGTGACATCTCTTTTGAATCGTCTTGAAAAGTCGATTCCAAAGAGATATCACAAGACAGTATTAGAATGAGAAGTAAATAATGATTTAGGTTTTTATAATCTGACTTACGACACTACTTGTCGTACGAAGGTTTATGAAACGGGGCCCTGAATTTCAGATGGTTCCCAGTAAACTGTCGCATGCAACCATATACAAAGATAAATATTTATATTGACAAATATCGACGTATAACAGAAACACTAACGCACGACTGCACATAGACGCACAAACTTGCACGCTTACACGCCCGCACGTTTGCGCGCTCGCATCCATATAAACGCGCCTGAGTACAGGTTACAGTTAGACTCGTGGGAAAGGTGATCATATATAGTGAATTTAACACCACCGTGAGTGTCAGATAAGAATATCCCACCCGAGTTTTGAAGATATTTTTGTAACACGAGGTTTTGCCGAGTGTTCCAAAAATATCTTCAAACGAGGGTGGGATATTCATCTGACACTCAACTGTGGTGTTAGATTTATTTTCTCACCTCGTCAACCCTAAAAAAGCGTTTAACTTGCTATACAGTGGCGAGTTGTATTTTAATGCGCTAATAGATGCATGACGACGTCATGACGACGTCATAACAACGGCAATAACAACCAATCATAAGATAGTTCGGCTTGTCTGTCCGGACAGATAAGGTTTTCTCCCATTTTTGCCCATGTGGGATAGAGCTATTCCCCATCTGGAATCACTCTTTCTCACCTCTCGGACAGAGGTATCCCGAAATCTAGGGGGTGTGAGATAACCTTATCTGTCCGGACAGACAAGCCGAACTAATGGAACTATCTTATGATTGGTTATTTTTGCCGTTGTTTTGACGTCGTCATGCATGCTTTAGCGCATTAAAATACAACTCGCCACTGTGTAGCAAGTTAAACGCGTTTTTAGGGTTGACGAGGTGAGAAAATAAATCTAACACCACAGTTGAGTATCAGATGAATATCCCACCCTCGTTTGAAGATATTTTTGGAACACTCGGCAAAGCCTCGTGTTCCAAAAATATCTTCAAAACTCGGGTGGGATATTCTTATCTGACACTCACGGTGGTGTTAGATTCACTATATCCTCCATACCACGTGACGTCTTTTATTGTTTGCCCAGCTTTACCACAAGCGCTGCATGACGCGGGTAACTAAATGACGTAATTTCTGACGACGTCACTATAAACAACGTCGTGTTTGGCGGAAAAAAAGTGCACGGAAACTGCAATTATATCGATATTTCTATTGTATTTTAATGATTTAAATGGGAGAAAAAAAATCCACAATTCGTTTTGTTGATGTAGGATAGAAATTTTCTCCCCCTCGGATCAGAAAATTCATACAGGGACTCGGCAAGCCTCGTCCCTGCATGAATTTTCTGACCCTCGGGGGAGACAATTTCTATCCAACATCAACACTCATGGTGGATTCTTATAATCTCACACCCCTAGATTTCGGGATACCTCTGTCCGAGAGGTGAGAAAATAATATCATTATGTTGAAAAGATATTATATGTTGTTTAAAACAATAGTATGTCCAGTTTAGGGCTGGTTTTTATATAAATTATAGAATACTATTATCCGGCAGAAACACTATTATTATTATTATTATACCAGATTTATATAGCGCTCTTTTCACACAGGGATTGTGCGTTCAAAAGCGCTTTACATGAAATAACACATATGTACCTATACATCGTGAAAAGACAAAATAACTACAATTAGATCTGAAATAAAACATGAATAAACATATAAAAGACAGTCCCCCAAAAACGGCGATCACATTACCCCCATCAATCAGCAATGAACCGACCGGCTAAGTATTGCCGACTGATATAAATAATGGTAGAGCGCCCAATGCAGGCCATCGACAAAACACAAATAACTATAATTAGATCTAAAATAAATAAGAATAAACATACAAAAGACAGCCCCCAAAACGGCAATCACACTACCCCCATCAATCAGCAATGAACCAACCGGCTAAAGATTGCCGACCAATAGAAATAATAGCAGAGCGCCCAATGCAGACCATCTAATGTAATATAACTAGGAAAAATAGCATGCGACCATAACTAAAAAACTCTATAGAAGATCAATAACATTATTAAAAATGTTGAAAGCTGTCCACGAATTGTACCACAGACCACGCCAGCTGGTTTCAAAAGAGATCAGAGTTGTATCCCTACCATCAAAGATCCACCAGACAGGCATTGGTCAACAGTACAACCCCAGAACTAAAAATTAGACCCATAACATATACAGAATGAACACAGCCCTAGGGTAGCAGTCATCTACCCTCTCCACCCCACACCCGCGGGACCTACATGTTCCATGGCTGAAATTACACCCTTACTTTATAAAACATCAAGATAAGAAGCTGTCCCTGAATTATACCGCAAACCCCAAGCCAGTCGGTTTCAAAGAGATCAGGGGCAATCCCTACCATCAAGATCCACCGAACAGGCATGGGCAAACGGTACAACTCCCATTTAAACCGTTTCTCGTTCCTATCAAAGTCATTGTACAAATTGTATTACAGGGCTGCCATTTCTCCGGATTTTTCAGAAATCTTTGGATTTTTATCCTAGCAGATGTAAGCTTAAAACAGGCAGAAAGTGAAGCACAATGCGACCTAATGCGACCTCGCTTGAAAAATAGTAAATTTGAAAATCTTAGGATTTTTCAAGATAAACTTATGGCAGCCCTGCTATTAAAAGATGATGTCAATACACTGCAAACAGGTGTGGTTTAGATTAGACTCCGATTATCTCTGTGAATCAATGAATTGCCATATCAGACACTGACTAAATGTGCGTATAAGTTTTCAAACTGTCTGCCAATATTTATCATTACATTATATCTTAAACATTTATAGAAAGAAAATGAATTATCTATTTAACTCTTTCACCGCCGGAGTCGCATAAAGTCGACTTTGCAAACAGTTTGGATCCAGATCAGACGCCGCGTGACGCGGCGTCTGATCAGGATCCAAACTGTTTGACACTATTTTCGATATATCATAAATCTAACTTCCTTAAATCTAACATTGAAAAATCTTGAAAACAACATTATTGAAGCAGACGACGAATTAACGGTGAAGGGGTAAAAAAAACTCAAGATTAATTTGGCGCCGAAAGTGTTAAAATGTAATGCTTTAGCAATTAGTTTCCATTAAACAATGTGAGCGAAAATGTTCGCATCTCTACATGAACGATCAACCACAAACATGTGGCTGCCTATAGTAATTTTAGGGTAGAAATCAAATAAACGAATGTTTGCTTATGATACCTATTGCAAACAGTTCGGGGCCAGACTAGACGCCGAGTGTACTTGTGCCAGCTCCAACCTGTTTGCCATTCTGCTTACGTTCAAAACGTTATTTCTACATCTCATTGCCCTACATTTGCGCTGTGTTAAGTTGAATGAGGAAAGAACGATGTCTTACCTTCTGTAACAATACCTTTAAACCCTTTCCCCACATAGAAGTGCCTTTTAGCGCATTTAATTTCTTCCTCTACTGAGGAAAACAGGTCCAATTAATACAGTCATGAACATGTAGGAAATAGTTTCTATATCCTAGCAGATGGACGATTAAAGCAGGTTGAAAGTAAAAGCAGAATGTGCCTTGAATGTGCCTTAAGGCACATTCTGCTTTCTTTTCAACCTGCTTGACGTGGTAAACTATCTTCAAAACTAGAAAAAGGCTCTTAGGTAAAGGGTTTATATCACTTGTTTTTACAAAGTTTACCTACAACTTGTGAAAATATGTTTCTGTAAAAAATATATCATTTCATTGGACAAAAAATGACGTCGTTTTGTTTAACTCTTTATCCCCTGAAACTTTTAATGGACAATTCCATTTTGCAATAAAGGCTGGTCCATTTCAGACTATTTAGGGTTTTTTTCTGTAATAAAGTGCAAAATTACAAACAGTGATTTAAAAGCGGCGCCAGAGAAAAGAAACACGTATGAAATGAACTCCGAGTGACAGCAAAACAAATAGTTCATACTCATTCACACATACATTTTTCATTAGATGGAATTCCGTAGTAATCTAATGTTCTGTTATCATACAAAATATAGGCATCAATCTGTTAGGAAATATAATACGCCGTAGTACGGTAGGATACAACGTCATTATTACATAAATCGACTGCTATATATTTTAACTAATATGTGTATTCTGTTTTATGTTTTATATCATTAGGTACCCCTTTTACCACCGTTAGCTGTGCTTTTATAATGTATCCATTTTCTTTCAACAAGGAACCATAGGAAAACTGCAACTCTGCAAAGCATGCCATACGTTTAACCAGACTACTAAATTGAAATTTACTTTTTGTCGGCCTTAAGGATGTCGGCCTGTCTTTTTGAGCATTATGAAATTTCCGAAAAATTTTACGAACTCGTTTTCAAAAAAATGGTAAGAACTCATTTTTGGTGAATGCATACAGTAATAAAACACTATTTTCCCGGGAAAAAATTGGATTTTCGTTCCGGAAGGGACTTTTTAAGTTTTATGTCCTATTCGTAGTTAACAGCATACACTGTTTTCATAGGTAGGTTGTATTTTGTTACATCCGATTTCATTCAATTTCTCAGAATATAAGCATGAAATTTTCATGGTAGTACAGTTTTAGTATAAATTATAGATAACTCAATAGATAAAATGAAATTTTTTGGAAAAAAAATTTTTTGGTAAAAGTACACAAAAAATTGAAAAAATGAGAAAAAATGGATTTTTTGATAAAATGATCTATATCTTTTCTAAAAGGTACGGGACCCTGTGTTTTTATTTGCTATTTCACTAAAACATTTTGTTTGCAAGGCTAAAAACAAAAAATAAAAAAATTGGTATTTAGTTTGCTACAATTTGTATGGCAATTTTCACAGTGCCTTATTCTCCCATTATAAAAAAGTTTTTATTTTGGATCATGAAAAAACATTATTTTCAGGGTTTATTCTTACTATGGTAATATAAATTAGGATACTTTTGGTACAAATAGATTGTTTAAATAAAGATTGAAAAACCGTAGTACAAAAAAGTAGGAGTTTTTATGAAGCTTCAATTTTAGGGGGGTAGCCTTGAAAAATCTCAAATTGTGAAAAAGAAAGGTCCGGTACCCCCGCTTTTTTCACCAGTTTTGTCATATAAACTAATTTTACTATCAGTATGCAAAGTTTGAAGAATTTGGTATTTACTTTACCAAGGTGCACCTACCCCCTTAAGCAGCCATCCTTCTTTATTAATAAAAGTATGATGGGAATTATTTGCAAGTCAACATTTTCAACAAATAAAGTTAAAATCACGTTTCACTTTTCTAACCAATTGTTTTATTTGTATTTATGATATGTTATTTAAACATAAAAAGGCACCAATGTTTACATACCGACTGACAGTTCCAGAAGAGAGAAGCAGAACAATAACTGGTAAATATTCACATTCATGTTTACAAAGACGCAGAATGTAATGCTGCTGTTACTGTGATTCACTAACACGACCTTATCTGGCGAAACCCCGCTTTCGAATCTTGCTCCTTTCTCGGGAAGGATATACAACGTAAGTGATGCCATTAAGGCCCACTAGTTTAACATTTGACCAATAGTTATGTTCTGTTTTCCTTACCTTTTCGAACATTTGTTTTGGACAAATGTTAGCTGTCTGTACATTTTCAGATAACAATGTCGACTTTTTTGTTTAATAGCATTGTGATGACGCTCGACAAATATCGCCCTGGTTTGGATCCAAAAAAAGTACTGGCTAAAGTTTATCAGGGACGAGCAAATGGCCATAGGAAATGAGTTTTTGACAATCTTGTAAACAACGATACATGAGGGATGCCTACGTTGACAAGAGTATGTGGTAGAAAGGTCTGTAACTCGACTTATAGCATTTAGAGAATGTAGAACATGACCACACGCTCATGAGCGGAAATAGAAGTAGAAGCAGCAGCAGCAGAAGTAGTAGGAGAGGTAATAATGGTATCAGTAGTAGTCATTTTTGTAGTAGTAGCAGTAGTAGAAGTAGAATTGGCAGTACTTGCAATAGCAGTGGTAGTTGTAGTAGTAGTAATAGTGTCAATCTGAAGTAGCAGTAGTAGAAGTAGTAATGACAGTAGTTTTAGAAGAGTAAGTAGTAGCAGGGGCAGTATCGGTAGCAATAGATGTATCAGTAGTAGCAGTGAGTTATAGCAGTAGCAGTTTGATAGTAGTAGTTGCAGTAGCAGTAACACAAGAAGTAGAAGTAGTAATATTATCAGAAGTAGTTTAAACATATTTTATTTCAACACTTTTTACAGGAAAAGGGGTCGATAGTAGCATTAGTAGTAGTAGTAGTACTATTGACAGTAGCAGCAGTAGTAGTAATAGTGATACTGGTAGTAGTAGTAGAAGAAGTAGTAAAAATAATAATAGTAGTAGTGGTAGTGGTAGCAGTAGTAGTAGTAGTAGTGGTAGAAGTAGTAGTAGTAATTGTAGTAGTAGTAGAAGTAGTAGTAGTAGTGGTAGTAGTAGAAGTAGAAGTTGTAGTAGTAGTGGTAGTAGTAGTAACAGAGGCAGTTGTAGTAGAAGAAGTAGTAGTAATAGAAGTAGTTGTAGTAGTAGTAGTAGTAGTAGCAGCAGAAGTAGTAGTTGTAGTAGTAGTAGTAAAAGAGGCAGTTGAAGAAGCAGTAGAAGTAGAAGTAGTTATAGAAGTAGTAGCGGTAGTAGCAGTTGCAGCAGCAGAAGTAGTAGCACTATGAGAACTTTATTCTAAGTTAAAGTAATATGAATTGCTGCTGAAGTAGTAGACAGAACTAGTAGTTGAATAAAGTAAATATACGGTAATGAATAGCGCTTCCGTTTCGCATCGTTTAAGAAAGTATAGTAAGTTGCATAATAGAAGTAGTAGTAGTATAAGTCGTATCATTATCAGTATTATTATAAGTATTAGTATTATTTCTATTATTATTATTATTATTATAATTATTATTATTATAAGTCGTAGTTAATGTGGGAGTAGATAAATGAAGTTTGCATGGTAGAAAACCAAGTGAAAGTTAACGGTGTAGCTTTTGTCGATGTGTTTGTGTATATTTTAGATATATTATTACCTACACACATGGCGTTGGGTTTTTGTTGTTGATTGTTGTTTGATTTTTGGGGGATGAGGGGTCTTTGTTTGTTTTTTTGTTTTGCCTTTTATCAAATCATTGAACGTTAAACATTTGGAACTATTTCACAAAATATAGCTACACCAATGTACAAAAACCGTGGAGATGTCTAATAAGGACTGAACTGTTTGAAACTCGTATCAATATTTCTTCGGTCATTCTTTACCCATTTCCCCAATAGCCTGTTTCTAGTTTTAAAGATATGTGACTACTTAAAGTAGGTTGAAAGTAAAGCAGATGTGCCTTAAGACACATTCTGCTTTACTTTCAGCCTGCTTCAAGCTATTATCTGCTAGAATATAGGAAATAATTCTTCTGATTTTTATTTGTGACAGCATTAATTGGATCTATTTTCTTCAGTAGAGGAATACATTAGAGGCGTAAAAAGGCATATTCATGGGGTAATGTCATACGGCTGTGAAATAAATTAGCTCATATCCTTCCATTAGTTCGGCTGTTTCAATTTATCATCTGAAACTTTTTTCTGATCAAATAGTTTAAACTTTTAACTGAATAAACTTTAATACCAGCGTAGTGTACTGTAGCAATTTAGAATTCTACAGGTATTATTTCTAAATCTAAAACAAAACTGGGGACAACACCTGTAAGGCACACGAGTTTACTATTTTTCGCCTGGTTTTAACGTCTGTATTAACTCTCTTACCGCCCAAATATCGTCTGCATTGGTAGTGTCGTCTGTAATAGTTCTAAAATTAGATTTAGGGCTGTTTATTTGACTGGGGAAACTTTGATACGAGTGTCAAACAGTTTGGATGCTGATCTGACGCCGCAAGACGCGGCGTCTGATCAGGATCCAAACTATTTGCAAAATCGCCTTTTGACGCCGTTGGCAGTGAAAGAGTTAAGTTGCTGGCCAGTCGCTCGGTATTGATAAAGGGAACGCCCTATTGACTGCATAGCCCTGTTGTCCAGATAGGGCTTAAGATATTATCTGTTATTGCATAGTTTATTACATGAAATTAACCCTTATCATGCTAAGTGCGTCTTGACTAACATGTGCAATTAGTTCGGATCCAGATTAGAGAGTGTGTACATGTACCTGGGCGTCTGGTGTTGAACCAAACTGGTTGACAGGTGTTTTGTTGTTTTATGAAATTACAAATGGCAAATGAAAATAAATTGTTCAGTTAGTTAGTAGACGACATGTTTGGAGCAACCGATATTATTCGGTATAATAAAAGTATTCTATACTATTAGCTAATAGTATAAGAAATATAGGAGAAAATGTTACTCTTTCCTGTTTAAATCTTTCACAACCTATGCGACAAAAGGCGACTTTTCAAACAGTTTGGGTCTTGATCAGACGCCACGTTACGTGGCGTCTGATCAGGATCCAAACTGTTTGACATTTTTATTGATGATTCTTCAGTCAAAAATCCCTAAATCTGACTTGATAAAAATTGCAGACGACATTATCAATGCAGACGATAGTTTGGCGGTAAAAGGGTTAAAGCTGACGATAAAACTTGGCAGAGAAAGAGTTACAGTGGAGAATCTGTTATTCTTTCCCGTTTAAACGCAAACGTACGCAAACGCAAAGCGCTAAAACGTAGAAACGAACAACTTTTGGACAATTTTGATATTTCATGTTTATCTTGGTGGCAAACAGTTTGGAGCCTGATCAGACGCCGGGTTACCCGGCGTCTGATCTGGCTCCAAACTGTTTGCAATGGAAATAATAGTTTTAGCGTAAACGCGTTTATTGGGAAAGAATAACAGATTCTCCACTGTAATCGAAACGAAACGTAATACAATACAGTGTAGAAAGTGAAAGCATTTCGAAAACAAAATGACAATTTATATCTTTGTTCCATGAATACAGTAGCTAGCAACATGATAGAGCGCGAGCATAATAAACCTTAGTTTTTTCTGTATAGTATCCGATATATCTGTATATCAGGCGAACTATTCTACTGGAAAACTTTGGCCGCCGAATGCCTTTTTAAAAACTTTAAGGTATTTCTTGTACACTATACTATGCAATTGGTCATTTGAGCAATGTTTCAGACAAAATTAGCTGTTAAAAATTTTCCGTGATAAGTCTATATAAGACTAGAGACCATCCAAAGGCTATGATTGTAAGACACCTAATAAAGGAATAATGTTTTAGACGTAGATCTATACGCTAAACAGCTAAGCTTTGAGACATGGGATCCTTTGGCAAGAATAATTTGTAATGTTTTTCACGGCAACCAGTGTTCTGCGTGGCATGACAGAATTTTAACACTTTATTTAGAGAACCATTCAAGGAACACTCATCTACAATTTGTTTTTTCAGAGCTAAGTTTTGCTCTCTGTTCTACCTCTATTCTGCGTGTGTGGTGTATTTGTTTCCCTCCGCATTATTCATACTAGATTTCCTTTCCCTAGCCAGATTACAAGGTTATAAAGCTTTTCAATTGAGTCTAAAGTCGATTTCAAGTATTTGATTGGTCAGATTTGAGCCTAGGCTCAAATCTGTCCACTCAAATGCTTGAGAACACACACAGACTCAGCTCAAACGCTTTATAACCTTGGACCCTGGTTTACAGGACCTGTTAGCCTTGATCCAGATCCTGTAATTTCAATTACTATTTCACTGTTTTCACACATGGTTTTGAAGTTTATTGTTAAATAACCAGGATAATTGATTTATCAGTGCTAGACTCTTTTGCAAGAATTATAAATGCACATGGTTGCAACAAACCATTTGAAAACAGAAAATGTAGAAAATAATCTTTTTTATCAGACTTGTAGCTACTCTACACTTATTTAGCAGCCCGTTTTACGCTTTTGTAAAATCTCGCTTGCTCTATCTTATACCAGGGCTGCCATTTCTCCGGATTTTTCCGAAATCTTCGGATTTTTATTCCAACAGATAGAAGCTTAAAACAGGCTGAAAGTAAAGCAGAATGCGCACTAAGGCGCATTCTGCTTTACTTTCAACCTGCTTTAAGCATTACGTGTATTAAAAACTAGAAACAGACTATGGGTTAAAGGTATAATCAGGAAAATCGGGCTTGAACAATTGAAAAATTTGAAATCTTAGGAATTTTTTATCAACTTATGGCAGGCCTGTTATACGAGTTGTTTGGTGTATAGTTGTAGTGCTGATTTAGTTTGGGTTTACTGAACGTAATGGGAGACAACTCGTCCTTTGCGACTATGACGGCCAGACTGCATTACTATCCTTAACATGTGCGTCTAATCTGTGACAACTAGAGAATGTACACATGTAATAATAAAAAGAGGTATTGAAAGTTATATGGCATGTGAAGTGTTGCAAAAAGAAATAATGGTTCAATAAAAAATTATTTATTCTATAAATGAAAATAATTGTTCAACAAAAAAAATATTTATTCTATAAATGAAAATAATTGTTCATCAAAAAAATTATTCATTCTATCTGACAAATATGTGTTCAATAAAAAAATAATTTGTGCAATAACTCAAAAAACTAAAAAATTTGAGTAAATATATTTTATTGAACATAAATATTTTTATTGAACAAACAAAATACTTTTGCAACACATGTAACTTGCGAAAAAATATTCATTCGATAATTTGACCAATTGGAGGCGAAGTTGTAAGCTCGGATTTCATTGGACGAGAAATCATTCACCTTCACAGGCTATCGAAACGACGGCCGTGCTGATAACGTTCTTAAGGACTTTTATCGGCACGACAGTCGTGCGGATTAGAAAGCTTTATTCGCACGACGGTCGTTCCTAAACTAGTCGTACGGGTTATAGAAAGCTTATTCGCACGACAGTCGTTCCGTTAATATATAAACCTTAGCTGCACGAATTTTATTGTATGTTTTGATGATAAACAGACAGTTATCGGCTTGATACATTCAACCCTAGAACCATTGTACTTGTCATTTATGACAGTGTACATGTGAAAAGTACAATAGACGGTCTGACCTATGAAAATGTGTAGACCCTGATCAGAGGGATCCCAACATTCTTGCCAATTATACTATTATTATAGTAACCAAACCAAATTTCCAGATAAACGCCACAAAAACGCCGTTTCAAGGACAGACGTTGTCTTGCAGGGAACCATACTGAGCAGACGATAATAAAGTGGTCAAGGGGTAAAAATCCCGAATAATTTGGTGCCGATCCTGGTTAAAGATAACTCTGTCTTTACGCTCAATCTGCTCCAACCCGGAACTAAATAAGTACACATTTTCACATTTAATTTATTTCTCTAGAGAAAATATTTCCAACTTATTCGCATACATATTCATACATGTAGTTTTTCTTTATCCTAGCATATGATAACTTAAAGAATTTTCCTCAGTCCTTTGATGGACTACCCCCCCCCCTCCCCCATTGTCTGGATAGGTGTGAATTTTAACTGTCAAAGCATGCATCACATATCAATTTACCAGGTGAGGCTCAGATTATACTCATGCTCTGGTGATTTTCAATGGTTATTTCTAACCAAACTATCAAATATAAAGCTTGGGTCTCACACGAGAAGCTTCAATGGTTCTTTGCTACCCACATGTCCATAAGATCCATGCTTTGTGCAAGGAAATTGTCTGGCAAGGCGTTCTGATCGAAAGGTCGTCAGGAGATGTCTTTAAGACGCATTCTGCTTTACTTTTAACCTGCTTCACGTGGTCACCTGTCGTCAAATAGGTAGCAATTTGCGATTGGGGTGGGATGTGTGTGCATGTGTGTGTGTGTTTGGGGGGGGGGGGGGGGGGCATAGGCATTCGGCCCGTACACAAATGTAGCTATGACACTACCCCCAGCTGCTACCCCCCCCCCCCCCCAACACCACCAAACGTTGATAAAATACCCCAAAATCTATCCATACATTCAATAATCATCATAAAAGAACATTTCCTGAATACATGATACGAAAAAAAAATTTTTTTAAACTTCTTGAAACATTTGTTAAGGTTGTTTGTGGAACATATGGATGTATTTTGACTCATTTTGAAAGATTTATGGGGGTAGCAGCGAGGGGGGGGGGGGGGTCATAGCACCTGTGTGTGTGTGTGTGTGGGGGGGGGTCACATGTAAAATTTGTGGACGTAGTCTTACTATAGTGGGTCCGGGGCATGCTCCCCCGGGAAAACCTTGTTCCTAGATTATCTGTTGTGCGTTCTGGGGGCGATGTGCGCATTTACAACAGGCAAAATACTAATATAAATCTATGTAAATATTCAAAGGTTTACTCCGCTTTCGAGCGACACTCGGCAGATGGTCCAGGGTAACGAGCGCGGTTTAGCTTATTTTGTCTCAATAGGTCCATCCATCGGACACAAGCTTACCACTAGTATAAAGAGATTTGTAATCACTAGAAACTGTAAAGTTTACGTGAAATAAAACTCTGTTATGTACTGAAAATTAAATTAATTGGTAATAACATAGGATTAACATCTTCGACGTTGTAATGCGGCTATTAACCGTAAAACCTATTTCTACCCCTCCGGTCCGTGTACACACAGTTACTATGGAGGGGGTGTATTTTCTAGATGGTCACTGGTGCGTTCTTGGGGGCGTTTTTTCTCATTAAAACGGGTAAAATGCTAACATCAATATAAAAAATCTGCAACTAATATTGGCAAAATTATTGGGAGACACGACTCGAAGCAACCTTTTCCGTGGCCTTTTATATGTACATTGCCTTTTTGTCAGAATGTACAGCCTGTAATTGGTTCATTTGTTAGGCTCCACCATCCTAAGAGTAACCACACATCAATGTTGGTATCCCTATACCATGCGATGTACTGGTATTGTTAAATATGCGCAGAAAATCTTTAGGATGTACCCACACACCAAATTTGGAATATGTAGTTGATATGGTATAGGATATATGATCCAAATAAAAGGATTTTTTTTTCTATTTTTAGGGTTATAAGTTCAACATCAATGCCACAGTAACCTGCAATTGTTATGTGACACTGTCATCTCAAGATATACTGACATACCAAGTTTGGTATATGTGATGTGGTAGTAGGAAATAAGCTTCAGACAAGTTTTTAAGTTTCAGACAAGTTTTTTTTTTATTATTCAGATCGAGGGTCACAATGACCATGTAAATTTCTCTTTGATTTCAATCATGATAAATTGCTTGTCTGGAGCTTATTCCCTATACTATACCACCTAGAAATGGTATGCGACACGCCGCCATTGGGAAATATACTCACACACAAAATATATACAATTGTATTTTCTATAACACATCAGCTAGTGGCTCTAGCTGATGTGATATAAAGAAAATATTCTCCAAACAATCGGTACACACACTGACGGACAGATGGACTGAAGCATGCACAGATCAGTCACTATATCATTATGGGCGGATGGGGATGTTTAAAATTAAATTTCTTACAGCAATCAAATGAATGCCAAAAACTGAAGTCATTGACAAGGCTACTTTTCACTTAGTAACCTTTTAAGTAAGCTTTCTGGTGCCTTTACTCCATCCTGATATGAGAGCTTTTAGAACTACCTAATTATGCAATAGGTTAGAACATGTACAACTTTAAATGAGATTGGACCAATTTTGATCTACATCCGTATTCTACATACAACACTCAACCATTGTTGTCAACAGATAGACTGTACCAAACCATGGTCGGTGTCGGTTGTTCCTGTACTCAATATCTCTACATTGAGTGCCAACATGTTTCCCCAATCTCATTAGAGTTGTACTACCTTAATGCAGTCACTAGTTATTTCAGACATCCTTACTGCTTCAGCTTATGGCAACTGAACATGTTGATTGAGACTAGTTCACTTTCTTTTACTGATGAAGGGGATAAACAAACAACAACTAGCTTCTAATAACAGTTCAACAGTGTTATTTCATTTTAAAAAGTACTCAATCAAACAACTGATAACGTATAGATATATACATGTATACACAAAATTATAAAATTGAACAGTGAACATATATGCTACAGTTAAACCTGTATCAAGTGACAATTAAATAGTATGCCCATTAGGCATTAGCAGTCTTCTAATACTGGTGGTTGCTAAATGCTGGATAAAAACAATACAGGAAGTTCCAGCACCGAGGTTTCTGCATGTTTTTTTAACTTGCATTTAGTGGTCCCCAGTCTTTGGTATCCTGTATGCTTTTTCAAAGAAATGTTGTTTATATAATAGTCAGGTTTGACTATTTAGAATACAGTTCTGACAGTGACATGTCTGGATTTATGCAATATACAGGTATAAGGTGACATAGTTAAAACCTTATTATACTTAAATGATTAATTTTCATATGCATTCAATTAATAAATTGGTTTAGCTTAAACCTAACAGATGTGTACGTTCGGTAGAGTTTGACTTTGTCCATAGTATCTAAAACTTGTAAAAATATGACTAAACTCAAAATCTATGTGGATTTTGATCATTTAAAATGATCATTTAAAATAAAATATTGTCTTATATGTACTTGTCTTTTTTGTCCTGATAGTGATACTATTTTGAAATTGTTGAAATATCAAATAGATAATATCAGATATTATAAACCAATGATATCTGGTATAATAATAATAATAACAAGCACCTTAGAGCTGATATCCCCTGCCGCAGCGATTGTCCAGAAGAAAGTGGCAAACTTTATTGTGGGAGGAAGGGGCAAATGGTGATCACCTGTCTTTAAAGATCAACATTCAAAAGCTTTTTACAAAGTTTTATAAAAATCCATTCAATTTTGTACACTTTAAAGCCTAAACAATACAAAAAATAAAGCCGTTTGTAGCATTATAAATCTAAGTATGACAGGGGCAGGTAACTCTTGATTCAAATTCAACAGTAATTAAACACTTTCAAGAACTTATAATTGTGTGCAAGTATTATTAAAAAAAAATTCAGAACTGTAGAATTTACTAGAGTGTAAACACATTTTCAACTCATCAAGGGCAGAGTATTCTTGACTAATTTGCACATTTTCGATAATAATTGAAACTCATTCTATAAATAATCGCCATATATGATTTAATTTTTTTTTCAAAATCCATTCACATTTGTACACAATAGCATGTAAACAATAAAGCCATGTTGAGCATTACTAAGTACATAAAGGGCAGATAACTCTTGCCACAAAGTATCCTATTTTGACAATAATTGCTACCCTTAAATTTATATACATCATGTGTAAGTTAAATCAAAATCCATTAAAGACTGTAGTTTCTAGATGGTAAAAACTGTTAAATATGGTTTTTTTGACTCATCAAGGGCAGATAAATGTTGACTAGTTTCTCCGTTTTCAAAAATGATAACAATTATTTGAAAACTAATAGCCATACATAGTTTAAGAATTTGTTTTATCAAAATTCATGCATATTTATAGATACTAGAATGTAAACAATTTTAAAATAAAGCATTTTCTATCATTTCAAAGTACATCAAGGGCAGATAACTATTGCCACAAGTATCCTTTTTTGACAATAATTGCACACCTTCAAGAACTTTTACTTATAGACATCCTGTGCAAGTATCATTTAAATCCATTCATAATTGTAGTTGCCAGAGAGTAAAAACAGTTAAATATGGCTTTTTTACTTATCAAGGGCAGATAACTCATGACTAATTTCTCTGTTTTCAACAATAATCAAATTCATTTGAAAACTAATAGCCATACATAATTCAAGAAAGTTTTTTCAAAAATCCATAAATATTTATAGGCTCTAGTATGTAAACAATACCAAAATAAAGCATTTTCTAGCATTTCTAAGTACATCAAGGGCAGATAACTCTTGTCACAAGTATCCTTTTTTTACAATAATTGCACACCTGCAAGAACTTGTACTTATAGACAATGTGTGCAAGTATAAACAAAATATGTTGAATACTGTAGTTGCTAGAGTGTAAAAACTGTTAAATATGGCATTTTTAGCACAAAAAGGGCAGATAACTCATAAATTCCTAAAATTTTCTGAAAAAAAACATTGATTTCCCACGGTGCTCCTATGATGACAAATAAGTATACCAAGTTTAATCCAAATCTGTTTATAGGTTTCGGAGATACAGTTGCGGACGGAAAACGTGACGGACGGCATTTTTAACACAAAAAGGGCAGATAACTCATAAATTCCTAAAATTTTCTGAAAAAAATTTGATTTCCCACGGTGCTCCTATGATGACAAATAAGTATACCAAGTTTAATCCAAATCTGTTTGTAGGTTTCGCAGATACAGTTGCGGACGGAAAACGTGACGCACGCACGCACGGACAGCCGGACGGACAGACCTAAAACAGTATCCCTCTGCCTTTCGGCAGGGGATAATAATAATAATGAACGAGACACCGCAGATGATGTGAATACCCTCGCTCAGTTGTATTAATACTAACAATGACCTTTTAAAAGGGATGATGTCTGAAGTTTCATGGCCAAAGTTTACTAAGGACAAAATGAGTTACATACATACAAACAAACATACATTTTATAATTGAGGTCAAAGGCCAAGATCACAGTGACCTTAAAGTAGTAAGGGACACTCTGCCATCAAATCATGTACTAACACACCACATTTGCTATTCCTAGCTGATATGGTAAAAGAAATATAATCTGGACAATATACAAACATACACACTTTTCACAATTGAGGTAAAAGGTCAAGGTCAAAGTGACCTAAATGTAGTATGCGACACTCCATCATCCAAAGAGATACTCGCAAACCAAATTTGCTATTCCTAGCTGATGTGGTAAATGAAATATACACAGGATAAAATGAGTTACATACAATCATACACATATTTTATAGTTGAGGACAAAGGTCAAGGTCAAAGTGACCTAAACGTAGTATGCGACACGCCATCATCCCAAGATGTACCAACACAACAAATTTGCTAATCCTAGCTGATGTGGTTAAGGAAATATACTCTGGACAAAATGAGTTACCTACATTCAAACATACACACATTTTACAATTGAAGTCAAAGGTCAAGGTCACAGTGACCTAGTACCCGATACTTCACAATCATGTGCAGTTCAAAAAAACACGATAAATCTTAGATAATTTAAAAACTAATGGACGTATTTAAATTGAATTTTGCATACACTTATGATGTGTCTATACCAACTCTGACAAGAAAATTCAGAATTTTTGAAAGTCTAACTAAAAACTTTTCTTCTTTGTTTTATATAAATTTTGTGTCGCTGAAAATGGTCAATTACGTGGGGTGTTATTGGCTATTACCTTGATCATGTTTGTTTATATTGGAGAATATCCCCAGGTAAAATCCCGTGCAAGTTGCTTCTGTCTGAAAGGTGAATCCCGTGCTGATATTGGTTGTTTAGTTGTACAAAATTAATTGTGAGGCCCCATAATCCATTACATTTTTTACTATGCCTAAATCCACGAACTCTTCACCAGGAATAAAGAGAATTGCAATTACTTTTCAAACCGAAGCTCTAATAGTTCTACATAATTACAGAGCTCTAGATAAGAGAGAGAAACTGGAACAAGTCCAACATTTTCTCACCCAGTTCAGCACCAAATCCTATAGTGTGACTACTCGAAGAAAGACGTTCTAATGAGAAGTCGCATCATAGGGCTTAATTCAGAAATAAAGATTTAGTTTTGGAAATACTCCCCTTATCTGGAGCTTAATATGTATTAATGTTCGAGTTGTATTGCACTTACGTTTACATTAGGTTTCCTTAATAAAATTATAAAGGTTTTCGAACTGATCTGGAAACATTCTGTTGAAAATTTGATAATGGTAAGTTGGTGTAGATCGTCTGGTATGAACATGTCTCTTCTGCTATTTATCGCATTTAGTTATTTTGCGTTTTGTTGATAAAACTTTCGCTTTCGTATGAGTGGCACATGGTTCGGATACTATTGAGATACGAAATGGCTCCGGTGTCCGATTAGGATCTAACATGTGCCCAAATGACAGTATGGTCGGTTAATACGTTTAACGTACCCCAGTCAGGGCCTAGTTCGGTTAGTTGTAAACTGCTATGGTATGCGATGGCTAACGGTGAGGCGTTGCCGGGTCGTGAAAGATAGGCTGTTGAATAACTTGAAATTACCCTTCGGAAAACTGCCCCTTAGAAGTGTAAACTTTATATAGAAGTTATGAATAAAACTTTTTTATTACGAAGAGAAAAAAGCATTTCTTTTTTGTCAGAGTTGGTATAAGTATATCATAAATCTATGCAAAATTCCATTTGTCTCCGTTTTCTTGTTTTGGAGATATTTGAAATTTATTGTGTTTTTTTGAACTGCAAACGACCTATACTAACACGCATTCCTAGCTGATACAGTACAGAAGATATGCACCAGACAAGCCTTTTTTTAAAATTGAAGTCAAAGTTCAAGGCCAAGGTCAGTGCCCTAAAATTAGAACACGACACTCTGCCATCCCAAGATGTACCCACACAACAAATTTGATGTCCCTAGCTAATGTGGTAAAGGAAATATACTCCGGACAAAAAGCATTATGTACAAATCCACAAACACACACATATACTGGCCTATCCCTATATACCCTCACGATGAGTCATGAGGGTATAATAATGCCAACTTGAGCAATTAATTCCGAGTATTTCAATAAACAATTTAGGGACAAAACTTGCACCCTGATATCAGTCATGTACAATTTCAAATCATGGTTTACAATTTTTACATACATTGCAAATTTTATCTCCCATTTTAAAATTGTTTTGAAGCATTATTATACTCAGTTAAGATGCAAGTCAGTTGTAGGAAAACATTCTCATTGTCAGTCAAATATCAATCATCATGATCAATGTACAAAGTGCTACTACAGTTGAGAAGATAAACATGTTTAGGTTAAAAAAAAAAGATTTCCATTGCAACCAGTTTGGAGTCAAATCAGATGCCAGGTAAACCGGTGCAACTGGCATCTGATAATGCTCCAAACCTTTATTTTTTTACATTTTATTAGGTTTGTTTTGCATTTGCATTTAAACAGGAAAGAACAATGTCTCCTGTTCTGTAACTGCAAACATAGAAATTTTAACCCTTTACTCCATAGCCTGTTTCTAGTTCTGAAAACAGGAGACCATTTATAGCAGGTTGAAAGTAAAGCAGAATGCACCTTAGGGCAAATCCTGCTTTATTTTAAGCCTGCTTAAACTACTTTCTGCTAGAAAATAGAAAATATTTCTTATGATAAATTTTATGACTGTATGAATTGGTACTATTTTCTTCAGTCCAGGAATAAATTAAATGCTCTAAAAGGTGCTTCTATGGAGTAAAAGGTTAAGGACAATCTCAACACAACAGTACTTCATAAGATACATGTACATGTATAGTACAAGAGGGCCATGGCCCTTAATTCGCTCACCTGAGGTCATTGTGCCTTAGCTTAATAGGCAAGACAACATTTTAATATAGCTGTAAATGGAATTATCTTCCAGACAAAAAAAAACATGACAAATTGGAATAACTTAAAAAAATATTGTTGGCAGAGTTATGGCCCTTATCCATGACACTTATCAAGCTACATGTATTTCCATGATTATTTATTGCACACTCTGCTTTACTTTCAACCTGCTTTAAGTTATCATCTACTAAGATATAGATACTATTTCTTATATCTTACATGTTTATGACTGTATAAAGTGGAATTATTTTCTTTAGAGGAGGAATAAATTAAAGGCATAAAAAGGCATATGTATGGGGTAATGGGTTAACATCACTAGAACTGGAGTTATCTCAAAGACAAGAAAATATGACACTGGGAAATATCTCAAAAATGACATTGACCTTTGTAGGACATGACCCAAGTTATAAAGTTTCTAACTTTAACAAAGTTATGGCTAAGATTAAAGTTGTGGACTGACAGACAAACAAATGGACAAACAGACAAAAAAGCAGACAGACAAAAACAATATGCCCCCAACTGCAGGGCATAAAAATATAGCAGACAACACCATATGCAACCTCATCAGCTGACCAGCTGACCTGAGTTCAGTTATGTAACTCTGCCAGTAGGAAATTTGGCTAGGGTCTAACTCTTATAATGCTGAATTGCTGTCTGCTATACATATTTTGAATGTGAATTATGACCTAGATATTAAACCGACCAGAACCATTTGAACAAACTAGGTAAAGGACATTTAGAAGTGTCACCATGCCAAATATCAAAGCTCTGGCCATATTAGTTTCAGTGGAGAAGACGTTTGAAATTTTCACTATATAACTCTATGTAAAACTGTGACCCCCGGGGCGGGGCCAATTTTGACCCCAGGGGCATAATTTGAACAAACTTGATAGAGGACCTGTAGATAATGTTATGTGCCAAATATCTAAGCTCTGGCCCTTGTAGTTTCAGACAAGAAGATTTTTAAAGATTTCCTTATTTTTTCACTTTGGTTGCCATAGCAACCAGAGTTCTATATTGTTTTCAATTCTTTGAACAAATTTGAAAGAGCTTGACCCAAGGAACATTCCTGTAAAGTTTGGTTGAAATCTGTTCAGCCGTTTAGGAGAAGATGTCATTTGAAGCAATTGTTAACGACGACGGACGACGCACGACGACGGACGACAGACACAGGGCCATCCCAATAGCTCACCTTGAGCCTGTGGCTCAGGTGAGCTAAAAATGTACAGTCAATCTGATAAAGTCAAACCTGTATTAAGCGACCACTAAATATATAGTAAGTTTATCGTATTGATAATTCACAACAGGTACCGGTAGCAGCTGAATGCAGGGAAAAGCCATGCAGAAGGCTCATATAGGAGCCGTCTGCATGACTTTTCTCTGCATTAAGTGATCACCTGTCTTTAAAGATCACCATTTATCTTCATTCAGTAGTCGCTTAGCATACTGTCAGGTTAGACAGTATGGGCCTGGCCTTCACTAGAATCACCAGGGAGCAATAAGTAACCACTCAAATACAGGCACTTGCTTAATGCAGGATAAAAATAAAACAGGAAGTCCATACAGGAGCTTGCTTTATCCTGCATTAAGCTTTCACTTGACTTTATAAGGTTTCTTTAGTACTTTAAATGGTGGTCATTTAATAGAGGATTGGCTGTAATTTCAACAAATCAATTGAATACATAATGAATTCTATAGAAATTGCATTGTCAAACAAAATTTTGAAAATAAATTCACAAATTTATATTCACGACAAGATATTATTATTTGGATAGGTATGAGGAAAAGCATGTAGTATCAGAGTTGTGTTTAAACTGTTTACCCCATAGCCTATTTCTAGTTTGAAAAACAAGGAACCACTTAAAGCAGGTTGAAAGTAAAGCATAATGCACCTCAAGGTTTACTTACAGCCTGCTTTAGGCCACCATCTACAGAAAATATGTCCTATGGTACATTTTCATAACTGTATAAAGTAAAACTATTTTAATTAGTGGAGGAATCAATTACAGGCCTAAACAGGCCTATTTATTGGGTAATGGCTTAACCCATTAGCCCATAGCCTGTTTCTAGTTTTGAAGACAGGTGACCATTTAAAGCAGGTTGAAAGTAAAGCAGAATGTGCCTTAAGACACATTCTGCTTTATTTTCAACACACTTAGGCTACCATATGCCAAACTATAGAATTTATTGCTTATGATTCATATCTATAACCATTTAAATTGGAACTACTTCCTCAAGTGAAGGAATAAATTAAAAGCGTAAAATTCATTTTTCTTGGGCAATGGCTTAATTGAGTACATGAGTCTACTACACTTCAAGTATGGTTGAAGCTGATTTAGACAAGCAGTGTTGGACATTTACTGTCACCTGCTTTGCAACTTAACCCTTAACCCCATTTTATGTGTTTTTACAACTCCTTACAAAATGTCAAATACATGTAGTACAGATCCTGACCAGAAGGCTCCTTTAGGGGCACTCTGATCTAGGCTACACTGTTTGCATAGGACAATACTTTAGTGTCCTCTATAGATACAGGTACACTGTTTGTTAAAGACAATTATACTAGGGTTGAATATGTAAAATAAATGTAGACCTAGGTCTACAACTGCACATAGGTGGGTTGATACTTGATAGGTGTCAGAACTTGCACAAATTACAGAAGAAGTACAGAAACAAAATTAATGATTTTGAATCTGACAAGTGTCCAATGGTATAGACTCTTATCAAAAGTTGGGGTTATAGCAACTTCTGAACTGTTTGCATTTGGTAATGGTTTAACCTATTTCTTAATTGATACACCTTTTTACACATTTATCATTTTCACATGGGTCATACATGGAGGTAAAACATTGGATAGGTGCTTCATTGTAACAAAAATAAAAAGTATGAATGTTGTTTTTATAGTGTGAAATGATTGTAATACTTGCTTGGTACACAATTGAAATTCATGCAGATATGTATATTCAGTGTTAACTAGACAGAAACAGTTGTGGCAGTCTGTTCAATTCTTTTTCCTTCATGGATTTAACCCATTACTCAATAAATGCATTTACTTTATTCCTCCACTAAAGGCGATAGTTCCACTGTATACAGTCATGATAATGTACCATACAAAATATATTCTTTATCCTATGAGGTGGTGCCTATAAGCAGGCTGAAAGTAAGGCACATTCTGTTGCTTTCAACCTACTTTAAGTGGTCACCTGTGTTAAAAACAAGAAATAGGCTATGAAGTAAAGGGGTAATCCTCTGATAACACAGTATATACATGTATATAACTTATATGACAGTTTTAGTTGATGAATTTCAGTTTTTTAAATTTCTCATGTTTGTTGATTAAAGAAATGATCTAGATCAAAACAAGTGTGTTTTTGCGAAGGCCCATTCGTATCTCTACAACAATTACAGTATTGAACTGGTTTAGCCAGATCCTTTATCTACCTCCAACCCTAGCCCTTTGTAAACCAGGGTAATATGATGTAATATCTGTATTTGGCATGTTGGGATTTACCAAATTTGTTTAGCAAAAATGTGGGCCCACGGATACTCAGATTTCCAAATGATTTGACCTACTGACCCACTTGTTGGCTAAATGTAATTTATAATACTACATTGCTTGATTTTGTCAAGGTTATCATTCAGACCAATTTAAATGAATTTGCAGCCCAAAAAATGGATCCTACAGTGTTCAGAAGCTCTTTCTGTTTAGACCTAATGACATACGTTTGAGCTTGTCTGTTTAAAAGAAACCAATGAGCTATTGTCATCACTCCGACCTCAGCGTTGTCATCCAAAATACCTTCTTCACTGTTTCATTTATATCTTTCATTTTTGGTATGCAAGTCCTGTCCAGACATACCAAAATAATCTACCAATAGACCTTGACCTTTGACCTACTGTATTGTCACTGACCTTCAAGTTAGCCATAACTTAATTTCTCATCTACAAGACTACAACCTTCATTTTTGGTATCCAGACATACAATATACCAACATATTTTACCAATTAACCTTGACCTATTTTTTTGTTGTCTGAAATCTTAACATTGGTCAGTTCTTCAATGTTTCATCTACAACCTTCATTTTGTTATCTCTGTTCATCTTGACAAGTTCTATCCAGATATATTAAAATGTTTTACCAATTGACCATGACCTTTGACCTTATTTTACTGCATCATAATTTGTCACTGATCTTCAAAAACAGACCAGTGTTGGCAACCGCATGCAGTGTTCTTGTTAACCTTATGTAATGTAACCTATATTGACACCTTGCCTAGCTTTTGTCAAGATGATGATTGTAAGCCAGTTTAAAGAATATTTGACTACAAATATTGCCCCTTGAGTGAACAACTTTTGAAGCTAAACCCATTAGTATGTATTTGCTCAAGTTTGGTTTCAGAGAAGATGGACAGAGGGGTGTCACAAAAACTCAAAACACCCTATTACATCAATAACAATGATGTGCAGCCATTCCCGATTTGACAAACACAATTCTCAACCTTAAGAGAATTTCTTGGTTGCTTCAAATCTTTCCAAATGCAAGAGTTCCCCTTCAAGCTGTGATGATAAATGGTTTTAGTCCCTTGGGCCATCTGCACCCCTTGGCAATAAAAATGTCTGATAACACATTGAGGCAAATGGGAGTCTTTTGGTTTCCTCTTCAACTGTGAAACTGTTATCTTGGTGGGGAATCCATAAGGACGTATGTTGTCTGTTCCTGTGATGAATGTCAGCAGCTCATCAAAAGAATTGTTTACCTCTTTGTCTGAAAAAATAAAGTTAATTATCTTAGTACACTGCTTAATATGAAGTCCTTCAAAGCTTTAAACACATCTTAGACCACAGCAAACAATTTGGATCCATATCAGCTGCTGAGTCACTAAGCAGCTGATCTGGATCAAAGTTATTTATATTTTTGATGAGGTTACATGTTTTTTGGAAAAAATGTAAGAAAATTTGTAGATCTGAAAAATTTGCTTGTAAACAAAAGTTTGAAAAATAAGGAAATTTAGCCTTGAATGTTTTGAGATGCTCAATGTGAGCCGCCAGAGGCTGCATATTTCTGGTCAAAAAGCAAATGCCATATATCCTAAGCAAGCCTGACGGATTTGTGGTTCTTGTGCACTGCACTCCTAGTCAATGAGATTTATCTGTATATGAAGTTTGAAGGAAATAGCTCTTATATTTTTGAAGTTATGCTCTGGACAAGCCTAAAGTGGGTTAAAATATAACAACGAAGAGAAATAACTCCAAACATATGGATGACAGAGTTATGGGTTTTGTGCACTGCACTCCTAGTCAATGAGATCTATCTATATATGACGTTTGAGGTCAATAGCTCTTATATTTTTGAAGTTATGCTCCGGACAAGCATAAGTCGGGTAAAAGTTTAACAACAAAGGGCATTAACTCCAAAAATACTGATGATAGAGTTATAGTTCTTGTGCACTGCACTCTTTGTCAATGAGATCTATCTGTATATGAAGTTTGAAGTCAGTAGCTCTTATACTTTAGAGGTTATGCTCCGGACAAGCGGGACGGACGGACAACCGGACGGACGGACATGGTGTCTCCAGTATACCCCCCCCCCCCCAACGTCGTTTGAGGGGCGGTATAAAGATGTATCCACACACAAGGTTTGGTATTCCTAGATGAAGTAGTATACAGCATGTAGGAGATATGCTCTGGACAAGTTTTTTCAATTATCGAGGTCAAAGTGTCCTTAAAGTTGGTATGCAGCACTCTGCTATCCTATATAATATGTATAGAGAATAGACACCAGGTTTGGTGGACCTAGATGGTTAAGAGATAATTATGCTAAAGACAAAGTCTTTCAACTATTATGGTCAAGGTGACCTGAAAATTGTATGAGATACATGTACTTGGAAATCCAAATATGTATCCATACAACATGTTTGGTAATCCTAGACGACATACTTTAGGAGATACACTCTGTACAATTTTGAGATGGACTGACAAACTGATTCTTATATAGTATAAAGATGACAGATATCAACAACCATGTGCAGGTGACTAATAAAAGTTGCCTATTTGAAACCTTTTTATACCTTCTATGTCCTGGGGGGAAGACCTCCCATAAGTAGATCGTCCAGCTCATCTTACATAATGCATGTTTCGCTCACTTCATTGCATAGGTGGCTTTAGTAAAAGGCCTCAGGGTTTGAGAAGAGCAAACAAAGCAGATCTGATGGTTGGCCCTCATAACAAACCATATCCAAGCTGGCAAGCTGATTGATTTCAGCAGATACCCTGTAAATGGATGCATCTAAATTACTCAAAGTTGTTATTGATATTAATGACTACTGGTATTATGAAGTAGAACTATTTTCTTCAGACATGGAATAAATTAAAGGTGTAAAAAGGCATATTTATTGAAACTGGAGTCAGCAATAATTAAAGATAAATGCAATGCAATAAAATGTAGAACATTAAGTCTTTGAAACTGTTGGCAAGTTGTTTTAAAAGGTATCTCAAACATTTTGGAGCCAAATCAAAGGGTAAGTTATCTGGCACCAAATCGGGCTACAAACTGTTTGTAATTGAGATTATTGGCTTAGCACATACAGGTTATTGGAAAAGAATAAAGTTTTACCCATGTCATTAAATTGTAAGAAATTACTTTTGATACAGACAGCAGAATCACAGAAATCTGTTAAAGTAAGCAGCTACAGTTGAGCCTAGATAACTCAAAGATACAAGTATTTCAATGTTAAAACTTGGATTATGTTCGACATAGGCAATATCAAATTTCAGAGGAAGAAATATGGGTAAATTTGCCTTAACCTAATCTCCACCTTGAAACTTAAGATGAACTTTCCAATTTAGTTTAGTCTGACTACTTAGGGTTGTTTTTGTCAATAAATTGCAATATAACAACAGTGCCTCTCTAATCTGAGTCTTCACTGTTGGTATAAGACAAGTTATACACTTTACAAGTACATCTTTTTTGTAAGATGATGCATATATGCATCATTAGGGTTCAATGGGTTAAGCTCTGCTTTAAAATGTGCAATCAAACATTGCTGTAATGTGCTGTTTTCCTTATATGAAAAATGCTACTATAATTATACCATATTCAGCTTCTCATCTGGCTCCAAACTGTATACAATGGAATAGATATATGACTTTCAATATGAACTCTTCTACTGGGAAAGAATAATGCCTTGCCCACTATATATAGCACGACTAATTTGACTAGTTACCTTCCCATTTGCTATCCACTGTTATTTCTAAGCCTGTGTTGTAGATGTAGTTTTTGACGACCATACAGCATAGTGACTGGCTGGTCTATTGAGATACCATCTACCTTGTTGCCATGGACAGCATCATGCTCACAAAAGTTTACAGATATACCTGAAAATAATAGTATAATGGCTTGAATAAACAGCTACCCTATAGTCTGTGTCTAGTTCTGACAAACAGGTTAAAACATTAAAAGACATTACTTTGCCTAGAGGTTGGTAATTGTTCTAGTCCAGTAAATATTTTTATTTAAAGCATGCAAAGCATGTTTTAATTGTACAAATTTATGTCTTCACTAGGCAAAGAATCAATGAAGCCTCTCATGTGAAGCCTGTCTCTTTTTTTTGATGTTTTGGTTTGAAAAATTTGAGTATGTCAGGGCCTCTCTAGACAAAGAGAGATTGCTATCCCACAGGTTTCATGCTTTTACAGTTACTTTCATGCCTAGTGAGAACAATGGGGGATGGTCATTCAATAAGCTCTGCGTGGCTTAGTGGTAGAGTGTCCGCTTGCAGTGCGGAAGGTTGTGGGTTCAATCCCTGGCCGGGTCAAACCAAAGACTTGCAAAAAAATTGCAAATTGGTTTCGGAAAAAGGAGATTAATATTTAGCTTTCACTTTAGTCATATAAGGAAAACCACTGGCATCATTGTTTTTCAAGCTAAAATTTCTCCAGATTTTTCTTGCTTTTTAAAAAATAGAATTTTATGCGTTTATTTCTTAGGAAACATTGATATGGGTATTAAAAAGTTAAGATCCAGATCAGACGACGCGTCACGCGGCTTCTGATCTGGATCTTAATTGTTTGCATAATCATGTTAGTGTTATAGAGCCGGACAGCGAAATGCTTAAAGGGCTAAATAAAAGTTGCTTGAAAATCGGTAAATCTTAGGACTTTTATCAGCAACCTATAAAGGTAAAGGTAAGCTTTATTTAAATGTTGCATATGGTAAACAATCAACATAAGCTCTGAAGAGCTTTTATTGCGACAAACAAGATCTATCTATTATTGGTTTGACCGGTTGGTAGCTTAGTGATAGAGCGTCCGCTTGCAGTGCGGGAGGTTGCGGGTTCAATCCCCGACCGAGTCAAACCAAAGACTTGAAAATTGGTCGTAATGGCTTCCCTCCTTGGCGCTCAGGATTTTTGGTTAGCATTATGACTGGTTTGTCAGTGTCAGGTTAAAGTGACCGGCTGGGTACTGTCCCATTGGTGCACCTAAAAAGTGCCCATTCTCATAATCATCAGAATTGATAATGTAGAAGTAATACATAGAAATAGAAATCTATATGGTAGCTCTGTATTAACAGTGCTCCCTCCCTACAACGGCACTGAACGATTAATTTCTTAACAATGACTATTGCCGCTGTTCCCGAAGCAAGATGTCTAGCCCTTTCACAGCTGCAATATCGTCTGCTTAAGATAATCGTCAGCTTTTTTTCACTCAAAGTTAGGCTACGTATAGGAGATCTAGTGGGCATCTTTACAGAAGAAATATAATGACGAGGGTATGCGGGTTCTTCTTCTTCCAAGTGTTGTACAGGGCCCACTCTGGGGCATTTTCGTACAGGTCTGATCAGGATTCTCCCTCGATTCCTCACACGGAGTAGACACAGATCGTGATTCCTCAGTATCTCTCTGTCATGACCGTGTATAGAAAGTGTCTACCGGTACGACAGTCGTGCGGATAACAATTAATATTCTGATATTCCCACGACTGTCGTGCAGATAAGAATTTTCCTTATCCGCAAGACCGTCGTGTGGATCTGACCGTCGTGCGAATAAGAAACGTTATCGACACGACGTGCCGATAGCCTCGACCTTCGGGAAGATTATTTAGGCTGTTTGGGATCAAAACCACCAATTTGCCTTGCTTTTAGTTCTTGGCAGAGGTATAATAAACAAAAACAATGCTCTATGAGAATTAAGCCAGAAATGCGGCCAAGCAGTCTCTGGCCGTCTAGCTGACGGCAAAGAAATAGTTGTAAAATGTATTTACCTTCAGACTGAACACTCGCTAATTTTGAAGCAGTCGTTATCAAGTTTCATTCCCACTGTCGCACGCGACCATTTATTGTACAGCCAGGCTCTCCAGCTGTACAGTCGCCCTCAGTCACCCTGATCTTGTTGAGAAAATTCTCTGAAGTTGAATCAGCAAAAGTCATGCTTTTCATGGGAGCTGCCATCTTGGATGATCTAAGCCAATGGAAGCCAAGCTTACAAAATTCTATTAGTATCCCATAATGCTAATTATTGAACATATATTTTTTTCAACTGTTGCATAAGTCTAAAAATATTGATTCAATAAAAAAAAATAATTTGTTCTATCTCGATTAAATATATGTTCAATACAAAATATTGATTCGATATAAAATATAATAAAAAAATTATTCAATAAATATATTTTTAAGAAACAAATATTTTTTAGGATAGAAAATTATATTTAATTTATTGAACAAATATTTTTTTATTGACCATATATTTTTCAGATAGAATGATCAATTTTTTATTGAACCATTATTTCTTTTTGCAACACTTCACATGCCATAAAGTTAGTGCTAAACGTTAATGCAGAGACTTTAAAAGCCTTTTAAAGTCTCTGGTTAATGTCCGTAATCCGGAACTTGATATGGACGACACGCATTATTCGATCATAAAGTACAAATCACAGGAATTAATCTTTGGCTTTCAATGACGTCAACAAGCACGTCAGCAAAAGGTTTGGATCAGTGACGCGGTGTCTGATCAGGATACAAACTGTTTGATATTTTTTTTGAAATGTCTTCAGTCATAATGCCTTTGAAACGATAATGCAGACAACAATACTGAAGCCGACGACCATGAAACGGTGAAGGGGTAAACATCTCACGATAAATTTGATCATGGAAGGGTTAAACAGGGTACAGAACAGTATAGAGTATAGAAAAAGGCGACGGTTATTAGTTCGCAGCAAGCGATTTTGGTTTTAGATAAAACAAATATTTCCATCGCAAATAGTTAGGAGCGGGATCTGGCGTCGGGTAACTTAACTTAGTTAAGAATAAATCATGAAAACATTGTAAAACCGGCCATTTGGTACACGTATTGCACTGCCTTTGAGTGTAGTTTTGTTTCGTTTAATCCATTTGTGCCCACGATGGGCCATAGGCAAACAGTGTAGACTCTGATCAGACGCCGCATTATGCACAGCGTCTGATCAGATTCTACACTGTTTTCTGACAGGAATTTCAATATAAAACAAAATGAAAATGAAAATTTTGACCAGGCATCCCTTTGATAAAAATGGACTAATCCAATATATAAACATGGAAGAATCCACTGGGTATAAATGGGTTAAACTGGAACGAATAACCTCGTCCCCACGGTAGTATGAACTAAGTCAGTCCTATGCACCCACAGTCATAGAATTTACTCACATATATAAGAAAGACAGTCGTGTCGATTTATCCGTTGTTTGTGAATTCTCTTTTTCAGCGGAGCAGAATGGTATCTATTTAGACCCCCAGTTTCAACCAATCATATTTGATTAGTATATTTTTATATTTGTGATTATTTCTGCATTAAACCCTATGGTGTCCTACTCATTTGAATTGTCTCTTCGAGACGATCACAATGAGTGGTACCACAATAGGGTTAATTGCTGAAATGATCGAGAAACTCTGATTTGTTCAGTTTACTCCCTCTTATCTGGAGCCCTGCTTAACTGTAGCCAGGCTCTTCTAATTGTGAGACAGAGTGCAGATTGTTTACTTCTGAGCCGATGACATCATGCTTTTATTTTGAGGTTAATACATGTGATGTCTTTTTATAGATAGACAGTGGTATAGGTAAATTTTGCGCGCTGAACCGTGACTGAGCTTTTCTATTTATAGAAGTTGCAACCATTCCATGTTATGGGTAAGTTAGGGTTCAAACCTTAACTTGATATTCAAAATAAGATTTTGATACCTATATTTGTCATCGTGGTCGAGAGAGTAGAGTACTTGCTGCACACGGACAGCGTTTACTGAGAAAGGTCATGGGTTCGATACCCAGTGGATGCTGTTTTTTATATATGGTTTTGGTTTGGAAAGGTATTTTATACTACATATGACGATAACCACAAGGACATAAAGTAATTGATCAGTATTTAAATAATACATATGTATATATTAGTCAAATTTTATTACATTTCTGTATAACCACATAGTTCAAACTAAAGATGGTACGACAGACAAAAACACCGCGTCAATAGTCTAAATTTCAATGGCAATGAAGCTTGTAGAACACTTCTACGTGCCTGTAAGAAGGGAAAGCAAAAACGATTTAAAATCCAATAAAACTTAAACGGCAAGTATACTCGTCATTTAGAAAGAGTGTACTTCACTTGTCTCCTGAAAACAGTGAATACCAGATCAGAGGGCTCCTTAAGGAGCACTCTGATCAGGGTAACACTGTCTGTCATTTTTCAATTGTCATACATTACTTGACCTAATTGGAAACAGAAATTGCCCGTTAAAATTTCAGTGATGAATGAAACAAATTACATACATTTAAAACGTTCAATACTTCAAAAAGTTAAACGTTTTAGGTCGTCCATGACACATTTAGCATAATTATATGTTAAACAATTCAAATAAGTTATTGTTTGAAAAATAATGCAATAAAACATAAAAATTTAAATTTAAAAGAAATAATTTCTATTGGGAATCGAACCCACAGCCTTTTTATCCTATTGCAAATACGCTTACACTCTACCTATTACTCTAACTCGATTATTGATTTAATTTCACTACACAAGGCACAATATCCTTAGTAAACCATGAAAGGTAGGTAACTCCTGAACGAATTGATGCGTTTTACCTCTATGGGTGGACTCGTCCTAAAGGTCACGGCTCACGGGTCAAAATCTACCTATAGCTAGGTGTTTTGTTATGGTTTCCTACCAATTTATGTTAATTGTTAACTATTTGTACAAATTTACCATACATTGATAGCAATATAATAAATGGCTTCAAGTGATTTAAACACAATTGTGTTGTTTGATCATTTATTTACAAAAGCTAGATGGTAGAACTTTTACAGCAGACTGCTGTTATAAAATTACTATAGTATCTGTATGAGGGTTAAAATATTGTTTTGCATTGCTGTACATTATAGTTTTTTAGTCAGAGTTATGCTATATACTTGAATGTGTATTTGATTTTGCTTTTCAATGCAAGATATTACAGTTCTTTGAAAAAACCCAATTTCATACAATTTTGCACACCCATCTACAGCATGACTTCCACCCCCATTCCGCTGAATATCTTTTTTAAAGATATTTCTTGTTTAAACTTGACACCTAGAGGAGATAACGACACTTTCGTATGTTCTATTCAACATTGCATGTCCTGACAATGAGGGCACCGCAAATAAACAGTATGAAAACAATTATTTTATTGACGATGTCAAAACCCTACAAGGTTATACTTTTTTCGGTAACGCGGCGTCTGCTCTGGATTCAAGCTGTTTGACACTCGCCATTGTATTCCTTCTGTCAAAATGTCCTCTAACATGTAACGTTGAGAAAAAAGGCAGACGACAACGGTAAATACCGATAATAAAACGACCCCGTGCTGCCGCCCCTACAGTTGAAGTGCAATGGTCCCCATCGAAACTCCGCCCTACCAGGTCAATAAAATCGGCCTATAATAAAGAGGAAATGACATTTACAGTGGAGAAAACGTTACTCTTTCCCAATAAACGCGTTTACGCTAAAACTATTATTTGAAGTGCAAACAGTTTGGAGCCAGATCAGACGCCGGGTAACCCGGCGTCTGATCAGGCTCCATACTGTTTGCCACCAAGATAAACATGAATTATCAGATGTGTCCAAAAGTTGTATTTTTCTACGCTTTAGTGTTTTGCGTTTGCGTACGTTTGCGTTTAAATGGGAAAGAATAACGTATTCTCCACTGTACCCTTCAGTGTACACGTATCGGCAGAAATTAGGTAAAACATCAGATAACGTTTTGAAATTCTTGCTGTTTTGACGTTTGGATGTCATAAATAAAACGTCCAGCAACCGAAAATAATCAGGGAAGCAATAATTATTATATAAGGTTTTTGTAATTATTTTAGTTTTCGATTACAGTAAGATCACCGGCAATAGGAAGCAGAAGCATACATTGTAACATTTTAAACACTTTCACTGACATTTTATTATTGGCCGACCTAAAATACACACACGGTATAAAGCGTGCTACTGGGACATGGCCTACGTTTACTTTATTGCGTATTTAGCATGCACGCTAGGAAGTAAGACACATTTGTTAAACTGAAACGGCGTAATTAATGCAAACATGTACCAATGTATGAATTAATTATGTAAAGGTATGTTAAACAATGTTGAACTCGTACAGGAACTAGGTACTAAGTTATCAAATGTGTTGTTTCTGCATCAAGTAAATCTTCACTATTACGATCTCTAAATTATGTGGCGTATTAGGTGTTTTAGACAGATTGTCGCCTAAATCAAGGTTACAATATAAAAGATAGCTCCTCTTGGAACTTTCTGTTTTACTGTTTACTTGCTTTAAGATGTCACCTGACTTTAATAACAAAAATAGTCTTCTTGTTAGCGGTCGTGATAAAGAGGCTTTACAGTAGTAAACTTCTAGGTTTTTATCGGTCACATCATTTAGGTTAGGCGGCAGACAGATAGACGCATGTAACATTTTATATTCACCAGATAGGGTTTTTATGATATAGAGTGTAAACTATCTCAAGTGTCAGATATAAATTCACGAATCTCAATAAGGACACATTTACATAAATACTTGAATATGATTCACTCTTGCACTGTCAAATTTTTTTCTTAAAAAAAGTTAAAGAAAAAGTACCAAGTTATAGTCGTCCTTCAGCCCGAATGACCGTTCAGTCGACTGTACATTCGCTGCCCCGGTGAATGAGCCATCTTGCCTACAATATTGTGCACTGCTAACATATGGCGATTAGGTAGTCCCAGTACTGGGTCAGACCCGTCACAGAGTAACTTTCAAGTGGAGAGAACATTTCGCGGTGCATATCATGCTCAAGAACATTCCTGTTCATCGTTGGGGATTCAAAAATTAACCCTACTCAGGCCGCTGGTCCGGCGGGGGACAACCCCTGGTACCGCAATCGAGTGCATTACTACTGAACTACTACCACCGGTCATTAATCGCATACATGTGCATGTTTTTGAATTCTTTAGCCGCCATTTGTTTGCTGCATTGACACTGTTTTCTGCAATATCTAAATAAAGTTAGACTTCAGTTACTTCACTAATACAATACAGACACAATTGTAAAGCATTTTGAATCCTGAACAGACGTCTATTGGCGATTTTGTAGGTGAAATCGTTTTTAAGGACATATGCGACCAAATGAAATCTCCGAAGGATCTCTATGAAAATTTCAGCATAGGTTCTTCAAACATATCTTAGTACCATTGCAAAAAGAAAACATAGGTAATAATCGTCTTTTTTGTCTATGGGTATTTGAAATGTATAACGTAGTCATTCTCGACAAAGAGTCAGCATGCATTATTTTGGCTTTCTAAAATGATGTAAAGTAATAATGGCGCAAAAAAAACACAACGTGATGCTTACTAAAAGTATGATGCAAAGACCACAGGTGTCCCAAAAAACCCGGAACCATGGCTCAAATATGCAGTATATCCATTTCCTTTTAATATTGATAAATAAAATGTATATGAATAAGTAGAGTCAACATTTTGCCATATGTCGTCCAAATTTGGTCTAAAATTATTCAGCAGTTTTTAAGATATGAGCATTGTTAAGGAATCAATCGAAAACCCACTTGTCCATGATATCCATTTTTCGTTACACTTGGCGCGTATAGGTAAGCCGTTGTCACTGTACAGTGGTTTGACGTCTATCCACATTGTTCGCCTTTGGTACTGAGTCAAACATCACACGATTTTATTTTGATTTATTTTATTGTTTATAATGTAATTTCATTTTGTTTTATTGGTTATTAAACTTTTTCTACTATTTTAAATGAAAAGAAAAAGTCCGTAACATATTAATGTCATTTTTAGCACAGCGGCTCTGCATGGCACGAGTATTTGAAAATAATTTGGCAATTTATGGATAAATGTTCTGTTTTAAATAAAAATTAAAATATAGTTCCAACATAGATATAAACTGTACGGATTAATTGGTTATGAAATAAACAGCGCAGATTAGAATGATTGACATGAATAATCTGACGACGTGTGACATAAATTAAACATGTATAGGGTTTCATAACCGTCATTGTTGCCATATGCACTGACCAGCATGTTGAAACACGCTCTAATGACAGACAATTTGTAATATTGTTTTTTGAAATATAAGATTACTTTAGTAGATTCAATTTGCACGTGCAGCATGTATATTTACTGATTTCTGGGACGATTGATACGTATACAGGTAAGAATAAAACAGTTGCACGATTGTTTTGACTATGCTTAAACAATACGATAAGCTGCCGTGTGTAATCACAAAAACCAATATCATGGACAAACGGATTTTAGGGTTCTTCATTTAAATACTCATAACTTTAAAACCTATGTATATTTATAAATACAATTTGGCAGGAATATGTCAAACGGATGTATCTACTTAACTGCATATTTATCTTTTAAAATATATGTCTACTTTAGGAAATATAAACCTTTGAACTAGGGTTCCGTTTTTATTTTAATTGTTTTCGGCTCAGATTCAATGGAAACACTCACTCAATCAAAATATGTCCGAAAGAAGTTGATGAAACTTCACACAATAAAAGCTTTAGGTGTGAATACTAAGAAAATGGTAACAGGGCATAAGTTATAATGCTTCCTTTGAAACTATAGGCACTTTCAACCATATACTAATGACCTAAATAAGCAGACGGTTCTTTCTATGTGTTCTCGGGTTCACGCTAATATTCAATTTGATTGAACTTCTGGGTTATTAACTTAGCCTTATTAGATTGGGTATTTGCTTAGTTTCACGTACTCTCATTTAACAAGTACAATTTGATGTATTTAACGTTTATATTACGCGATTAATGGAGATTGTTCGAAACCGAAAGTACAAACGGGAGGTAACCGATACGCACGTTTCGTTGAGTAACGATGCTTGATTTATCGATAAAAGCCACTAGGTGTCGCACGAATAGGCAGCATACGCCCTTAAAGTCACAACGTGTTCCAGAGCTTTATACTGGGCATGAAACATAACTCATTTAACAAAGTTTTCACATTGAACACTTGTTAAGAGTTTACTCGACCTTTACCAACAGTGTACATGATAAAAGTACACGTGTTCCATACAAACAGTGTAGACCCTGTTTAGAGGGCTCGTGTGCTTTTATAGTTCGGGAAGTCATATTGCTGTTGAGCGACATCATAAAACCCCTCTTTCGTGTATCTGAAGTTTAGAAATAATGTCGTTGTTAGGCGACACAGGCGACAGGACATGTTTTAGCTAGTTTTGGTTTAACCGATTACACTATAGGCTGTTTCTAGATTTGAAAGCAGGTGTCCACATAAAGCAGGTTGAAAGAAAAGAAGAATGCGCATTAGGACACAGTTTGCTACGCATTCAATCTGTTTTAGGCTACTATCAGTAAGAATGTAGAAACACTTTCTTATGATACATATTCATGAGAACTATTGTTTTTCAGTGGATGAATCAATTATAGGCGTAAAAAGTTGTATTTATGGGGTAATGGGTTTAAATGTGTTTGTAGTAGGCTCAATCTGCAAGTCACGTATGCCTCATTATTTCTGTCCATTCCAAACCCGATTTTTCAGAAAATGTTGCTACTTTTTTCAGTGGTTCAGTCAGAATTGTTTAGATGTGGTATATTGTTTTTACAGCCGTACATTAGATTGACTTACACCAGCAACTGACTGCTTAAACTGATCTAGATCTGGAAGAAGCACAATGGGAGTATTTGCAATGAAATTCAATTTACTTTTTCTAATTTAAGAAGAAAATGATTTGTTTGTACCTTAGAATTTCTCTTGTTTGTTTGTTAACGTCGGTTTCTGCCATTTACTGGCTAATTGAACTCCCCAGATAGAGGGAGCGGATACAGAAAACCCGGCGTGATACCCTACTCTTTATGTCAACACAGTTTTCTGGTTCTTTTGGATGAAAGGTGGTCAAAACGTTTACCTCAATTAAAGCTATGTCCAGTTCGAATGTGGGTTATATCTAGTCAAAAACTAGGTCAGTCGGTACAATCATAGAAACAAATCTTGTTGACACCCTACAGGCTACAAATCTCATATATCGATTGACATTTGCACAGTTAACCAAGCAATGCACGCCTTCTGCGAGGTTTGCATGGCGTCAGAGAATATAATGAGAAAAAATGGAATCGCCGAAAGGGGACCATTAAAATCAACCAAACTGCATAACTAGTAACTCAAATTTTCATGAAATATTACTTAGATTTAAGCAACTGAAAATGTGCCATACGTTGAATAAAATATGTTTTCAACCATTCGAAAAATCACGGTCGCAAACACATTTGTGAAATGTAGATTTGCTTTAGTTTTAAGAATAATTGTATTGTATAACTGTCATAAATATGTAGTTAGATGTTTGATATTAATGTTCTAACCATCTTATTTTTATTCAAAACCATTATTTAGCTCGCCGGACTGTGTCCAAGTGCTTATGCTGTCACCGGGGCCCGTTTTACTAAACAACTTACGTAAATTATTTGCGTATGTCAAAATTTAAAATTTTAATTTATATTTTTTATTTTCACTTGCTACAAACAGCAAATAGCCAGATCAGAGGACGCGCTTTTAGCGCGACCTCTGATCTGGCTTTTTGCTGTTTGCAAACGTTTATGGTAGAAAAATAAGAGTTAAACGATTTTGACTTACGCAAAAAAATTGCGTAAGTAGTTTAGTAAAACGGGCCCCCGGCGTTACCGTTTCCGTTCCGTTAGCCTTAGCAAGAAAATACTTATTACTCCTATGTCCCTTGAGATATTGCTAATGTATTTGGTATGCGTGTATATATTGACAAGATCTTTGCATGCAAACAGAATGTTTGACCCCTGTGACCTTGACTTTGAACTAAGGGCCCGCGTTTAAGTTTCGGAATTTGTGTTTAGGTTTTGAATAAAGCCTATAATTCAAATATTTATTGAGATATTCCTTTCATATTTAGCATGTATTTGTATATAGACAATACCCTTTCACGTATACAATAATTAAAAAAATCTGAATAAGGGGAGATCCTTTGAAAGCACAGAAAACAAAGCAAATACTGAAAATTGCAGACTCGGTTTAATTGAGTCTGTTCATGAGCAATACTGAAATATGCAACAGTGCGCACGCCCCTAGCACCGGCTTAAGCGGAATTCAACTTTCAACTGTAAATGCACTGAAATCAATGATTCCAAAGGACCAAAGAGTATAATAACACTGAGAATGAAGTACGGGGCGACTTTTTACAGCCGCCACACAAGCACTTAACATCTGCTGTTGTGAATTATAAAAATCTGAATAAGGGGAGATCCTTTGAAAGCACAGAAAACAAAGCAAATACTGAAAATTGCAGACTCGGTTTAATTGAGTCTGTTCATGAGCAATACTGAAATATGCAACAGTGCTCACACCCCCTAGCACCGGCTTAAGCGGAATTCAACTTTCAACTGTAAATGCACTGAAATCAATGATTCCAAAGGACCAAAGAGTATAACAACACTGAGAATGAAGTACGGGGCGACTTTTTACAGCCGCCACACAAGCACTTAACATCTGCTGTTGTGAATTATAAAAATCTGAATAAGGGGAGATCCTTTGAAAGCACAGAAAACAAAGCAAATACTGAAAATTGCAGACTCGGTACAGCCTTGTAACCTTGAACTTGAACAAGGTTCGCGTTTATGTTTCAAAATCTGCGGTTAGGTTTCACGCGGCGTCTGATCTGGATACACACTGTTTGCAAAAGTCGCGATCAACAGGCAAAGGGCTCAATTAAAAAACAGACTTGATTCATATCAGTTACCGAGCTCACATAAGGTAAATGTCCATTTATCTATAAACTCCGTTTGTCGGTATATATATGAAGTTGTTTCAACTCCTTCACTGCCCAATCTAACAATACTAACATTTGCAAAGAGTTTAAATCTGACCAAACGCTATATAACGCAGTGTTTAATTACGATCCACACTGTTTCGCACTGGTGCAAAGGTTTTTGAGACACAAACGCCTAATTTATAAATATCATGAGTGAAAAAACGGTCATGTTGAAGCAGAATATACGATGGCAGTGATTGTGTAAGTAGGGCATTATAAAGTGAAAGGGTCAAAGTATGAAGCTATTCTTAAACATGCATTACACGACGTCAGATAAGTATTTCCGGAAGGTGCGTCTTGAATATTGTCAAAATCATAATGTCAGGAAATGTATTACCAAAAGTGCTGGTATTGCACGTAATTCTTTTTTTGTCAGTGGCAGTATTTCACCTCTAGAAAAACAGTATCATATTGTTTTCAGGTACGAATATTTAATTAACCGATTTATAATGCAAAATACACCACTGAGTGCATGCTGGAAGATTTCATGATGAAAATAAATGGGTGATCTAAAGTAACTGTACTGTATATTTTATCAAGAGAACATTTTATACGTGATAGCAGTCAGGACTGACAATAACGCGGCAATTATTCAGGGTCCAAACTGTTTGAAAAAGAAAACACCAACTCTTTAGTAGAACTTTAATGACAACTTAATATGTTCTAGAGAGGAGAAAACGATATTATTTCCCAGCAAATGCGTTTTCGCTAAAACTAATACGAGCGTATTTCCATTGCAAACAGCTGGGAGCCAGACCAGACGCCAGGTACAGGTTCCCAAGTGTCTGCCCTTCAGATTATAATAAAAAAACTTGAATTTTCAAAAGCTAGTATATTTCTACCGTTTAGTGCACTACGTTTGCGTTTCGTTTGCGTTTAACCGGGAAATAATAACTTCCTCTCCATTGTTCTCGTAATGGTTATGCACAATTCATTATAAGGCGTTCAACTCCTTTATCATGTCAGTGTACCGTGGTTGCAATAAACCTAATTTCCAGACACCATATAAAAACATTTACATAGTCTCATTATTCATTTCAATTCAGTTTCTTTATTGCATTAAAAAACATCGTATGCTTGTAGCAATCATGGTAAATAACACAACACAGTGGTACATGAACATGTCAATAGACAAAACCCAAATGTTAAATATGTATCTCTTTCAAAGAATGAATTACAGAATTTAATTTTAAATATAATGTTCATAGAACAGCTCTGTCTGATGGTTGAGCTTTTAATTAACTTCATTTAAATTTGGAATTTGTAGTTTGAAATTTGAATTTTAAAATTTGAGATTTGAAGTTTTAGATTTGAGATTTGAGATTTTAAATCTGAATTTTTTAAAATTACTTTTTATTATTATTATTTAGACTTTGTATTTATCTATTTAATTATTTATATATTTATTCATTTTATAATTACATTCTACAAATGATAATGTTTTATATATTCTAATTATTTTGTTTGCTTTATGACGTGAAGTGAATGTTTGTTTATTGGTTTGTTTTGATTGTTTGCGTGTTTCTGTTGTTTAGATGTTTTCCAGTTATTCTACCTTACTGTATCTTATTTGATTTGCAAAATATATGTATTTTGAAATATATCTGACAATTTTCTTGTTGTTTAAGTACATTAGATTTAGAAACTTTTGTATTGTAGGTCATGTATAATAGTATCGTGGTAAGTAATTCGCGCGCAATTGACTGTACTTTGGACAAATTAGTGGTACCCATTTTCAATTTGATGACTTGTGCCTTTCTTGTAGATTGTTTGATTTCTTTCTGTGTTTGTATATTTTCCTGTTTCTAAATCATGAGATGATATCCTAAATCTTGTCAAGGCGATTCGGAATTTCTTTTCCCCGATACTTGACAGATATTTTTCAAATTCAAGATTATGCTTTAATAGACCAAAGGTTTCTAGACGGTTTGAGTTATTTAATTTAACATACCCGCTTTGTTTATATAAATGAAATATTTGATAATTGATTGCCCCTAAGTCAATTGGTATGTTATTTTGGATGTACCAGATAAATACTAATTTGAATTTTCTGAAACGTCCTTAAATTTCGTTGCCCAGTTGTTTCCGTTATAGTTATTTTCTTGTTCCATATCTGATTTTAAAGTACTGTAAGAATTGTATAATACTGATTATTTGTCAGAATTCGTCTCTGTATTCATATAGGACATCGTCCTAATTCTCCGTATAATGCCTCGAGGTTTGTAGATAATTTTACGCCTAATATTTTGCGACAAAACTTTGAATGAATTAGTTCTACGTTTGGTGCTGGGTGGTGACCCCAGATCTCCGCGGCGCAGTTAAGGGTTGACGAGACAAGGGTATCAAAAAAGTTTATTTTGTTCTTCACTGGCAAGTCTAATTGGTTGAAAATTGTAAAGAAATTGTGTAAAAGAAAACGACGAGTGTTGGGCTATTCTTTTCTGGGTTTGATTCCAATTTCCGTTTTTAAAAAATAAAAAAACCTAGATATTTGACAGCAGTTACTTTTTCAATTTTCCTATTTTATAAAAAGAAGTCACGTGTGTCTACCTGTTTAAAAAATCATTATTTTGGTTTTTTAACGTCTTGTTCTAGTCCCTATCTTTCGATATAAGTTTCTATATCATTTATAATAGACTGGGGCGATTTAGGATCATATGCAAATGCGCAATTAGCTTCAGTGCGTCAGAAATATGGTATTATATTAAGATAGGTTTTTGGAAGGACAGGCGTGAAAGCTGTCGACGGTGTGATATATGAGCCGCCAAAAGTATTTTGAATAGGCCAGAATCAAAATGGCATGATAAACGTCAGATGTTGCACATAGCGTTTAAGGCCAGACATCGCCACAATGCCAGCCCAGCATATGTGTATATCACAAAAGAAAAGAAAGCGGGTTGTCTCAAGTCAAAGAGTACAAACCTAACAGGTACATTTGCTGCGGAATAATAATTAAGCGCGTCTGTTGCAAACTACGGTAAAGATCTGCAATAACATGCTCATATGGAACACTTGGTAGGGTTAACGTGTCTTGGCCAATACTTAGAAAGAGTCTGGATCTAGATCAGACGTGGAGTAATTCTGCGTCTGTCCAAAATCATACTAATAGAGAGGCGAAATCTCTTTGTTCCCTTAATCAAACTTACTTTTGATTTTAGGGTTGATAGGTAAAAAACCGTATTATATCGTTATTGTCCGATACTTTCAACTTGAAGAAATACTATTTATGTGTGCACCAATATCCACTTGCAATTGTTATATACAGTGATTTATCTCTACAACAACATGCAATGGAAGACAAAGATTGCGTGTGTTGTTCGTAGTGAATTGTTATAGGAAGAGAAATTAAGACTTGGTTAACATTTGCAAACAGCTTGAATCCAGATCAGACGCCGCGTAACGCGGCATCTGCTCTGGATTCAAGCTGTTTGTCTTTCTTCATTATTTTCCTTCTGTCAAAATGTCCATTGATATGTAATGTTGAGAAAAAACCGGCAGACGACAACGGTAAATTCCGATAATAAAAGAGCGTGCTACCGGCCCCAAAGTTGAAATGCAAAGGTCCGTATCGAAACTCCGCCCTGTCAGGTCAATAAACTCAATCTATACAACTAGTCACGGTTTGCATATATTTGTTTATCTTTCAAGGTTTTTTTCTACGGGTTAAACCATGTCTTACACTTTAAATTGTTTTTTTCTTTAAACATTTTTGTTTTCAGAATGTATGCAGCTGTTTAAATCAATATATGGATATATGTAAGGGCGAAAATGAAAGCGATATCATGTTTTACGTAAAGCAGAAACCACGACTGATTATAGTATTAAAGTAGTACAGATAATTATATTGATTAAAATCGTGACTGAATTAAATTTCATAAAATGTGTTAAAAAGAGTTTAAAATATTTTGAGAGCTTGAGAATAAATCGGGATCTGACCAGGATCGAAACTGGATTTCATTTGGAACTTTTCACTGGAAATATATCAGCTATATGAATCAGATATTGATTATAAAGAACATTTTATAAACCAGGGATTCATTTCATTAACAGTAGTACAACGAAATCATCATATTATACAGTAGTCCTTACTTTGCAATCCTTAACCCTTTCCCCAATAGAAGCGCCTTTTAGCGAATATGATTTATTCTTCCACTGAAGAAAATAGTTCCAATTTAATCAGTCATGAATATATTTTATAGGGAATATTTTCTATATTCTAGTACATTATAGCTTAAAGCAGGCTGAAAGTAAAGCATAATGCGCCTTAAGGCGCATTCTGCTTTAATTTCAACCTGCTTTAAGTAGTCACCTATCTTCAATACTAGAAACAGGCTATCAGGTAAAGGGTTAAATGTATGATATAATATTTCCACTCGCCCTATTCAATTCCATTGAAACATGTGTCCTTTAGTTAGTATAGATGTAACTGCTCAAGGAGGCAGGACTTGTGGATAGGTTTCTCAGAGGAGGCGAGGCTACCGCGGGTGTACGACGGTCTCGTAACACGTGACCACTCACCGGTCATGTGATCCAAGCCAGTGCAGTCTTGTTGATGAAGGGGATGTGACATATCCGAAAATTCCCAGGTAAAGGAAAAAACCTATTGATTGGAGTAAAACAACCTATCTACCCATGCCTAATCAAGAGCAGTGAAACCTCTCTGGAAGCCTTTATGTGTTATAGAAGTTTTGTATTTTAGATAATATCTAAAAACATACATATCTTCTTGAAAATTGTCGTTTGCAATAAACTAAATGAACGTTGTAAAAAGTGATGCAAAATAAAGTATAAAAAGTATCAAAGTAAAAACACAAACCTTTATTGCGTGTTCAATTTGTGTCATTTTAACGAGCACACGTTACATTGGCGATCGTTTCTTGGGAATTAAAGACTTGGAAAAGTTTGTTGTACATGTACATTATATTGACCGTCGCACGTGCTTTAGGCGAATTGCGGGCTGAAGATTTCATCACTGGTAGTTTTGTCATAGACTGCGGGTAGAGCGGACGTACGAAATCGTGCAATCGAAAGATCAAGAAATTTGGAATACAGTGCAAATTCGAAGTGCCTGGGACTGAACCTTTCTTTCAAAGAGTTTGGGTATCGATTTGACTACGCCTAAGTGTGTATGAAATTTTAAAACCAGTTCGAGTCGACGGCATGTAGATAAGATCATACATCACATCAGAATCGAACCGCAAGGTAAGAAAATATACTTTCGAACGTTACAAATACTGTAGACCCAGAAAGACATCTGTCAGGGTCTACACTGTTTGAAACGGCTGCTTCACATGTTTCTTTCATGTCAGGGTATATCTATATACAGGGTTGTCTATGCATAATTTATGAGACACAAACACTTTGGTTCATATATATGACGTAACACCATATGGCTATTGTTTATAAGTAGTATCACTCATCTGATAAGTACCGTAAAAACCTCTCTAAAACGACCTATACATTAGGTTATTCATCTTGTGTTTAAGGCAGTTTTTTGCTTAAAGCAATGTGAAACTGAAGCATAAAGGGGCTTCCTGTTTTACTTTCGCATGCTTTGCATTGCAATCAATCAGTCTTATTCAAGTGGTGAAATAGAGAGATCTTACTATTGTTACAACAGTCGTCGGGAATAAAATTGATTATTCCATTGGTGTTGTTTTTTCATAATATAAACACTATTGCTACACATGGTAACATAATGATTATAAAAGCAAAATCCTTAAAAATGGAAATTGCCTTTTAACGAATACAATACTTGTCGATTAAATCAAATAAATGTACATTCGTATCCAGAACCATACAAATACGACGGTAGCACAAATTCTTCCATGCAAGAAAGATGCACAAAACTACCATATCCTCATAAAATGATATTTTCAACACATCTGTATATTAGATATAGAAAACAAAAGTTGTTTGTTATTGCTATGTATTCAAACATACGGTTATGATATGAAACACTTCCAAATATAAACAAAGATAATAAATACACTAGTCGAAAACACTGTCTTAAGTTCAAGCTTTGATCAGAATCTAAGACTAATCCGATGATACTCTTAGATAAAAACTTTCAAGCCTGCATCTGTTTAGCAGAGTTTGGGTATCGTTATGACTACGCCTAAGTGTGTATGAATTTTAAAACCAGTGCGAACCGTCGGCATGTAGAAAAGATCGTACGTCACATCAGAATCCAACCGCAAGTTAAGAAAATATACTTTCGAACGTTACAAAAACTGTAGACCCAGAAAGACATCTGTCAGGGTCTACGTCACAGGTTTTTTTCATGTCAGGGTATATCTATATATAGGGTTGTTTATGCATAATTTACGAGACACAAACTCTTTGGTTCATATATATGACGTAACACCATATGGCTATTGTTTATAAGTATTATCACTCATCTGATAAGTACCGTAAAAACCTCTCTAAAACGACCTATACATTAGGTTATTCATCTTGTGTTTAAGGCAGTTTTTTGCTTAAAGCAATGTGAAACTGAAGCATAAAGGAGCTTTATTGCTTTGCATTGCAATCATCCAGTCTTATTCAAATGGTCGAAGTAGAGAGGTTTTACTATATTGTAACCGGACGGCCCGCTTTTACTACTTAGGTCTCCAGATCACTCAGTCTGACGGATCCACACTCACTCTTGGGTTATTTTAACCGGGAGAGTTATGTCGGATATTCGTGCTTTGGTTTTTCTCTCCCTCTCTGTCATACCCTAAACCCTCCCATGTCTTACAGTTACTCGTGACTACAGACTATTCGCTTGAGTACAATTTGACCGTTGCCATAGTGGGTTATTTTTAACACGGGCTTGAATGTTTAATTCTTTCCCGTGTTACTAATAATCCTGTCAGAGAATTTTGTTGGATGTTTTACATGTATTTACTTACTGTGCTGGCGGTCTTTTTGATTGTAAGGTTGTGGAACAGGGTTTATATTTTATGTACACTGTTCGTCTTTATAGGTGAATATAGGAGATAAGTGTGAGGTTGGGAGCCCCTAAACCCAGGTTTAACCCCCAGTGGTTGTTTATAATTAATTAATTTATAATTGATTATTGATTGCTATTGACCGTACCAAGGCGGGCTCCTATGTTCACTTAGCTTTATGTTTGTCTTGCGTGTTGTTTTCTATTAAGTGTGTGGATGAAGGAATGGTATTGCGTGTGTGTGTGTGTGTGTGTGTGTGTGTGTGTGTGTGTGTGTGTTTGTTATGGTATGGCTGTGTGTGTGTTCTGCTTTAGAGATGGGTGTATTGTTTGTGTTGCGTTTCCTGCTTGAGTCTTCTTTCGTATTTATTTATTGGGAAACACGACACAATACAAAGTAAAGTTAATGAAGGTTTAATAATAATGTATCAATCTAATATAATAATCAATCTTCTATATCGGGCTGGACACACCAGACTTAAAGATTAACAGTCAAATACTTAAAATAGCTCTATATCTAACAGATTATGCAGCAGTGACGTAGATCCAGATCCTCTGGCTCTAATCCTGAATGCCTTTAAAAGTTTACTTAAAGAATACAGAAATAATAAAATGCGTTAGTCCATGTGACGGGACTTCCTGTTTTAAAGGTATACACAGTCTAAAATGCAAGTTTAGAGATTTGGAAGTTAGAGTCAAAAGTCTGAGTTCGAAAGTTCTCAGACGTGCCGAATGTGGAAGTCGAAGTGGAAGTCATGAACGCTGGACGCCGGTTATATTTATAACCTTTAGCGTCAGAATACTTTGAAAGTAAAGCGGCTCCTTTTATCCACTAGAAATACAAGGATGCCTTCACGTTACAATATTAATCAATCAATATCAAGAACGGAAATATCCATTAACCACATTACTGTTGCAAATCAATAAGCTATCGCCGTTAAAACGTTACAACAATTATAAAATGCAAATTAACTTCAATATTAAAGGATGTATATCATACATCTTGACATGAATTATCACACACACACACACTAAATATAACTATTGCTGACAGCGATTACTATGTACACTGCAATTCTGCTCGGATTTAGAATATATTCATTGACATAAGGATGGAGAAGTGATTATACAGTGGAGAATCTGTTATTCTTTCCCGACAAACGCGTTTACGCTAAAACTAGTTTTTCTTTTACAAACAGTTTGGAGCCAGATCAGACGCCGGGTAACCCGGCGTCTGATCAGGCTCCAAACTGTTTGCCACCAAGACAAACAGGAATTATCAGAATTGTCCAAAAGTTGTTCTTTTCTACGTTTTAGTGCTTTGCGTTTGCGTACGTTTGCGTTTAAACGGGAAAGAATAACAGATTCTCCACTGTAGGTAAACATACGAGAACTGACTGACTTTACAGAGTAACCACACTATATCAGCTTAACTTGAACAAATGACCTATCGGTATTAAGAAATGCAAAATGTAAGTAAACAATGTTATCAACATGCATACTTTCTACAATAATTGTTCGAAATTTGCAAAATATGAAAAGTCATGGGTTTTCGCGAATTCAAACAATCGCTCCAAATCGCGTCCAAATCGATGACTAACATTATTTCCCTATGTAAACCTTGTACAAGTATATGAACATCAATGAAACGTTGGTTTGTCCTATAAAAGATGACATAAACAATAGACACATGTAAATGAATCAGTCCCAAAAGCAATGCAACTGTACATTCTGTTACAATATTAACAATAGGCATCGGGAATAAAATTGTTTATTCCATTGATTTTGTTTGTTTCATAATATATACACTATTGCTATACATGGTAACATAATGATTATAAAAGCAAAATCCATAAAAATGGAAATTGCCGATTAACGAATACAATAAATGTCGATTAAATCAAATAATTGTACATTCGCATCCAGAACCATACAAATACGACGGCAGCACACATATTCTTCCATGCAAGAAATATACACAAAAATACCATATCCTCATAAAAATATTTTCAACACATCTGTATATTTTCTCTCACAATAAATGACACTTCATATGGTTTTGGAATACGCGCACAAGGTACTTCCACCAAAGAGAGCCAATTTATATAACAAGAATATCTTTAAGAAATATATTCAGCGAGGTGCTTGATGGACGTTATGCTATAGATGGATGAAAAATGTATGCAATTGTTCGTTGTTCTTGGATTGAATAGCAAAATATTTAATTACAGTAACTTTTATGTAAAATATAGCATGGCTACTAAAAGCTTTCATGTACAGAATTGCCAAACTATAATTTAAACCTTATTCGCCTGATTGTAGATTCTTGCATTAATCTTCGGTTCTATATATTATCACACTTCATTCACGGAGTTTCGTGATATAAACTATACTTGAAAATATGTCATATATAAAAATAGAAACATCAAGTCATAGTTAAAACAGACTGTGTCTACTATTTTGCACTCACAATTCGTCTCCAGTAAAACATGGGTACATAGACCAGTCTGCATGCAATTTGTCTCCTATCCAATCAAACCATTCAGTTTAAAGTAGGTGTCCATTAACCTGGGTTTCTGACCATTTATCATTGGTTGAGAATTTGCAAAGGCTGGGTCTAAATAGATACATACAGCTCAGCTGAATAATTACACTGACGTGATGTACAGGGTTACCCTTTACAACCCTTACATAGCACTTTGCCCCTTCCGTAGTTATAACTTATATGTTACGATACGTTCCAGATCCTTTTTGTACTTAGTTCATGTTTAACATAATCTCTAAGACATGCACATTAAGCTAATATATCATAAATTAATCCATATGTACATAATTACAAGTTGATACAATATTTAGGAATTGTTAGACCAGCGTAAACAGTATACACTTGTTTCATAGATACTGAGGGAACAGTCAAATTGACCCGAGGTATGTAGCAGGGAAGTAGGGGCGGGACCGAATATTCGAATATTCGCATAAGGGCCGAATATTCGAATCCCATTTAAGTTTTCGAATAGTTGTCTCTGAAATTTTATTTTTGTTAAAATCATAATATGGATTATTCAATTTATTTGAGAGACTAGCGGTTTCATTTTCTCCAACCAGGCTAATCGTTCGCCATTAATCCTCGTGTGTAGGGTGATTATCACCCCCGGCTGGTCAGTGTTTTGATAGCACCTGTCAAGTTGTACACAGTTTGCAAACATTACCCGCTGTGTTATGTAATCGACGGCCCTCCCTGACATCGGATCAATGGACTCGCAGTTAATAAATTGACATGTTGGGGAACCCTAGTTGCCAAACAAAAGAGGTGTGTTTAGCACAGGACATTTAAGAGCATCCAATAAAAAAAAGACGAATAATTGTTAATATCGCCAATCATAGCGGCTCAAATGACGCTTTTCGTAAACGACCAATATCACGCAAACACTATTTAAAATCATCAAACATTCTAGTTAAATCGTCATGAAAGCTTAATATTGACCTTACACAAGACGTAGATCTATAATCGATCAAATTCTTACTAAAACGCAACTATGCCACCGGCTACTGCTTCGCCTGTGTGAAAGAATGTACTCGTTCTGCCGACAAGAAATCAGCAACCTGTTTTGTTTGTTACGTTCGTTTCAGAGTGTAACATCTGCATGCAGAAACTTGAGAGCTAGTGTGTGTTCAGATTAATTTATTAAATATAATTTGTAAAGCCAACAAAATATTTACGCAAAAAAACCTGACTCTACATGACGGAAGACTTAATTCGAAACTAATTTTAATGCAGATATAGATGTTGCGTTAAACACGAGTTGCATCCCTTACATTCGGAGACCGCCATATCTACAAAGATTCACTGTAGTAAATGGTTGCAAAAGTTGATAAGTTTACCAGTCAATCAGACGATTGTCACAGAATACACATTCTGCTTAGGGTTTGGTCCATTTAAGATAGGTATTTCTACGAAGCAAACATTGAATAATTGAATTTGATGATGAAATTATACTAGGATCGGATAACACCCCCCCCCCCCACCCCCACCCCCACCCCCATCGGACAAAGCGTTTATTTCAGGCGAATTATTCGAATTATTCGAATACTTTAAGCGAATATTCGAATAGCAATTTGGGTTCGAATTCCCATCCCTACAGGGAAGACCTTGAGAAGGGCAACAGTTCCCAAGGCCTTCCTTGCTACCGAGGTTTGAATGTTTCCGAAGTAACTATCAAACAAATAATTAATTACCCAACTCTCTATTTAAGCAAGGTTGATTGAATGGATAGATCTAGATCTACATAGTTTGAACAAAACATATTTAGATTCTAGACATGATTTTATATTTCATCTTTATTAAATTTAATACAACAACTGAATATGAACATCACGGTGTTGTGACTTGATTTCTCTACCATATTCATTTGTTCAATTACGATAGAAATATTTATTGTTTCGTATTGATTAAAATTGATTGACACTAAGTTTGGTTTTCTAAATTACGTCATGTATGATGACATGAAGTCATTTATTTTGTAACTTCATAATCTGTTTTAAAAAAAGTAAGATGCAAGACCTGCAAGCGTTTTAATCAATCATATTCGGAGTCACTCTTGATACTAGATTTTGATCTATATTGCCTTTTAAGGAGATTGTTCGGGAGAAAACAATGACCCGAACAATCCAGCAAAAGGCTATATCTACGTAGAAACTGGTTTTATTATATTGTGGTTTTGATCATATTCAAATTCTTAAACAAAAATCTGTATCATAAAGACACCTTTTTCGGTCCCGCGATGCAGAAAATGTTTGCGCACCATTTTCGCGCATGTAACAGTGCTGTGCAACAGTCAACTGTTGCCCGCTGGCATATTCTGGTCAATAATTACGGAAAAACAGTCAAAATGCTTCATAATCACTTAAATAGAGAGTCAGATAATACATGTATTACACACTTCTGCACGCTATGGACAAATTGTGACAATCAAGTGGCAAACAATTTTGCTCCAGATGGATCTAGCGCTATTTGGCATCTCAAAGTTGTACAAAATGTGTGACATTCGATTGACATTTTCTTACTGCAGATGACTCTACAGGCGAACAGTAAAATAGCGTGGTATGTACTCGCTACATCAAACATAAGTAAATCATTCAGTATATTTCGGTAAAACAATAATTTCATTCAGCTTCACAAACCTCATTACTCAAGTATGTTTATCGACCTAATAAAAACCGAAAAACTTAAGAAAATTAATTTTCGACAGCAGCAAAATAAAATAGTCTATTTATTTGGCCTAAAATGGTCTGCGTCAAAGGATGAATTGACTTCCTTTGAAAATGAATACTCTCTCTCCATAGATAATCAATTACAATGACACAGAACAGCTCATGTAAACATAAAACGTCATACTATTTGCGAAAAACACTATTCATGACATTTGCTTCTAGATTGACAAAAGGTTTAATCATTTCTTAGTATATTAATCAACGATAGTATTTAGTTAAAGTCTTTCTCCAACGGTTCCATTTTGGTGATGATTCAGTCCGATTTCTGATTTCATTAAATCCATCCACTGAACGGCTCGAGTCTGTGATTTGGTCTTTAGTACTATCAATTTGTTTGGAAGCTGCAGCAAGATTCCGTACGTCCCTGAAATATATCCAAGGAATACAGGGTGTGTGTGCCGTCAAAGGTTCGATGTTTGCATACTACGAGAGGTATTGGCCCACAGGTCGAGATAAATTCGCTTATTACCTGCCTTTTGCATATTTTGGAAATTAACTAAATGTTTCTCAAACATCGGCATCACCCCATTAAGTGCTGCAATTAAGAAGACTTACATGCATTGTAGTTCAAACTTGAGATGTAATACCATCAGCACATACATAAACACTCTTCCGAAAAAGACAATTGACTATTTAATGCAGGGCAATCACAACGTTATTCTTGACAGTGTAAGTATATTAATCTACCATTTGCATTAAAATTACAGTTTAGGTTTAAATACGCTTAACTTAAATTTGGCTTTAATTTGCTGTGCGGTGCTTACATGCGTCAACAACGTGTAATTATAGGTCTATATCTGAATAATACAGAAAATATGTGCTTTCGCTTTGCGTGTCTATGTAAGAACTTTAAGTAAAATGAACTATATGGACAAGAAATATCATTTCATTCACAATAGCATTTGCACCTATTCGATCATAAATGAGTTAAAACTGCTATAAAGGACAATAAACAGGGTGTCCCTTAGCATCTGTTACCATTTCAAACATTTGTATCGTGTTAAAAAAACTAGATATCTGTACTAAATTTTTATCAAAATGACAAAGAAGCTTTTATAATGTAACGTAAAGTACAAGAAACCGTTGACGTCATGACGTCGTATGTGACGTCATCCAAAGTTGCTATTTTCCAAGATAGTGTTGTTCATTGCACATATTAGGAAATAATGATATTATTTGATGAGAGCAAATCAGGAATAATGGAGACTCGAAGAAGAAGAAAACTATATCCCGGAGACAGGGCCATTACCAGGTTACAAGGTAACATAGTTGTTAAACGGTTTGAGCAGTAAGGAAATGTATTTTTGACCAGAGGCATGGCAACAAGAGGCACCCTAAGACAGTCGAAGCGATGAGAATGTTGTTGCAGATTATCGACGAGACACCACAGAGGTCGGAACGAAAGGCACTTTCTGACAATATAGATAATTTCACTGTCATCAGTGTGTACAGAACTCTAATACGTACTTGATTTAGAAAAACACCTCGCAAAGTTCCAGCGCTCCAACATCGTAAAGACAGTGATGCTTTTAACATTTTTAACAATGTCTGATCTTTTACGTGTGGGCACCCCACTTCACAAATCTCGGTCCTTTGGATTTTTTTCTCTCTAGAGGATTAACAAAGTGCACGCATCAACATTAATCATGATCAACGGATAAACTCAAACTGTAAATTTCACGGGAAATGAGAAAGATCACAAGTGAATCGTGCAAAACTGCAATTACAAACTGAAGGCAGCAATTAGTGCTACTGCGACGTCAAAATATACATCGTTTTAAGTATAATATAAATGGGCGCTTATTTCTATGATGGGTTGCTTTAGTTTGATTGCAATTAAGCTACATGTATGTAAGTTACCTTATTTATACTTGTAGGTTATTGACGACATGGAGAAGATTACAATAAGCTTTTAATCTAACCACTTTCGTCATTATATGTGTTTTCAGCATGTCATTTTTGTAAATTGTATGGAATTAAATGTTTAAACTAAGATAAAGTCAATCTTTAAAACTAACATAAACATGCTTAGGAAATGCATCAATAGGCTTATCTTGTTTTCAATATGAGTTCAGAATGTGTTGTTCGAAATCATGTACATAATTAATTGAAAAGTAATTGGAATTCAATTATCAATTAACCACTTTTTTGAAAAGTAATGATTAAACTACAATAAAAGTAATTGAAATATTGCTTAATTTACAATTATTTCCTATTACTTCACTTTTGATAATTAATTAATTATTGATTAATTCTCAATTTCAATTACCCCAAGTCTGACCTTGGTAAGTCATGGGTGTGAATTACAGGGGAACATTATAAAATGCACGGTTGTATACACATGGTTATATAAGAACACCTGAAGCGAAATTACGATAAACTGTCTAAAAAGTGCAATGACGTTGCTTTAAAAATGCAAACATGAATTATAACTTGATCTGGATAAGGTTTATGAAATGGAAGCTATATCGCATTCTACAAACACTAGATGGTAAGATCGATTTAGAAACGACAGACATATGTTAGAAACATGTCCTCGGTCTGTATGTCATTTCTGCCAATGATGTCCTTTTCATTCGTATGAACGTTAAAGAGAATAAATGGTACAGGATAAAATCAGAATACGTTATATCAATAGGTTTGGAGCTGTAATTACCATTTGAAAAAAAAGCTTAACTAAGAAACATGTGTACCAGACCACAGGGGACCGTCACAATAGAAGTCTGAACCCCAAAAGAAAAAAATGTATAAACACTAGATATATAGACAAGGGGTCGAACTTCCAATTTCCGAATTGTACCCCTCTCCCAAGTTCTGCCATTATCAACATTCGATCAAACGGTCTATCTGGTAAAGCTCTTTGCCAATAAATAGTATAATGTATAACCTTCGTAAATGCAAAGCGAAAAACGCCTAGTTGAAACGGTTTTCAGATGCCACAAGGCAGAATCCAGAGAAACACCGCAATTCTGACAGGTTGGCAACGACCTCGCAATCGCGAGTCCTTTTCACAAACTTACAAAACTAGATGTTTATAAAGGCGCCAGACATCCTTTTAAGAAATACTGTTTTCAAGTCAACCTTAGTGTTCACTTTTTATAAAGTAACCAATGCTTGTCATTTCTGTCATAGATATAACATGAAAAGTATCAATGTTTATGCATGAATAGATAAATATCACCTGTCAGGAATATTTATCTTTTTATTTCCTTGTTTACTTTTCTGACCTGTAAGGCTAGATTAAAAAAATTCAAATATGTTCAATAAGAGATGGTAAAAAACTTTTATATTTTACCAAATACTTGCGAATTACATATCATCTTTTTACATAACAATTACTCTACCGTCAGTGTTGGATTACCTTAAACATATAATACATGTTTTTGAGATATTACATCTATTGCACAAATATACAACAATGTTTTGAAACGAAAGCAAACTTGATTATTGTGTTTATTTCCCTGAAAATCTTGTTGTACTAATACAGTGGAGAAAACGCCATTATTTCCCGTTTGAACGCAAATGAAACGCAAACGCATTGCAATAAAATGTAGAAAATAACAATTTTTGGACAACTCTGACTATTCATTTTTATACTAGTGGCAAACAGATTGGAGCCTGATCAGACGCCGGGTTACGTCTGATCTGGCTCCAAACTGTTTGCAATTGAAATAGTACTTTTAACGTAAACGCGTTTATTAGGGAAAAACGTTTTCTCCACTGTACTGTCTCTTTGATAAAAACATCATAATATGGTTGATCTATATTGCATCGAGACGAACGATCTACTCGTATCTGCGGTAGTGTAATTGGAAATCTATTTTAAAAGAGTTCCGTAAGGGTTAAACTTGTAGTACAAGCGTGATACCGGTTCAACATACCGTGTAGCTTCTTAACATGCACTTCAGTGATCGTTTTTAAACTGACATTCCTACGGCGGTCTTTCCTATTATCACCCCACTGTAACAAAACTTCAGCTTGAGATGCGTTCTTTGTCATAACAACAAATACATCATGATCCCAGCCATTTGTAGTTTGTTTTTGGAAGAAATCTGCAACAGAGTTGATAAAACGTATAAACAATAAATCGAGAAAATAAGCCGAAAGTATGTATTTATTTAACCTTTTCATGCTGAATTGTCGTCTGCTTCAAATATAAGCGAAAAAATCAAAAGTAGAAATTTAATATATCAAACTGACAAAATGTTATAGATGAGTGGCAAACAGTATTGATCAAGATCAGATGCCGGGCTACGAGGCGTTTCATCTGAATCCAAACCGTTTGCCAAATGTAGCCAAGTTTGCGCTTAGCATTATCAGAGGCACATATAAAACAAAACTCATTATACTTGAACAGTGATAACAAATGTGCGAATATCAATTATTAAAGTCTATATATATATATTTATAGTCAAAAATAATTAATTTGAGAAATTTTACAAATTATCGGACACCTAAAGTAAATAGAATCTGTCAAACTAAAGTGCATATATTTTGTAATGAAGTTTACCTTCTTTCAGAATGACAAAACCTCCATCTTTTGATTTAGTATCACTAAAAGAATTCGCCCATGTGCATTTCTGTTCAATAAGGCAATCAGTAGAAATGTCAATTGTAGCTCTTTTTTCATAAGACTCCGTTACAGAATTGTACACAACTGGCATTGCTACGCTGCCAGTCCTCTGGTAGCCAGTGATTGGACAGGATTCAGATATGACCCTATTACCGGCGAGTACATCTAATACTGTCGCCGATGGGTATTTTATAAACGCTTGCATCAGTTTCATTAATTCAACAGGCACTGCAACTGCTTGCGAATTCTGCAATGAGTCAGAATTGTACCCATACTCAAAAGTAATCCTGTTCTGCAGGAGGTCGTACCAGACCAATAGTGTTGTTTCATAGACATGTCTTGTATGAAAAATATTCATTAACTTGACTGTTACGTGTTTTTGCTTGAATGTTTGATTCACTTTAGTCATATTGTCCATGATCAGTCTATGTCGACCTATATATTTACGTAAAGTATCCGTCTGAATCTCTTCTTCAATCAGTTCGAATGGGTATCCACTTTGTTGAGTCATTTTTTGAAGCCGCGCAGAACTTTTTTGGATATATTCATCCACAGTGCCCATGTTTCTCTGATCACCTATCACGGGTATTACATTATTACAACGTGTAACAAACTGTCTAAGTTGTGGAACGTGACCTCTCATGTCAATATTTGTAACAAGCGGAATTAAGTCTTTGCACGTCTTTTTATGTAGCAAAGCCATGTAGGCAGACATCACAAAATCATATAAAGAAATACTTCTTTTTTGTACGTATTCCAAAACAGAATGAGCCAAACCTTGCGGTAAGTCGTGATTCACCTGTAACCAATCGCTTTCATTTAACTCCTTTTCAATATCTTTTGAAAACGTAAATGGCTGTATGTCCTGCGACATTTGCTGCTTCCAGTACTGCTTCATGTCTAGCATTCGTGGAGCTAAAGCCTCCCTCACACACTTCACAGGGTCGATGTTTGTGTCATTCTCTGGAAGGGGTTTGTTGCTGATATATGATATCACCAATGAAGCCATATCTACAGAAAGCAACGATATGCCACTTAAGTCTGAAATGACTGAGCTAAGATACATTCTTATGCGTGTTTTATTCTTTAAACACGCGATTTTAAATTTAATTGGGAGTTCTTTTGTCAAGTCGAAACAGTTGTTGGCTCTCTCATCCCAGGCACCTTCATTACATATACTGTCAAACGGAACATTTTCTATATCAATCTTAACTTCATCAAGAGAGAGACGTCTAGATTCAAATTTATTTTCTTCAATGTTAATTGTATAAATTTTGCGCAATTCGGGATTCATTTTCAAAAGATGATTGAGAATAACCTTCCAGTCTTTCGGATACATGATTAATCCTTCGATTTGATAATCTGCTTGGCGCAAGAAGTTTTGGCTCAATGGGTTTTTCATAAAGTCTTTGAGAAAGCTCCTCTGCATGAAGGTAGTGCTACCTTCCAAAAGGCTGTGTGAATTTCTTGAATGATCTACCGCTTTGGTTTTGTTTTCTGACGAGACAGTGTGTAGATTTTCGAAAATACACATGGTCAGAGAACCGATGGTTGTTGTTTCTGACAACAGGGTTAACATTGAAATTCTTACTTGAGTTGCCTCAAATATAGAGTTGGTGAAACTCATAGCAGCCATGGAATCAATACCAAGAGTAACAAACCGAGTGTCTTCGCCCAAACTTGACATCTCTACCATGAATGTGTCCGAAACCATCTTAGTAATTAAATCAGATATCATCGCACATTGTTTGTCTAAGTGGTACTTTGAGTCGATATGTTGAATAATTTGAATCTTTGGTCCATAGCTATCTAACAGTCGTGCAAATTTGTTAGGATACATCTTAACAATAGGGTGAGATTCCATACGGCTCCAGTCAAAAATGGCGAATGTCACTTGTGGTACATTTGTCATGACTGCTCTGATGAAACATGATCGTATGTCTTCTTTGCTTAGGTATATGAAGCCCTGACTTCTTAAATGGTTTTCTATTTCTTTATTTTTAGTTGCCATACCTATCGACAACGCACCCCAATTGATACTTTGTCCACATAGACCAAGACTGCGCCTGTAATGTGCAAAGGAATCTTGGAAAGAGTTTCCAGCTGCATAGTTACACTGGCCAGGGTTACCTAGTATTGAAACTATCGATGAATGCATGACAAAGAAATCAAGTGGTATGTCCTTTGTTACTAGATGCAAATTCCATGTACCTTGAATCTTCGGCTCTAGAGATTTTCCTAAGTCAATAGCTGTCATTTTGCTCAGTAGCATGTCATTTACAACACCACCGCCATGAAAAACACCTTTTATCCGGGTATCTGTAATTAGAGACTGTAAATATTTCATCGCTCTTTTCAGTGCTTTTAGATCTGTAATATCAATTTGGACGCAGACAACCTTGCACCCGAAAACACTTTCGACCATATCAATTTGTTTCTGTTTCTCTTCTGTTGGTCGCCGTCTTGAGAACGTTGCAATAATGCCAGCTCCTAGCTCAGCAACAAGCTGCAAGAGCTCCCATCCTAAGCCTGTGAGGCCACCGATAATGATGTAACAACAGGCCTTTCGGAATACCTCCGTTTTAAACACTTTCAGTGGAATATATGTGTAATTAAGTTCGCTTTTATGCAATGCAAGAGTTTGAAAAGGCAGCTTGAAGGGATCTGTATCGATAAGAGTATGTTTTTTCAGTTGCTGACAAACAGTGTTATCCAGATTCTTAAGCCATCCATGAACTTTCGGTATCTTCTTAGATAACTCTGCGTATGTAAACATCTTGTCTGTATTGAATATTTGGAGTTTTGTGTTCTCTGTGTTGTGACAAACCCACTGTTGGATAGCTCTGGGGAAATATTCATCGATAGAGATGATTACTTTTGTTTGGAAGCTTTTCAAAAGCATTTCCACGTGAGGCTGCGTAATCTTTGTAAGAATTATTGCTTTATGTGCTGTCGACCTTGGATTTGTTTTCAGAACATTATGATTGTCTTTTGTGCTGATGAAGATAATCTGTGAATCTGTGAGGTTTGCAAGGATACTAGACATAAGTAGGGACGTGCTACTCAATTCATCATCCACGACAACACATATATTTGATGACCCTTTACACGACTGAGCAATATTCCACAGTATTATTCCCGTAGTCATTATCCCTGGTATATATACCGGCAAATTGTCTGTGTCAAAAATACATTTTGCTGGTATTTGTACACATGGTGACACGCTAATTGGGTAGCAAAATCCAACAGATACACTCCTTGTATTATCATATCGAACCTCTTTCGGTTCATTTTTCATCTCTATCCACCCAACGCCTTCGATACCAATAACTTCAAAACCATTAGTATCAGACTCTGGCCAGATATTGTTCTGTGTGTCAATATATTCGGTAGAGGTAGAATAGATAGCTGCGTTGTGAAGTGAAATAGACTTAATGCGAATTGTTACGACTGAAGACATACGTACACTATTAGCAGGAGTTCTGCTCTTTCCAATTTTAAAATGTGGTTTCATGATTCTGAAGGGATGCGATGATTTCAATACGAGTTCTTCTGTTTCGCAAATGTCTATCTCCCGTTGATTTACCTCGTAGTGTTGCTTGGGTGCCTCTATTATCTCGCTCACAAATAGTTTTCCCGCGTGAATTATGCATTCATTGTGGTTTGGTGTGTTAGATCTAATTAAGTATTCCAAGACTTCTGCGTTTTTGTCTTTCAGAGATATATCAACAATACGAATATCATTGTACGCAGTTTCGGCCATAGCTGAACGAACCATTCCCCACAGTTCTCCACCGCAAATGTTTGAAGCAATAATGTTGAGTGACGGATATGCGATTACGTTCTCCGTAATAACAAATATTGGACACTTGAAATTATTGTTTTTGAGTTCTTTGATAAATAAAGCAAGAGACAGAAAAGTGTCTTTAGAGCGGTCATACACCGCTCTTTCCGCGTTCTTTGTCCATTGAACGTGATAACAGGGGGCAAAAACCGCTGCACTAATAGTCGGCCTTCTTTCAAAAACCTGTTTGAATGTAGACTCTGTATCCGAAAGAGACTCTTTCAATTCATAGAATATTGTATTGGACTTGTTCATGGTTGGAGAAAACCATTTGATGAATCTGTTCGTCCCAAACACAATTATATTATTAGACGCAGCGGCATCGTTTCCATTCTCATTCTCAGGTATACACAATTCATTCCAAACAACATCATAGACAATAATTTGATTTGGAGCATTCGATTTATGCAATTTCCTGGTAGTAAAATCCTGAACTTCTGCAATAACATTCCCATCTCTAGTTAACAGAAGACAGTTGTAGTGATCCACGTCTTTCGTTGATTTCACTTTCTGAGAATAACAAACCATATGTTCTTTGGGGAAGCGATCTAATACTACTGACCCTGCACCTTTTGGTATCGTAAAACCACTAGCAGATGAACTGATGATCCCAAATGTCTGAAACATGGCATCTATAATTGATGGATGTAGGTGTGTGCATTTCGTCTGATTCTTAACGGAATCAGAAACTCGGATTTCTGCTATACATTCAGTTTCTGACGACCAGGCTTTTTGTATAAGCCTTAATGAGTCACCGTATTCGAATTCAAGTCGCTTAAGATATGTGTAGCATTCTTGTCTTGACAGGTATGTCTTACATCGTTCTCTGATTGCATCAACCTCTACCAGTTGGCGTTCATGTTGCTCAGGACGACTGCATATTGTTCCTTTAGAAAAAGTTACATCATCTTTGAAGAATCGATACTCAAATCCTTTCATGTTCTTTTCTTCATTGATTTCAATTTCTATTAAACGCCGTGCGTCTTCAGGTGGAGTAAATGCTTTGACAAACTCGACTGACACCGACAGTTCGTTAACGGCATATTTAGTTTTTCGCTGTCCAATTTCAAATGCAGCTTCAATGAAGGTTGATCCGGGTATTAAAAGTGACTTTTGGAAAAGGTGGTCATAAACAAAAGGAGTAGTGATTCTGTCTATTTCTATCCGGAATTCTGAATTTTCGGTACCACATTGTCGAACATACATATGCGTATTTGCAACTACTGAAATACCTTTCAGAGCCTGATGGGCGGTCTCTGGAATATACAACAGTTTGCTTTTGTTGAAACCGTATTTTGGGATATTTACTACCGAACCATATGATGGAACAATATGTTTCAGGTTGAGTTTAACTCCCATTTGATACACATCATTTAAAGATGCATAGATGCTGGTATTTTCTTTCTTCACGCTCATTGAAGCCAAGCACTTCCCATGTAGATTCTCGCCCATTATATTTGGCAAATGAGCTTGAAGAACCTGGCGCGGACCTATTTCTATGAACACGTTGGTCAAATTCTCCTCGGAAGCCTTCAAAACAGCTTGCATGAACATCACAGGTTGTCTGATATTGTTCGCCCAATATGACCCAGTCTGAAATTCATCTTTTGTAGCAAATTCACCGGTTACAGTTGAAATATGTTCAATAGTTCTTTGTCCTTTGTTGATGTCTTTGAGATGATCCTCGATATCTTCCATGCATGATTTAACGTGATGGCTGTGGTATGCGCATTGCACTGACAGAATACGAATTAATATATTTTTGTCTGTGTTCAATTTCTCAAAGTCTTGTTTCAGTTTTTCAATCACGTCTGAATCACCAGATAGGGTACATGATGTTGGACTGTTGTTTACAGCAATTGCTACCTTATTGTTGTACTTGTCACTCATTTCTTGTATTTTTGACACTTGCACATTACCCACAACCATCATGCTACCGCCAGTCATTTTAGCAAGAATTTTTGATCTGTAGTAGACAACTGATACCCCATCCTTTAAAGAGAGTGAACCTGATGCGACGGATGCTGCAACCTCTCCTATCGACTGACCAACAATAACATCTGGTGTGATACCAAAGTGTTCCCATAGTTTTACAAGAGCAACCTGTACGCAAAATATAGCTATGTGATTTAGGAATGGGTCACTGTAGTCCGTGTCAGTTTTGAATTTGTCTGCTATGCACCATCCAGTTAATGGTTTAAGATAACCATCTATCTCTTCTATCTTGTGTCTGAAAATAGGCTGCGTATTCATGAATTCGGAGCACATGCCCTTCCATGTTGTGCCTACACCACAAAACACAAATATTATTCTTGTCTTGACTGTTATTTTCATTTCATCGATGGTTTTCGTTTTTAACTTTACTTGTTCTTTTAATTGTTCAACATTGGTGCCATAGAGCATTGTTCTGTTTGCATAATGGTCTCGTCTGAAAGCACATGTATATGCAATATCTTGCATCGGTACTTCCGTGTTTTCAAGACGATTGACAAAGAGTTGCATAGTATTTTTCAAAGCAATTTTATCCATAGCTGACAAACAAAAAACAGCATAAGGAGAAAGTGTATCACAATCAGTGTGCTTGGTGGTAGGATTGAGCAGACATTTCCTTTGAATAACAATTAGATGGCTGTTTGAACCACCAAAGCCAAATGAATTGACACAGCAAATTCTGTCTCCATATATATTTGGTTTCCAGTTTTCAACATTTTGAGCTATGTCAAGGTGATATTCATCCAACTTTATATTCTTATTCAAGTTAGATTTGTCAGTTTTCAAATGAAGGGATGGGACGAGTTTTCCGTTTTGCATCATTAGTAGGACCTTAATAAGACCAGCTACACCAGCGGCTGATTCCGTGTGACCAATATTGGTTTTAACTGACCCAATTTTAATGAAATCTTCTTTCTCTTCTAGTATCTTCTTTACACAATCAAGGCCAATCTCTACTTTTTCCATTTGTTTCACCTCTGTTTGAGGTAGGGGATCTTCATCATTTTCCAACGAGTCGCCAGGTACGGTTTCGTATTTAAATTGCATTGAATTGTGCTTTTCGTTTTCAAGTCGACTGCCGTTTTCCACTCGCTGTTCTTTTTCCAAATTTCCTTCCAAACTTCTAGATTCGACCTTGATATCTAAGCAATGGTTGCCTCTAGCTACACCAGAATCGGTGTCAGTCTGCAGCTTGTCAGACTTTCCGCATAGGTTTGCTTTTGATCTAGTTTTCCCGTCAGTTCTGTATGATTTGATGAATCTGCCGAGAGCATTTGTCTCAATTGGATCCCCTAAAGGTGTCCCAGTACCTGTAGAGATAAGTGATTATTTTTACTGATGCCATATTGTAAATTTAATTGTCGCAATAAATAATTAGCTGAATGTTACCCGTACATTATTTTGAAATGTAATCAAAGCCAAGGTAATTTATAGAACGCACATAAATGAGCGTTTAACAACTATTATACACATATTTCATATTCAATTGTAAGATATGCTTGATTAGTAGGTAGTTAAAACAAAATAAGGTTCCTATAAGAAGATCAAATACTAACCATGGAGCTCGATGTATTGCAAAGTTGTTGGGTCGACATTGTGTTGGCTATATACTTTATGCAGAAGCTTTTCTTGTTGGTTTCCAGAAGGAGCTGTTATAGGTGAAGTATCATGACCATCGTGATTACTTCCTGAGTAAAGGATGGCCCATATTTTATCACCGTCTTCCAGTGCCTATGTAAACAACGGTAAAAGGTGTAAAACAAACTAATAAATACGAAAGACTCAAGCAGGAAACGTAACACAAACAATACACCCACCTCTCAAGCAGAACACACACACACAGTCATACCATAACATTCACACACTCACACACACACACACACATACGCACGTAATACCATTCCTTCATCTACACACTAAATAGAAAACACACGCAAAGTGAATAAAACATTGATTGTGTACGTCTTGGACATTGGCAAAACAAAATAGTGTTGGCGTAATTGCTGCATGTCTTAAATAGGTTAATATATGCGAATGATATTACAAAATATACTAGTATATTATTTTCTTCTATCAAACTGAGATGTTTAAATTTAGAACGCTGAAATTAGATTTTCTTCCGACTAAAAGTATTTAAGTTACATGCAAACAGTGTCTACAGATCAGACATTGGGTCATTGAAGTTGATCATTTAATTAATTAATACTTAATAACAAAAAGTGAAGTAATGGGAAATAATGGTTAATTGACCAATATTATAATTACTTGAATTGTAATTTAATCATTACTTTTTAAAAAAGTGAGTAATTACTAATTGAATTTGAATTACTTTTCAATTAATCATGTACAACATTCTGAACTTATAATGAAAACAATTTTGTATTTTAAAGCATGTTTACGTTGGTTTTAAAGGTTGACTTCAACTTAAAAAATATACCAAGTTAAAGTCTACTTTCAGTCCGAATGAACGCTCAGCCGACTGTACATATACTCCCCTGATCATCGAGCCATCTTGCCTATGAGCACTGCGAACATATGGCGCAGTCAAATGCAGCCGCAGTACCGACTCAGACCCTTCACAGGTACCCATTTTAACCCCCGAGTGGAGAGGAGCAATTCGCAGTACATGTCTTGCTCAAGAACATTCCTGTACATCATCGGGGATTCAGAAAAATCCCCTAGTCAGACCGCTGGTCCGGCGGGGGATCGAACTCACGACCCCTGGTACCGTAGTCAAAGGTGTTAACCATTGGGCCACTACCGCTGGTAAACTTCGTGTAAACATTTGATTTCCATAATATTTACATACTGACATGATTGAAAACGCATATAATAATGTAAAGGATTAGATTAAAAGCTTATTGGGATCTTCTCCATGTTGTCAATAACCTGTCAATAACCTACAAGTATAAATTCTATAGAGGTGATAATGCTTAAACAGCTTTAATCCTCAGATGAATAAAACGTGATTTGTTTTGAAGCTTCGTCAAGAAGTTTTATGGACATAAATCCTTATTAGCTACATCATAACATGCACCATGAGGAAACACCCAATATTTTTAGCTAGCCCTTATTCTCACATCGTTTTGTATTTATGAAAATATTAGACAGACATGCAAGTGTTTTCTTAAAGACTGCAGACGACAACTTTGCTTTCGAAATTCACTAAGGGTGCATTGTGTTAAAGGACATCCATGAAACCTTGCCTGTTTAAGAAAGGTGATAGTTGTACTATTTACACAAAGCTATTGAGCAGCCCAAGAGACTCATTAAGTATTAATGTTGTTATCTGCTGGTAATGTCAGGGATCAAGATAAAGGGACAATTTTGAAGATTAATTTTTTATGCCTGCTCAAAACCTATGGTATGACTTCGCATTGGATTTGTTTCGTTGAGGTGATTCTAATGAATAGTATCGGCGTTGAGTTTGGTTTGAACATGAATAGCAAATGGTGGAAATATTAGTTTACATCCACTTATATGTGGCCCTTCCACGATGTGTCATCTGCTTTGAAAACGAAACACTTAAATTTTGACAACTTCATAACAAACCTGAGCTCGGTATAAACAGGTCGATCCCGATCAGCTTCAAAACAATTCAAAGTCTGATCTGTTTCCATGCTGGTTTCATAACTATACATGGTTGTGATTGGCAGTGACATTTTCCAATGCATAGCATTGTGCTAAATACCGGTAGTAAATAGAGCAGACTCTTATCGGAGGCCACTTTAAAAATCCTCCGATCTGGGTCTATATTGTTTGCAATGACCTAACAAACTTGGATCATGTAGTGTAACGGTGAAAAGTAATTGTTAATTTATTCAATTAATCAGGTAAATAAACTAAATTTAACCATTACTTTTGGGAAAACAGAGTAACTTAATTGGTAATTTAATTGAATTTTATTCAACTAATTGGTAATTTAATTCAATACTTTACTAAGTCTGCTACTGATAGAGTTGGGTCACATTGTAATAGCATACCGTAGACACAGTGCATGATAAAACAACCATTCCCATTATAAACTAACATCAGGCCGACATTTCATATTTCGTAATTCTTACCTTTCTAATTACAATGGTTAGAACTACTACTTTCAAACTTTAACAAACTGGGTGTGTCACGGTCTGGATTCGAACCAACAATCTTTCACAACCAGCGCCGTCACTTTATCTAATGCGTTATCAAGTTAGTTTGTTTAGAAGCTTACTTAATACAGCGTTTGTATACACCGATATATTGTTTCCGTAACCATGTGTCAATATAAATCATCAATCAATACTACGTTTACCTTCTTAACAGTCTTGAGAATAACGATGCCACATCCTTCGCTTCTAGCATATCCATCCGCAGTGTCACAAAACGTCTGACATTGCCCGACAGCTGACATCATTCTAGCTTTGGATAGGGTGATGAACGTGTCAGGGGAAATAATGCTGGTAACTCCTCCACAAATCGCCATTTGACAATCACCTTTTACAACAAAAACGTGCATATCAAATTCTAAAGTACTCGTAACTAAAGAATAGTAATAGTAGTGAATATGCATGTGATAAAAAAGGGAAACCGTGTTAACACTGAACTATTATTAAATGACAGGAGAGGTAAAAAGGAAGAGAAAACGTAGAGCAGAATCATTGGAGCAAATACAAAATGAAAATAAAACATGTCACAGAAAGAAGTAGAACAGTTATATGTGTAGTAAAACTGCAAAAAAAAGATGACAACATGTAGACACGCGTATATGTGTGCAAGATAGGGATACCGAAAACGACATCCGAAATGTCGTATGTCACTCTAATTGACGTTAATAGACATATTAAAAAACACAGCTGGGATATATCTAGTAAATTCATTGACGCCGTTGTATTCCATGATGTCACGACTATCGATACTCTGGCACGTCGTTTTCCTTTTCCTGTAAATCGGCTTAGGAACATGAACCGCAAACACTGTTTAAACGCCTAATTGTGAAACACTATATCGTCGGCCTAATATCAAAACCTCGTATACGGCCAATTTTCAGAAAATCACGTATTTACATCTTGAGAGTGATTGTGCCTAAACGCAGATTCTGGCAAAACTTCGTACTTCTATCCCAATGAGAAAGGTTGTAAAGAGTTTCCTGATGAAATCACGTATACTTATTGGTGCCAAACTCTAAATTTCAAAACATCGCACTTTGGCAAAACAAGTTGTAGTTTTGTGATGTGTCTGAGTCTCTCAGATATTTGAAAGATAGCGGCAAGATTAATTATAAATACGGTTTCAGTGTAGGTTTTTACAATTCAGTTTGTCTATTTACATAGCCGTTAAATACCATTTTCTGTTACGTTTTTGAAATACGAGGATTTGATCTATGTGATGTGAGACCATTCATGGGAAGCAATTTGGACTATATGCGATATTTTGGTTTTTACTAAGGTTAGATATCAAGTGTTACAAACTAACACTAAGTCTTGTAGTTTTTCCTTCAACTGTTCAATATACACTCACCCAAAAAAGTTCCTTTACACTTTTATTAACCCTTTAACTTACCCCGACTACAGTAGTTATTTGCAAACAGTTGAGATCCTGATCAGACGCCGCGACACGCGGCGTCTGATCAGGATCCAAATTGTTTGACACTCGTTTCAATATTTTTTGAGTCAAAATACCTAAAATTAGTTATTTTTAGAAATAGAAGCCGACGACAATTGTTTAAAATTGATGACGTCACGGCAGTGAATGGGTTAAGAGATATCGGGCGTGCTCGATTATCAGTTCCAGAACTGTATGAAACGATTCCATAGAATTGTAAATCAAGTGAAAACGGAATTGAACCCTACCCTTGCAAATATGGTAGTATGCTTAGGATAAGTTTGATGTCGATACGTTGGTAGATTATGCCGAGAACCATGATGATACGTCACAATTCTGCCCACACCACCTCCTTTGACAGAACTGATAGAACAGTTCTGGAATTGAATTCCGGACCACTCGATTTCGATTCCGTCAATCCCGTCAATTCCGGACTGATAATCGAGCACGCCCATCATAAGTAGCTCGTAGGCGTAATTTTCTAATGGTTACATTATTGGAAGCCCCCTTCAGGGGGCTTCCTCAGTGTTTAGGTTGAATGTAGGCATTTTCTTGGAAGGAACTTCTGCTTATTGCGAAACGATGAAAATAATTGGCGCAATATTGTACAACCAGTCAAAAATGCATTGGCTGCGCATGCCTGAAACTAGGTTGCATACATTTTACGCAGCAACCAATTTTTACGAAATTCAAATATTGTGGTTAGGAATAAAACCCGTACCGGAACTTATCACTTCGATAAGGAATAAAACCCATACCTTCTCTACATAACATGTTAAATGCTTGTGTGGCGGCCGTTAAAGTCGCTTACAACTACTAAACTATCGCTAATTGATTGTATGAATGACAGTAGGCAGGTTCAAGCAAGGTGAAATTAAAGTTGAATCCTTATACTGGAGTTCTCTGTTTACTTTCACCTTGTCTTTTAAGCAGCATTGTGTTAAAAAACGATTTGTCTAAAACAACAGTTATACTTTCACTTTGCTTTATGTTTGTCTTGCGTGTTGTTTTCTATTTAGTGTGTAGATGAAGGAATGGTATTGCGTGTGTGTGTGTGTGTGTTTGTTGTGGTATGGCTGTGTGTGCGTGTTCTGCTTGAGAGGTGGGTGTATTGTTTGTGTTACGTTTCCTGCTTGAGTCTTTCGTATTTATTTGTGTCTCCTATTCTCGCGGGGCTAAACCTTAGAATATATATAAATCACATAAATTGTAAAATCTTATCTAGGTAATTTCTACGTTTTGAATACACCACCCTGCATAATCTAAATCAGTCAAATCTTTCCCCATATTCTTGGGCCTTCTTATTGGTTGTCAAGGTTTTATGCTATGGAGTGGGTAAAACTCTTTCAGTTCAGATAAATGATTTTTGGGTTCACGCAACATTTTCCAACAGAAATTTATCGGAGGAAAAAAGTTGATATATTTCTGGATGTCAGGAATGCCAATTTCATCTGATTTTGTTAGGCACGAGATTATGAGAAACCCTGAGAATACGAGAATTGGCGTTAAAGCAATTTACCGGTCGCTATATATGAAGAGGTTCATTTTACATAAAATATCTTCTCAAATATCTCAAGTATACCTTTCACCTATATTACTCTTTTCCCCAACCCTACATAGTTTTGTTTCCTACCATATACCATGGAGAAATTACAGATCTGTGTCTGCTCCGTGCATATACATGTCAATTCATTAAAACTGCTCGGCTTCCCTGGCTTCTGTTTTAAAGAAGCCAACTTGTAGTGTTGGATTATCGTCGAGGTTTATTATTGTGAAGTCAAACATGTCCATACCTGTTTAACGGATAGCGTTAGCGTTAGCGTTGCACGTGATTCAGGTAAAATCTCTACACCCGACAAAACTTAACAAGTGATCAGTACAGGAAAGAAAACTCACAACTTTGATTTGTTTAAAAAAACACGTCAAAGTGACACAGAGAGGAACAAAGCTGTTGACATGCTGCGGGCGGGGTGTAACTAACGTCGCCCGAGACGTTGGTTGCACCAAATTTATAACCTCAGGAATAGACTGGTCTGTCAGAGATATTCCAAGATCCGGTCATCCCCGTGTTACAACGTTACGTGCGGACCGCATGATTACGTTGACGCACATACGTGATCGATTCGTGACGGCATCCGTCAATACTTGGCAATACGGGGATCATGTAAACACGATCATAAATCGCCTAAGACAGAATCCTCGCCAAATACGAGTCCCTCGTCCATATACTGGGCACATATTACAAGAGGCTTTTTAGCAGATAATGACGTTAACATCTTGCCTTGGCCCGGTTTGTCATCAGATTTAAACAACGTCCAGCACATTTGGGATGAGCTGGTTCGACAATGCAGGTCAAATAACGACATTAACGCCAATGATGACCGATTAAAAACTTTCCAGCTGGAATAGCAGTGCCTGCCTAAAAACGTTCTTAAATGTTACGTGTACTCCATGAGGCGACGTCTCCTGAGAGGTATTCGGGTACATGGAGGCCACGACGGTTATTGACTCTAGAATGAACACATTTCGTTAAAATCATTCGGTGTTTCCAACTTCTTACAAAACTGATTTTTCGCTCAATTTTGTTTTCACCCCATTACACTTAAAATAGTCACAAAGTCATGAAAAGATGATGGCATTGATACCAAAATCACACACTTCTCTACTGTTAACCTTTGAATATGTTAATAATCTTCTCATTATCGATTGATTGGGAGAAATTATAAATGACTTAAGGCGATGTAAAGGAACTTTTTGGTTGATTGTATTTTCATATACCAGAACGCATTTTTAACCCAATATTATTTAAGTCAACAGCCTACAAAAATTCGTATATTCATAAAATTGTGTTAAAGTGATGACAAAGAGTCGTATACAAACACTACTCAATTAACCTTTGTACTTAGTCAAATATTAGTAAGTGAAATATTATATTTTAGTATATTAATTATACATTTTAAATTCAGAGAGATTTTGTCAATCTTTGAAATAGCTAGACAAAAATGTCTCTCCAGTAAAATTTAAAAAAAACTGACTAAAAGAGATTTTGATATTAGGCCGACGATATTGTCATACAGTGGATAATCTGTTATTCTTTCCCAATAAACGCGTTTACGCTAAAACTATTATTTGCAGTGCAAACAGTTTGGAGCCAGATCAGACGCCGGGTAACCCGGCGTCTGATCAGGCTTCAAACTGTTTGCCACCAAGATAAACATGAATTATCAGAATTGTCCAAAAGTTGTACTTTTCTACGTTTTAGTGTTTTGCGTTTGCGTACGTTTGCGTTTAAACGGGAAAGAATAACAGATTCTCCACTGTATGCACACTTTCGTTCTAAACGGTTAGGGCGATAGCTCAATTTTTGTCACTCGGGCTTTGCGTTTGAGTCAAGTGTACGTATTTATTTATAGCACCTGTCAACCATTTCTGTTTAACCATTTCCCTTATAGAAGCGACTTTTAGCACATTCATTTTATTCATCCGCTGAAGAAAATAGTTCCAAATTATACCATAATGAATACGTGTCATATTTAATAATTTCCTTATTCTAGCAGTTAATAGCTTAAAGCAGGCTGAAAGTAAAGCAGAATGCGCCTTAGGGCGCATTCTGCTTTACTTTCAACCTGCTTTAAGTAGTCACATATCTTCAATACTAGAAACAATGCTATCAGGTAAAGGGTTAAAGCACATCTGATCGTCCGTCCTAGTATATTCCTGGTATATGAAAGCTGATTAAGTTTGGCCTAGATTGTATGGTATTTGTTTGATTTAGAATGGGTGCCGTACATAATTCCTGAACGGACTATTTGCTCAAATGATATGTTATTGTGTGATGTCGGTGTCATATGACTAGTCCATGTATATAGGTAACGTAAAACCCATCTCAATCAATCGGTCTTACTGTGTAACTAGTTTAAGAAAGTAAAATCGAGGTTTCGAAACTGGCATATTCAAACCTGTTTTTATTGCCTGTGAGCCTAGGTGGATGGCAATCGAGGAAGAAGAGCAGGCAGTGTCTATCACCATACAGGGACCTTGTAGATCGTATGTGTATGACACTCGAGACGCGATGATAGTCGTGCTCATACCAGTGGCCGTGTAGTTAGTGTCATCATTGTGGTCGGAGCTAGCCAGGATCTTGTAGTCGTCGTTCATAACACCTGGTAATCATTTACTCCGCAATAAGATGCACGGCATGAAACACAGATAGAACTAAATTACAGTATTTTAAATATATATATATTTGAAGGAATCATCGGTTACTCGCAACAATAGTAACGTGCTTTATACATATATGAATTGTGACGCAATATAAAAAGTGTGCCATGGCAACAAACTTAAGCAATTTTCAGTATTAATTTATCAGAATTCTATTTTCATTCACAAACAAGTTCTTGTTCATATGTACATCACACTCTGAGTTACGAAACATAAATAAAGGAAATTACATGAGTTTACCCTATTTATCATTCTTAATAAACGAGTTGACTAAAATAGTATGACGCGAGCCTTGGCGAGCGTCATATGAATTTTAGTCAACGAGTTTATGTATAATGATGAGTAATGAACACGAATGTGAGATTCTATTTATCACATAACAAGTCTAAACACTGATTAAGTCAATCGAGGCCGACGTTTGTAGTCTTTCTGCTTTATAGCTTTTCTACCAACACCTGACGTTGTTTACGGCGACGTCGTCGTAAAGACGTCATTTGGTGTCCTGCTACATGCACCACTTGTGGAGAAAAGGTTTGACCGAAGCCCAAAAAACGACATTTTACTATTGGATTACGATATCTATATAATGGTTTTATTCCACTCTTAGACAGCAAATTATGTGACAAATTTATTTCCAAAACAATTTGGTTTACACGTTAGACATACATATTACTTTTAGGTATTGCCTATCAACGTACTATTAGTATTTTATTATTATTTATTCTGAATGCAGCATTATTGTTACAGTATCGATTATGTCAATTGGTAAGAGAAGTGATAAATCAAAATTTATATCTAAATCGCTTGTCATTCAAACTGCCTTTTTCCATTATTGTATTCAAAATGAGGAGAATGGTAAAGCATGGTACAGTGGAGAATCTGTTATTCTTTCCCGTTTAAACGCAAACGTACGCAAACGCAAAGCGCTAAAAACGTAGAAAATAACAACTTTTGGACAATTCTGATATTTTATGTTTATCTTGGCTCCAAACTGTTTGCACTGCAAATGATAGTTTTAACGTAAACGTGTTTATTGGGAAAGAATAACACATTCTCCACTGTATGTAACAGATCAAAACTATCACTACAACCTTATCAAACATTACACAAAACAATTTATGAACACGATACAATCCAAGAAAAGGTATGAATACTCTCAGTTAATAGAAGAAAACAACAAACCCCACATTATAATAGATAGTCTACAGACCGGTTCGGTAGAGGCATTGGGTCTATAGATCTATATACAATTGTATCCAATATAGGTCTATACCGGAGTAGTATATATTCATGAACAGTAAACACATAAAACTAATAAGTCCATGATTCTGGTGCCAGTGGCCGGAAGGTTGATCGGAAACAATTTGGTGGTTCAAGACTGGCTGACAGACTACTCAATCGACTGACCTACCGATATGTGCATAGCCATAGTCTACACTCATTCAGAAGGAGAAATGATTATTACATCATTTCAGCGAAAAACAAACATTTTAAAATCTACAACAAAAACGTGTATACTGCCATGATACCACCAACATCGACATTTTGAAAACGCATATGAAAAAAGTTTCGCTCAGGAAAAACGACGTTTTAAAAACGCATCTTAACAAATGCATTGCACGCGAGTGCCAACGCTTGTCTGTTTTGTTATCCTAATAGATTAAAGAGAAAGAGTGAGATATTTGCATTGCTTTTATCTGTCTTGAATATTTGTTTGTCTGTCTACTGTGGTGCTCTACCTTTGTCTGGCATGACCCAACGTTATGTGTTTTACAATTCTTCTTCTTTGTATCTGAGCCGCTTAATAAATCTCAATTAAACCAATTGGCAACACCTTGTCTGATAAGCAAACTTAAACAAAGTATTTTAGACTTACTAATATATATATTATTATCTTGCATTCGTGTGTGCGATTTATTAAATAAGAAATACGAACCTATCAAAACTTGGTAGGCCTCAAAGAATATAATGTTAATATATAATTAGATAAATGGAGGTAATAATAATAAGATAGATGTATATGAAGGGCAATGTGAGAGCCCCTATGTATTAAAACTAGTGTATTAAAACTTAATTTAAATTGATAAATAATGAACATCTTTCTAACCGATATATACGCCAGTCTGGCTTCCTTTCAGAGAGGCCCTCGTGATACCTCCATCCTCCATGGCCATATGCGTACACTCCAACACGTAGCGTTGCTGGGGGTCTATCCGAACGGCCTCATTCGCGTTAACACCGAAACATCTGTGATCCCATTCATCGTGACTACAATAAATAAAGCATCAATTTCCTTTTTAAACAATGTAGTGCAATGTTTATTTGAAACCCAAACTATGCACGCTATTAAAGAATGACATGATCCTTACTAGAACTGTGGACGCCTTTGAATGACGTTCTCATGGAACCCGATGTATGTGCATAATGCGTGATAGATTACACTTTCTTCATTTTACTAATTATATGGTGTATACTCGAATATGAATAATCAGTACTTTGCTGTCAAAAGGCATCAAAGAATTCGCACATCCATACCAAATCTGCTACGTATACGTGATTTCTGTTCAGGACGTCGGGGACAGACTTCATGCTGCAGACCTATAGACTGCTGCAGACCTATAGACTTGAACAACGGTCGTTGGACCGGTCATGACCCAATACCATTAAAGATGTAGTCTAGGGTTTTGTCCGCTACCATTTTATTTCTATGTCTACCTGTGAGCAAAGTACTGTGGATTGAAGAGTCCAAAGTCAATTTTGATTTTTCAATGAAGTATGCAGACGGGTTTAAAGACACACTTACGGACTGTTTTCGACTGTTGTGTGGCAGATCATTGTCAACTCAGAAAGGAGTCATTGGCTGAATGGGTGGGCATATCCTACGACGGGTGCACGGAATTAACGTAAGGTTGTCTGTAATGGGTATTATGTGTCATTCTGCAATAAGCAAGTCTGTTAGCTCCTCGGATATCCGGCATTGCCAAATGTCCTACTCATTCTCTTTGGTATAAAACCTGAACCCTAAGCTCCAGCGTAAACGCTTGCACTGGCGTTTAGGGTCTCGTTCCTGTACATTAAACTGGTTTGTGCCAAGTTCCTAATGGCGTTAAAGACTTTTCCTCAGTCCATTGATCGACTACCCCCATTGTTCTCGATAGGCGAGTAAAAGCATGCAGCTAATGCTGCGAGCGGGTATACCAATCTCAGTTTACCTGGTGATTATTTCTAACAAAACTATCAAATATAAAGGTCGGGTCTCATATGAGACGCTTCAATGATTCAATGTGCACAAGACCCATGCTTTTTGCAAGGAAATTGTATCGCAAGGCGTTATGACCGAAAGGTCGTCAGGAGATGTATTTAAGGTCCGTGCAACCTTGGTAGGATATGCCTACCCATACGAGCCCTGACCCCTTTCTCAGTCAGACAGGCTCTGTCACGCAACAGAAAAAAGAAATGTACGTTTCTCTGTCTTCACATTCATCTGCGCTCGTAATTGAAATCCAACATGATATTGTACTCACTAGTCCACAATTCGTTGAAAAAAATGTAGACGTTCAAATGTCATAGTGACAGGCAAAACACTGGATGATACCTTCGGGGTGTAGGGTCAAGGCCGGTCGCTTGACCGGTCTTCCAGTCCACATATTTGCAGCATGAAGTCTGTTCCCGAAGACCTGAACAGGGATCCTGTAACCACACCTATGTTTATAAACACTATCAAGCGTAACGAGGGAATCGAGCAGGTGACGTCATGTCATAAGTGACAATGTCGGTCCTGTACTTCATATGTGACCTACAAACGACATTGACCATGTCTCATGTTTACCTCCCCGATGTCAAGGTACAATTTCCACCACATGTCGACGACGCACGTTACTTGCTAACGTTAAACTCCGATGCATCATGCCGCTGGTCTGACCATCTTACAGATAGCCAAAAGTACAAATGGCGTCTTTGAGGAATGTTTTTCGAATTTATTTTATCAATACGCAATCTACTTATGCTTGAACAAACAATTATGCACTCAATAAATGAAAACAGATGTAAAACGAATCCTTAAATAATAGGCAGTAACATTGTGTGAAAATTCAATAGATGTTGAAGCCTGGTGTTCTGACCCGTTTGTATCAATGCACTCAACCATGACTGGTTTTGTACTTAGTGACTTGTTTTTGTTTTATTTTTTCTTCTAAATGATCTAAGCATGCATTAACTCTTTTAATTTGTACGGTAGTGAATTTACGTTTGAAAACTCTAGGATTTAGCGCGGCGAACCTTTTGTAAATGAAAATAGGTTATAGTCGTTTAATCAGCGCACGTACAAAACAGAGTGTAGCTGAATCAACCGACCTATGTGTTACAACGGAATAAGTTGATAAATTAATCAAAATCAAGCGCCAAAAAGTTTACTAAATGTATATTATAATTGTAAAACCTATAACAAAAAACGTGCATGTGCCTAAAGATATTTTTTTCGGTTTGCTTTATATGTGGAATATTTGCCCATGTATATGTACAGTTTCACCTTATAAGAGAATAAATTTATCTCCACACATTTTCAAACTCTTTTACGATATTTATTGCTATTGCATCAATCTGTTATTATGCTACATTAAACATTGAACGCTGTTAGCACCAAAATTTAGCCCCACACTCACCTATGAAATATTTTTGTAGTATGCCCATTTGAACGAATAGGTCATATCAATGACCTGTACCTTATTACACTTTGAAAGCTCGTTTACGAAAAGGATTCTAATTAATCGATTGGTATTCTGATGGGGTTGTCCATATTTCTATTCAGCATCATATGTATAAATGAGGGTCGGGCGGACAATACGACCAAGATAACATACATGACCAGGGCGTACTTGTAGTATAAATTAAAGGTATAAAGAAGAGGTGACAAATGCCTGTACACAGGCTGTAGAAGTCTAACTAAACATTTGACCTGACAAAAACATTTGTTGAGGATGCCGGCCTGTCTTAAACAGGTTGCCATAAACAGGTTGTACCGGAATACATGTTTACTGTTTCTTGTTTGTTTTTCTGTTCAACAGCAGCATTTCAATGATTTTAATTATAAACTAAAACTATCACTGCCTATCATGAATACCCCCACATGCATTGCTCGTCAAAATTTTATCTGAATTGGCATGGAAATGTAGAAATCGTTGCTTCACAAGATTTATTAAGTTCGTTCAGGGACCATAACGCTGTGATTCTTCGAATAAAAAGGAAGACAAACGTGTCATGAACATCTAAACTTTATTCTAAATGTAGATACACAATTTGATATCAATTAGGTACAGAAATGAGCAAGTGGTTTTTATCACCAATATGTCCAATCAGGGGTCATAACTCTGTCCTGCCTGAGAAGCTTATCTTAACAAATAACAAATAGCTATGTTGGTATTTTATCGCCAGTACATATCATCATGTCATATACTTTGCGGACAAATGTCAAACAATTGTATAATCTACCTCTTGAGTTTCTATGTGCTGTCTTAAGAATTTAAACTTACTGTTTCTTGCAAATGGACTGTTTTTGTGTTGTGTGTGTGACATACCCTGCATTCTATTCCTTTTAGAGTATTGAGTTTGGAAGGGCATGTCTGTGCGTGTGTGTGTGTGTGTGTGTGTGGGGGGGGGGTTGCTGATAAGTGTTACTAAGAAACATCAAGCACACATATTTTTAGTTTTCCAGATGATAGTTTGACTTCCGAATGACTGAAGTGATTCAAACTAGATACAATCATGACACGAGAGAACATATGATGTGGGAGAATGCCGAACATCTCGGTCATTCTTACCGTGAAGTAGCCTTTAGTTATTTTTATTTAAACGGATAATCACAGGATACAACACAATACTACGTTCTTGAGTATATGTTGATATTTAATGACGAAATATGTAGTATAATCACATATGTAGCATATAAGTAAATAGTTCCGCGAAATGTTGCAATCAAGGTCAAACATAAAACGGCAAATGGTAAGCAATGCAGCACTGATTGTAACATTTGTTCATGAAAGTAAACATATCCATATACATTTAGAATATGTAAAAATAAAAACAAATTCATTACCTAGTAGTTAGTGCTTACCTTTTAATTAAACCTGCTCTTTTCACATAATGTTTGCCGTTTTGGTCTTTGTTTTCGCTATAGAAAGCACCATTATTCCATCGTTCCTTTGGAATTTCGATCACGTGATTTTCACCATTCACTAGAACCCTCCAAAATTCCTCCAAGTTGTCTGCCCCTGGAAACTTACATCCTACCCCGACAATGGCAATCTCGTCCTTGATGTCCATTGCCTAAACGTAGAATGAAATTTAACAATTAACTTGATACAATTATGACAATGACAATAATAAATACTTTATTACTTCAAGGCAATCATCCCAGGCAACATATATAAATAGTAAAATATACACACAATAAATAGAGTGTGTCTGACAACGTTGTTTTTTTTATAAAGAATAAGCAACACAGTTGCCAATGATTAAGATAAGGCTTTCAACAATTCACATAATTATCTTAACGTCGCAAGGTAATGATTTAAGGGAACTTGTTGAAAAATTTGCTGATTATGAAACATCAAATATATGCACTGAGCAACCTGCACCAACTAGGTATTGTAAATTTGAAAGGAAAACGGACAACATGTTTTTTAAAGGAAAGTTAATGCATTCACATGTCGCATGTCAATCATAAAAGGGAAACTGTTGGAAAATAAGTTGATTATGAAACATAAAAAATCTACACTCAAAAACCTGCACCAACTAGGTATTATATTTGATTTTGATTATGAAATAATAAATTCATACCAGAGTTTTATCGTGCAATCGAACACTGGCATGAGTTGAGATGCGTAGTAATTTAATCACGAGGCCTTAGGCCGAATGGTTTAATTACAAACGTCTCAACGACTACCCGTGTTCGATCGCAAGATAAAATACTGGTATAAATTTATTATTTCGATTCTAACACATGATTGAACCTTAATATGCATCGAAGCAACGGTGCTACATTTTTTCGAAGCAATATGACGTCACGTTAGAACGTTACAGCGTTTAAGTGTTTTATTCTTCTTTGTTTTTATTGGGGTGTGCGATAAGTGTGTTAGAATGAAAGTTAATATATTTTAAATGCCAAAATTGAAAAAATAATGTTTTTATAGCAGTTTTTGAATGGGATTACAAAACCTCATGGAGGCCGCCATTTTTACCTGTTTGACATCAATTATACCCTCACGGTAGTGTATGTTTACAACAAAGACGAAGCAAACTTTGTAAAGCTAAGTTTTATGTTTATATTCTAAACCTGTTAAGCATACACTGTTCGTGTACACTTGGTGTCAAGGCGAATAGTGGCTCGTGTATTTTGATTTTATTGTTATTATAATTGATTAGCAGTTTTATTCACAAAATTACTTTGACTGACTAAAACTAATCAAACAAAATGTTACATAACGTGCCGAGGCTTAATGTCTTAAATATTCTAAAGAATGCTCTCGAAATATTCATATGGCTAATCAATAAAGTGAACAAGACATCGATTGTTCCAACCCTTGACACGAAGAAGTAAAGAATGCAGTTGTTCTCACAATATCCAGTTGCGGGGCTTATAGATCTGCTCTCCGCCAATAATTTTGTTGCGTTGCCTGAATCATGCAGTTATGGCAGTTCCTTTAAGGGTACACATTATTCGTGTTAACAACCTTTAATATGGATTCAGCCAGTGCCATTCATGGATTTTCCGATCACTTTCTGCCGTTCATTTAACCCGCACAAGTACACACATTAATATCAACAGTAAACAAGTTGACCTCTTTAAATAGGAATCCAAGGAAGCGCTACAGTTTAAATGAAATTACATAAAATATGTGGTAGTAAACAAAAACATATGCTTGGTTGAGGAATGAACGGTATACTTGAGGTATTTGGGAAGGTATGTTTTGTACAATAACACCTTTGCGACCAGCAAGTTGCGTTAATTAGTTGGTGTTTAAGACTTGTGTCTGCTTAAGGCAAGGCTACTTAAGGCAAGATGAAAGTAAACGGAACGCTCCTGTTGGAGATTTCTGTTTTACTTTTACCTTGCTCTAAGCTATCACCTGTCCTACATACAACCAATTAGCGTCATTTTAGTGGTTGTAAGCGACTTTTATAGCCGCAAGACAAGCCTTAACATCTGCTTTGCTTTATGAAGTGATATTCCTAACCACAATGATAAGTTCCGATACGAGTTTTATTCCTAACCTGAATAGTTTTTTTTCGTCAAATTTACTGCATAACTTTATGCAACCCAGTTTCAGACTTGCGCAGACAATGCAATTTAACTGGTTTTACAAAATAGCTTCTATTTGTTTCTCAGTTTCGCCATGAGCAGAAATTCCTTCTGAGATTATGGCTACTTTCAACCCTAGCACTGAGGAAGCGACCTGGGAGATATAGAACCCTAATTAGGCTCTTATTTATAATTTATATAAAATGTGTCATCTTAAAGGTCAACATTTGTCAACTTTTACAGCTTAGCTACTAGCCAGGTGTATTTTCTCCAAAGATGCATTCATGCAAAACTGTACAGTGGAGAATCTGTTATTCTTTCCCGTTTAAACGCAAACGTACGCAAACGCAAATCACTAAAACGTAGAAAAGAACAACTTTTGGACAATTCTGATAATTCATGTTTATCTTGGTGGCAAACAGTTTGGAGCCCGATCAGACGCCGGGTTACCCGGCGTCTGATCTGGCTTCAAACTGTTTGCACTGCAAATAATAGGGAAAGAATAACAGATTCTCCACTGTATGACGTCACCAATGACGTCAGAATAACAGATTCTCCACTGTATCTATTCTCTGACACCCTTGCATTACACCAAACACACAAAGCAGTGAAAGTCTGATGACAAAATGCTATATTGAGGGGGAAAGTTGGCATTGTATCTGGGGGGGGGGGGGTCCTTTTTGGTGTGCCGTTACCTTTTTCATTTTAATATGTTTACTTTTATCCTTATATCCTAGCTTAAACTAACATACATAGTGACAGGTGTCAACTTCACCCATATTTTACATATATAAACTTATAACAGTTTAAACCATAAATTGGTAGAAATTCAGCTTTTTTGGATAAAATTTGCCTCCCCACTAATCTTTGTTTTCGCAACATCTAGACTCCTCGAAATACTTTTTGTTTATTCTGCAATAAACAACATTGTACTACAAGCTTATACAATAAAAAAATGAAACAAAAAAACAATGCCTTTTATAGGTTTTAAGGAAAAGTGATACAAAACTGACATGGGTCCCGGGTCGGGATTGTGCAAGAGAGGAATCATAGAAACCCTTTTCTTCTCAGCAAAACTAATTTATCAAGTTATTGTCGACCAATACTTGCTAGCCCATTGACTTTCATTATAAAAATGCAATCAGAGCCTAGACTTAATCAAGTTTCAGCTTTTTATTAGCATTTCAATGAAAACATGTGCATCGGCCGTTAGTTTAAAATCCCGCCGTAACCATTTCAAGCCAAACATCCCGTTTTCAGTCAAAACAGTAACCCGATCCAGTTTAAAATCAATGTCCTACCATCTTCTGTACATAAAATCTACAAAACAGCATGTTACAAGTCATGACTTCATTTTCCAGGAAACCATATCTACAGTGGAGAATCTGTTATACTTTCCCAATAAACGCGTTTACGCTAAAAATATTATTTGCAGTGCAAACAGTTTGGAGCCAGATCAGACGCCGGGTAACCCGGCGTCTGATCAGGCTCCAAACTGTTTGCCACCAAGATAAACAAGAATTATCAGAATTTTCCAAAAGTTGTTCTTTTCTACTTTTTTTGTGTTTGCGTTTGTGTACGTTTGCGTTTAAACGTGAAAAAATAACAGATTCTCCACTGTAAGGGTATGGACCACCAATATAATTCATAAAAAAATGGTTCATCTTAAAGGTGAAAAATGTCATAGTTTACAGCCTAGCCATGTGCAACTCTATATTTCTGCCCAAAGATACACTCATGCACAACTGAAAAATGAAGAAAAATAGTGGGGTCATGTGTTATGTAAGAAAACACCATGACTTCAATGACATGACTGGTTTTCTACTACCTTTTGACGGAGGCACCGGTTAAGACAGGGACATGTCACTTCAGCCCAAATAATCTCTACATCAACCCTTACTATGATAACATAAAAACTGTGTATCTATTCTCTGGCACTTATGTATCACATCAAAAGCAACACACAGTGAAAGACTAATGACAAAATGCTATTTTGAGGCAAAACATGTTGGCACTATATTTCGGGGGAACTCCATTTGACTGGGCTATGGAAAATTTCCGGTCTATTTGGTGTTACGTAACCTGAATGGCGCTTGAAATAAAATATACGGATATCGAATGTTAATCCAGTAAATTGATTTTATGATCCCAATAGTCTTTCTTTTTAACGACGTCACTCAGATTAACAGAATGGCGGACTTAATTTGTTAAATCAATAGAATACTGGAATGTCATTTAACTGTACTTTAAGAGGCTCGCAACCAGATTAACATTAAAAATAGTAATTTGTAAATATAATTCAAACGCTTATATAAACGGGTAAGAGTTAGTTTAGGCGGCAGTAGTCCAGTGGTAACACATTGGACTACGGTACCAGGGGTCGTGAGTTCGATCCTCCGCCGGACAAGCGGTCTGACTAGGGGATTTTTTCTGAATCCTCGATGATGTACAATGTTCCTGGGCAAGACATGTACTGCAAATTGCTCCTCTCTACCCAGGGGTTAAAATGGGTACCTGTGAAGGGACTAAGCCGGTACTGCGGCTGCATTTGATTGCGCCATATGTTAGCAGTGCTCAATATTGTAGGCAAGATGGCTCAATGATCAGGGGAGTAAATGTACATTCGGCTGAGCGGTCATTCGGACTGAAAGTAGACTATAACTTGGTATATTACTTTTTTTATAAGAAATACTGTTCAATAAAAAAGTATTATTGATCTCTGGTGGGATTCGACCCGGGACCCGGCATCTGGGGACAGGAGGCAAAATAACACAACCATTTAGACCACTCGACCAGCCGGACTATTTATATCACTGGGATAGATTTAACATACTTTACTGTGTAGCGATGGAGAGTACATAATTCGGTCCGTTTATGTCCGAACCGTGACCAATTTCTATAGCGTCTTTCGCTGTTATAGAATAAATATAGGATAAAGCAATGGAAAACATCTAAAATATTAAGATTTGAAGACTTTTCTTGAGGGTGTTTTTAGACTGACCATATTTTCGCAGGGGGTAAATTACGTAAACGCCCCAAGGGCGTTTTCGTTAAATTTACCCCCCGAAGCTAATGTAGTCATACCGTCATGAGCGGCAAAGAGATGTTGTTTATTCCTTATATTTATATTTATAGTTTCTGTCTTGTCAATTTAATGTGTTTATTTGCCAGATTTGTTTTTCTGTATAAGAATTTATCATATACCGGTCAAAGAGGTTTGATAGATGTAATGTCGATGTAATAGCCATTCCAGTTTCTAAATATGGTGAGAAAGTAGTCCCAACTACATGTACTGTAACTGTATTAAAAATTCAGGATTTTTTCCAGTAAACTTTCTCTCTGTGAATGGAAAAGACTTACAAGGCAAACAAATAACAGTGCAACTTGAATATCTATTGCCAAAGCACATTCTAAAAATACAGGTTGCGGTTGTTTTCTTAACCCATTTACACACATAGCAACGCGATGGCAACGACCTATGGGTCTGTATCACTCCGCTAGTGTCATATGACCGTCGACCAATGGGAGCTTAGTGTTAAGTGCCCGATGTAGTGTATTTGAAGAAGTCCACGAATATCACGGGCGAAATCCGAACTGGCTAAAACCAGATTCGAAGTGTAGGTTCATCGAGGGATGACCTGCAAATTTTTAATAGGATTACATAAAGACTTTACAGGGTGAATGTAAATATTATAGAATAAACAATCATTTTTTAGTACACGTTCTTCATAATGACTTCATGAATTGAACTCACGGGACTTTTTAACACGAGAACACACAAACAGAAAATTCTGATTTATCCTTCAGTACAAATATACTCGAAGCTGTTGCTACAGTGTAAGCCGTGTGTTGAAAAAGCTGACCGTACAGAACAGCACCAATCCAGCTGATCAAAATTGCAAATTGTTAACATACTTTCGAAACATCAAAAGTGTCCTTAAAAAGAGGAAAACAAAAGGAACCTATGTCACATACCTCCGTCGTGTCGTTTCGGAGCTAAAAACAACCAGTACATAGCTCAAGGTACCAGTACAGAGCTAAAAACAACCCGTACAGGTTTATACACCGTCATGAATATACGACATAAGAAAGTGTTCCAATACAGTTAAACCTTTCTATTACGACCACTAAATTATGTTTATTATTATTATGTGTTTTATGACATGTGCATAAAAAGCAGGGTCAGAAAGCTCGTTTAGGAGCTTTCGGTTTTATCGCCACCATGCATCAAGCTGTCGCCTGTCTTTAAAATAATTCATAAGCCTTTGCTTTCGTGGTCGTAATAAAGAGGTTTTACTGTATATCTTTGAAGATCTTTGCTTAAAGCAGGCAGCATATAGAGCAGAATGCTCAATCTGTTTTTATTTTAGCCTGCTTTGTGCAATTCGAAGTCTGCCCTTACAGTGGAGAATCTGTTATTCTTTCCCGATAAACGCGTTTACGCTAAAACTATTTTTTCTTTTACCAACAGTTTGGAGCCAGATCAGACGCCGGGTAACCCGTCGTCTGATCAGGGCCAAACTGTTTGCCACCAACATAAACATGAATTATCAGAATTGTCAAAAGGTTGTACTTTTCTACGTTTTAGTGTTTTGTGTTTGCGTACGTTTGCGTTTAAAGAATAACAGATTTTCTACTGTACTACAAATGCACTGAAATAATTAGTAATCAGCAATCATTAATTACTTAAAAAGTGTTATGTGTACCCGTAAGTGTAGTCACACGTACACGTAGAAGTAAGACTTCGAAACCCTCTTTTGAAACTAAGCGCACATGTACGTGTAGTCACAAGTATCCGTACACGTACAAGTAAGAAATAGAAACCTCTCTAGAATATATATGAACAAAATTTAAGATCATCTTGCTAAAGCCAACTCATATTGAAATGAAATACTTTTCTGGTATTGATTCTGTTCTCGATATTGGTATATTTATGTTTAGGACTGAGGTGTTTTAGAGATATCAAACAATGGATAGCATTTAGGAAATGAGTCATCTATGTATTCTTGATTCTTAAACATGACCGCGCCAAACACAAACAGGCAAGTGGGTATTTTACTAAATAAAAAACGTCAACATGCTAACAAAACATTTCTAAAAGTTTTAATGATCTTCATCGCGTTTTCCATCTAAACATAAGCAACCGTAATGAAACAATAATCGGCGTGCACAGACAACAGTTACTGCTCTTTGGTAATTGGATTGGAAATAATTCTTCCATTTTTGCAGGCAGATACTAAAAATATTCAATCTGAGATGCGACAGTTTGGTATACAGTTTTGAATGCTTGAGAATTAAAAGAGTATATTTTAGTACGAATATTTTGGGAAACCTGCTCGTGCAACTAAATAAATTGATACATTTTATATCCGTTTTATGCCGACCTCATTACAGAATTTACATGTGAGGTTCTTCAAAATATGTTGTTACTTAGCCATTGTCTTGAAATCTATTCACGTAATATAATAAAATAGTTTATTTACATATAAAGTGTTGTACCCCGCAAATCAATAGCATAATTTGGTATTGATATTCTCATAAAAACATAAAAGGTCATATATATGACACAGAACTTTTTTAAAATGCTGTTGTGGTCCAGTAAAATTAAACATAATATTTATGCTTTAATTGTATAAGTAGCAGGTCTTGCTTATTGTTATGTTGTAAGGTTTAAAAGAACAAAATGAAACTTCTTGTTGGTTTTCGATTAATGTTTAGTTCATATATATATTTGATAATTGCGAAAGTAAGTACTCATAATATTCGAAATGTACACAAATGTACATATGTTTATTTCAACTGTATAAAATATGTTTGATATGAAATAATTATCTAAAATAATAGTATCAATAAAGTGCACTCAATTCATAATTTATAAATATTAATCTTAAATAGTGTCTTACACCTTAAAGACATATTTGCACAATGCAAAATTGTTGAAAAATGAATTTCTTAAATAACTTGATTACTATATATTTTCTGGTTTGCAATGCATTTATAAACACAAAAATGATTCTTGAAACGTTCTGACTGGTAAATTATGTGAAATACAGCCCTTTCCGTACAGGCATTGTTTCAAGATTTGACAAAACTGTTTAGAGTGGCATTTCTTGTAGAAAACATGTTTTTGTTTTATCAGCAGCACTGTACATTCTTGAAGTAACTAATAATTTAATAAAGGCTTTTTTATTAACAAACATTCATATATTTACCATTTTAAGCAAGTATTAGGTGCATATTTCTCTTTTTTAGGGCAACAGATACCTAATTTGGCTAGTGTTGGAAGTATTTTTGCAGCATAAAATCTAGGGGGTAGAGTTAGGATTTTGACCATATTTCATAAATAAGCATGGTGACTTCTAGGTTTCTTTACATTTTCTGGTGGGTAACAGTGTAATCATCATTCATGCTAAGTTGGAATAAAATATTATTTGTTATTATGAAAATTTAGTAATTTTTATGAGATTTTTATTTTGAAAATGGAAAAATTTCTATAAAAAGAGAGTGTCGGTGTAAATTTTGCTTCCCAGTTTTTCAATGCCATTGTTTCATGTTACCAGTAAAATCAATTTCACATACTTTATTTATATCAATTTTATGAAATACAACTTAATTTACATTAAATATCACCAAATTAACAAAGAAAGAAACATAAAGGTGATCAACAGCAGTTTTGAAATTTATTTTTCAGCGGCGTCCACAAATAAATCATGGGTCATATTTACAAAAGCCTATATTTAAAAATTTAGGTCGGCAACCCAATACATAATTTTTATTTTATTTCTTAGAATAGTTAAGTTTATATGTTAACAAAGCATATAGACATTCTTATTTAAATTTCAATTGCGCAAATATGTCTTTAAGTTGATTCAACATTTATTGTTGTAGGTTCATAACTGCTGGAATGTTTTAACAAACTATTGCGAGTATCAGCCTTGATATGACATTTTTCTAAGTCAAACAGTATTAGAATAGTATACCACATGTATAACTCAAATGCCTATGACTGATGCCTTTTTGGTAAACAATGAAAAATGTCTGTGTCAATGTATAAATCATTTCCGTACTTGCAAGTAACAATTTGGACAAAAGATGTATAAAGCACATAAGTTTGAGACCTTGTTTAAAATACACCAAGTAATAAAAATCAGGAATTAAAAATTGGGTAATTAATTTTGCTTGAATTTAATTTGAAAATATTCGCCAAATAAATTGGTCAAATCTTCACAAATTTTAGAATTGGTGTTTCAGGAAAGTGTTCACGAACATTTTTAATTACATTTATATCTGTTCCCAGGTAACACATAATCTATAATCGAATACAAGTAAGGTTCAAAGGGTTTGACGAAGGAAGCTAAAAACATGCTTACTTGCATTTTGAAAAAGAAACCGAACACTTATGATAAACGCATAAACAACGCATTGGTAGTTTTGTTCTTCATATTGCTGAACTGCTATTAACTGAAGAAAAAATATAATTAAGGTGGTTCGACAGCGGGCGGCCCGTATCTCGAGTTCCAGAAATGCTGATGACTTTCACATAATCTTTTCGGCACGTGCTTATAGTAGAAAAATTTACATAAAGAAAAGTTTAATAAGTCTAAGTGTCTTCTTTGTTAGCGCATTTGGTAGAGTGAGTGACTAGCAGTCTAAAGGTTCGATGTTCGATTCCCACTCGCTTCAAAACTCTTTTGTTTAAAAAGAATATCCGGTCTTATTGACTAGTCAATCCATAACGCAGTGATCAAAGGACAGGCTATGTTTATTCACAAATGTAATAATGAATAATATCAGTTTCAGATGCAAGTGACAACTAAACTTTGTGAGGATTTATAGCCTATATGACAGGTGGCAGCTTAACACAGGACAAAAGTAATGCTCAAAGATAGATACTAAAGGAGTTTTTATGCATTACCTTTGTCATGCATTAAGAAGTCACCTGTCTTTAAAGATCTGTAGGCTATCGTATTCAACGGTCCATTATTACAGGTTTGACTTTGGTATTATTTTTAGCTGACGGCATTTTAAAGTTGAACTCAATTGAGGTTACTCGTTTTGTGTTAACATTTTGTCAGAATTTCTAGAAATCATGTATAAAATGTAAATTATACTGTAGATTTTCATTTAATTTTTGTGACTAGTAGAATTGAGTAATACCTATGTAATAGAGGAAAATTAGTGTATATTAAACGGCTCGAGTAATTGTAATTTGCGATTTAGTGACCTTTTCAGATTTTTTTTTCTTCAAATATTGATATTTCCAGAAAATATGTCACGGATTGTTTTTGTTTGCACAATATTTTATAGCCTCTGTAGTACTGTATAGAGTCTGTACAGTTTACTTGAATGTACAGAAATTATTATTGAGTTATATCATTCCATAAAGAATGTATTCCTGTTTATTAAAAAAGGAACTTTTCACGACAAAAGGTCCTGTCAGAAAAAAGGTGCTGTATTTTTTTCTTATTTTCACTCACCATATGGTATATCTTAATTTAACCAAGGTTTCAAAGAAGTCTGACAGGGAATAAGCAGACCCGCGAACCACCTTAAAACGGAAATATACAATACTGACGCACAATCATAGGGCTCCAGATAAGGGGGAGTGAACTGCACAAATCCAAACTTTTCTCACTTGTTTTAGCACTTAAACCTATGGTGTTACTACTCATTAGAATCGTCTCTTCGAGACGATTCTAATGAGTAGTGACACCATAGGGTTTAAAACAGAAATAAAGATTTTAGTTTTTGAAATACTCCCCTTATCTGGAGCCCTGCAATCATATACATATATCAATACAGTGTTTTAATATTTTGAGCACAAGGTAGAGAGCTATAAAGTACAATACTGTCTCACAACGGTGAACACAGACGTGATATACAATAAACAGTTTTTTACTACAAATTAACCCTTTCCCCCATAGAAGCGACTTTTAGCGTATTTAATTTATTCGTCCGCTGAAAAAAATAGTTCCAGTTTATACCCTCATGAACAATTACCATTACAACTATTTTATATAGCCTAGCAGATATTAGCTTGAAGCAGGCTGAAAGTAAAGCAGAATGTGCCTTAAGGCACATTTTGCTTTACTTTCAACCTGCTTTAAGGGGTCACCTGTCTTCAAAACTATAAACAGGCTATTATATGAGGTAAAGGGTTAATGAACAAATCCTGAAAACAGTGTAAGCAATAATATATTGATCTTACCGCGGCTGCACAATTAAAGTTTCCCCGAACTAAGTTTAAAACGCATGGCAATATAGAGTGTGTTCCTCCCTTTTGCTTCATTTAACGGCCGTGCATACTCTTTTATACGCCACACATACAAAACACGCACCACGTGATGAATGGTATCCTCTTGGTATGTTAATTACGGTAGCGGTGCATACTTCAGGCGACAGATACTCCTTTTTAAAATCAAGTGTCACTTCCCTTTATTACCAAGCGCGATAAAGTTATACACATAAAACATGAGCCGCATGCGGCCTTAAAATGCTCACCTTAGGAACTATTGTGTTAAAATCAATGCAAAATGAAGTTTGTCATTACATGTATGTGGACTGATGCATGAAGAAGTAACTCAGAATCCGTTTGTCAGTATTACTGTTTGAGCAAAAAGAAAAAATATGAAAACAATATGAAAAGTCCTATAATAAAGGGTGTCTTAAAAAATATTCATTCGAAATATTATTGAATTCTGACAATGGTTACAGTTTCAGAGTAGAGGATTTTTAAATGTCTTCTATATAATACCCCCATTCCACGAGACGGCGCTCGATGGCGATCTCCGCACTCCGACAGAGCGCCATAGGTCGCATCAGGATGATGCAATCTAACGGCATTTACGATCCGATTGCGGTCAGATTACGCTCCGATGGCGATCCGTTAGCGATCTGTAAGATCCGATAGCGACTTCATGGTCATTGGTCGCAACCTAATTCATAAAAATGTTGTGCTCTTGTATAATCAGATTGCGCTCCGTTGGCGCTCTGTTGGCGCTCAAAGGCGACTAAGATGTGATCTATTGCGCTCTATTGGCGCTCCGATGGCGACCACTGCGACCTATGGCGCTCCAAAGACCGATGGAGATCCATTACCGCTCTGTTAGCGCTCTACTTGATCTGATTAGGGAGATATCCTATGAAGACCTGTGGCGCTCTGCCGCGCTCATTCGTTTAAAATTCGCTAGCAGATATTTAGGCATACATAAAGCTGCTTTCTATTTGACTTGTGTCCATCCACTCAATGCAGTAACATAGTAATGCAGACGATTCCTATAAGAGCTCGTACTGCCACAAGTCACTAGAAATCTGTGTTTTTTCATTTAATAGTTACTACAAATGTTCTAACGTTCATCAAAATCAATGTTAAACACTATTATTTTAATACACTTTTCGGCATAATCATTGTATGGGTGTATAACAGTTTGGACCCGGATGAGACGTCGAGTTACATCATGCAATTTGGATATATTGTTAAAAAATACTATCGGGTATTTTAAAATGCAGAGACTTACTAGCAGATCGCCACGGAGCGCGAAGTACCTACTGATTTGCTTTGTTGGATGAATAGGCGCTCTAAGGTGATCCGATAGCGCTCTAGTTGCGATCTTGGCGATCAAGTAGCGCTCCAGTGGCGACTTAGGCGATCAATTAGCGATCTGATGGCGTTCTGGTCGGAGCGCCACGGATCTTTGTGCAGGGGAGTAAACCGACGGCGACCTTGGCGATCATGGAGATAAGATAGCGACCCATTTGCGCTCAGGAAGCGCTCCTGGCGATCTCGGCGCTCTAAGGCAAAGCTAGATGTCAAATATAAAATGATGGCTTTACGGTTTCAGAGAAGAAGATTTCTATAGGTTTTCCTATATAAGTTTATGAAAAACTGACAGGGCCATTTTTGACTCAGGGGTCATGATTTGTACAATCTTGGTAAAGGTTTACAACATGATGCTACATATGAAATTTGGTGGTAGATGACCATGAGGCAAAGCTACATGCCAAATATAAAAGGTCTAGGCCATACAGTCTCAGAGAAGAAGAGTTTTTTAGTTTTAACTATAAAATGATAAGCCCCGGGCGGTGTCATTTCTGACCCGGAGATCATTATCTGAACAATCTTAGTAAAGGTTTACATGATGCTACATAGGAAATTTGGTTTATGTTTTTCTTTTTTTAAGTTTTGACATCTGTTGTCAATATTACGTAAAAACGGAAAATGACCACGCCCTCTGGCGGCCATGTTTTTTACGGATTAAAATTCTTTGAACCAATTTGAAAGTATATAAATTGAGAAACATTTTGGTGAAAACCAAATTGAAATCGGACCAGTCGATTTTTAGCAGAAGATTCTGTTAGATATTGTAAATGGTTGCCATAACAACAAGATCAATGGTACCACCAACTTTTTTTTAATAACTTTTGAAGCTAACAACTTCAGTGTGTATCTGAGAAAGTTTGGTTAACAGAAAAGCTAGCAATATATCAATAATAAATATTGGCGCCAACTATTTCATTAAACCCTTTTTTATCAAGTTAATAAATGCTTAAAAGGTCGTGAAAAGAGCGATAACTGTTCCTATTCTTAAGAATGTGGAACGTCCATTTATTTACATTTTTAGACATTACATTCATCATCTCACCAACACAAAATTTGTAATTTGTCCTATTAACAGGTTGGCGATATGGTGTGAAAATGAATTATTACTTCATTCTCTAGAGCTTGAGTTAGGAGATATAATGTGTACTGTATGCTGGGTGCTTATCTTACATCGCATGATTCAAAATAGCATGATAAGACCACATTATATATATCATATTAATCAATAAGTTATGAGCATGGTAAAATTATCTCGTCGATTTTGTTCATGGTTTAATTAATGACGTAAACGAAGTTCTTGATTTGCAAGATTTTGCAAAATACACTTGCATATCTCTTTGACTTTGTAGTCAACAACACAAACTAATAAAGGAAACTCAACTGGATATTTTATATAACTACCGCAGCAATTTACAGTGTATAGTTGTCGTTTTTTAGTTGTCGTTAAAACTGACATCTGTCAGCGATAAATGTGTACATCAACAATATATGTGTCGTCTTAGCAGGGTCGCTATTGTTTTATACTTATTATATATTCAAGGGTTTTAGACAAGGTGGCATGGCTGATATTGCACTCAACGTTTGCTTAGAATTAGATTCTACTCATTAACTTATCTAGACACATAATTACATAATTTCCACGCATGTATCGTTAATTTATCACGACTGACAGCTTGATATGTTACGCCTCTGGAGTTGCTGGAGTACGCCTACTTACCTTTATGGTGAACATATTCATACAGAAGTTACAGTGTCTCTTAAAAATAACCTTTGCATGCTTAGTTTGAATGTGACAAAGACAAGTAATTTAACACAGGTAAACGAACGACTGACAAGTCTTTCTAATTAAGTAGTCTTACTCGTATGAACTATATATATACTCACGGAATTTAAAAACTGCGCATGAAATGTGTTTTTAATGTACACGTTTTCCAATGAGTTCACGTAAAGACGGTTTAAACAGCTGAATAAAGTGTGTAGAATGTATTGGTTACATTTTTCGTGAATTTTACGTTAGTGTTGCGTGTCAAAAGACGTTTGTCTATTTTGGCAAAATTTGGTCAGTACATTAATTTATACGGTACATATAACACGTTTTCAATGCACACTGGTTGTTTTGGAAGCAAATCATCGGAAAAACAAGTAAGGTTTGTTTAACCATGACGGCTATGTCGCGACAGTCTGAAAATGCGCGTTTACGTTCAGTCAGCATATTTGAGGCTGGAATGAGGAAAAAATGATGTTGCAGGCCGATTTGGCCTTCATCATAACATCATGTTGTCATTATGGAGACGTATCGACACATTGGCAACTTATTTATGGCCAACAACTGTATGTCAGTAATAACGTCAAAAGTTTACAGCGAAGTGAAGAGGTTGATGAATAATTTTTAGTCGAAGAAAAAACGAACGAGATCAACATTGATCACGTGACCGAGATTTTTTAGAGGCAACTGGAGACAGTAATGAGGACGATGTCGATAAAGAAGCAGGGAATCAAGCAGCTGTTTCAATCGACTGCGACCCCGACCATGAGACTGTTCGGTGTTTCAAGCTTTCTGGATGTGGGTGCCAAAGGAACTGCGCAGAACATTTTTCTGTTTCTGAGATGTACACACATCTTTTAAAAGTCAGAGAAATGGACAATCAGATAAAGAAATGTATATAAAAATGGCATCGTTTGTGGACAGTGCTTCGAGAGACTCAATTACAAAGAGAGGGAAGAAAAGACAAAGATCGAGCCAAGAATTAAACTTCAAGGGGCATCGTGTTTGTAAAGGGACTTTGACGTCGGATAACATTGTTTGCAAAATCTAAGTAGACAGGCTAGTGAAGCAGGTGTTGTACCAAGAACACATAAAAAACAGGCAAGAAACCATCAAAAGCACCAATATTTTCTTCGTTAATATTGTATCATTTATACTTGCAATTTGTTTATAAAAGATAAAAGCAAATGTTAAAATACTTTAATTGATTAGATTTAAATTATTTGCAAAATAAGTTCTCACTTTTGTCAACTTCCGGCATTTGATGATAATGGAGTTTCGCGACTTGAACTGATTTTTTCTCAAAATGATAAGCATAAATCGGCAAAACCAGCAATGCATGTAGTTCGTTAAAATATCATGAGTATACAGTACCTAATACCAAATCCATCTAAAAGCATCCTACTACAACCATAATGCGAAAAACGGTAAGAGAATTGCAAAATTCTAGACTTAAGATCTACTTTCGGTTTGAGCTGCTGCCAATCGTGTTTCATAGTTCATGGCGTGACCCGTATCTTTATCTAAGCAAACATCATGTTACTCAAGAAAGGGTTTGGTGGTCATTTGTACGTGAGATATGAAGACCCTGATTGTAGATATGTGAATGTAGTGGTCTAAAGGAAACTGGTAACGGGTCAAAATCGGCCCAAAACCAAGTCGGACCCCGAGTCAAATTGGCCCAAAACCAAATCAAACAGGGCTCCGGATAAGAAGAGTAAAACGAACAAATCCAACATTTTATCACTCGTGTCAGCCCCAAATCCCATGGTGTTACTTCTCGCGATATAAACTAGTAGTAACACCATAGAGTGTTATACAGAACTAAAGATCCAATTACCTCCTTTTAAAGGTTTTAGTTTTTGAAATGCTCCCCTTATCTGGAAAATCTGAATAAGGGGAGATCCTTTGAAAGCACAGAAAACAAAGCAAATACTGAAAATTGCAGACTCGGTTTAACTGAGTCTGTTCATGAGCAATACTGAAATATGCAACAGTACTCACGCCCCCTAAGCGGAATGCAACTTTCAACTGTAAATGCGCTGAAATCAATGATTCCAAAGGACCAGAAAGTATAACAACACTGAGTGTGAAGTACGGGGCGACTTTTTACAACCGCCACACAAGCACTTAACATCTGCTGTTGTGAATCATATAAATCTGAATAAGGGGAGATCCTTTGAAAGCACAGAAAACAAAGCAAATACTGAAAATTGCAGACTCGGTTTAATTGAGTCTGTTCATGAGCAATACTGAAATATGCAACAGTACTCACGCCCCCTAAGCGGAATTCAACTTTCAACTGTAAATGCGCTGAAATCAATGATTCCAAAGGACCAGAAAGTATAACAACACTGAGAATGAAGTACGGGGCGACTTTTTACAACCGCCACACAAGCACTTAACATCTGCTGTTGTGAATCAATCTGCTGCTGTTGTAACCCTAACCCTGCTTATAATAAATTGTAATAGAGGGTAATAAGTGTGTTAATTTTAGATTTTACATAAGTTATGTGTTGTTAGGTGTTTTTTAGAAAAAAATATACATGTATAGTTTTGGGACACGTAAAACAAGCACGATCAGCTGTCTTTAAAAATCAACATTCAAAAGCTTTTTACAAAGTTTTATAAAAATCCATTCAATTTTGTACATGTTAAAGCCTAAACAATACTAAAATAAAGCCGTTTGTAGCAAATCTGAGTATGACGGGGGCAGGTAACTCTTGATTCAATTTCAACATTAATTAAACACTTTCAAGAACTTATAATTGTGTGCAAGTATTATCAAAATAAATTCAGAACTGTAGAATTTACTAGAGTGCAAACACTGTTAAACATGGCATTTTCAACTCATCAAGGGTGTAACACTCTTGACAATTTTGTCCCGTTTTCGACAATAAATGAACGCATTTGAAAACTAATGACTATGTATTTATACTTTATAGTGGATCTATAATAAAGTTTTTATAAAAGAGTATTCACATTTGTCCATACTAGCGTGTAAACTGTACTAAAATAAAGCCTTTTCTTTATAGCATTTCAAAGATCATGTGTACATACAGGGCAGATAACTCTTGCCACAAGTATCTTGTTTTGACAATAATTCCATCCTTTCAAGAAAGTATACTTAGTATAAACATTCTATGCAAGTATCAATAAAACTCTGTTTAAAACTGAAGTTACTAGAGTGTAAACACTGTTAAATATGACATTTTCAACTCATCAAGGGCAGATTACTCTCGACTAATTTGCACATTTTCGACAATAATTGAACTCATTCTAGAAATAATAGCCATATATGTTTGTTTTTTTTCAAAATCCATTCACATTTGTACACACTAGCATGTAAACAATAAAGCCTTGTGTAGCATTACTAAGTACATAAAGGGCAGATAACTCTTGCCACAAAGTATCTTTTTTTAACAATAATTGCACCCCTTCAAGAACTTATATTTATATACATCTTGTGTAAGTTAAATCAAAATCCATTAAAGACTGTAGTTTCTAGATGGTAAAATCTGTTAAATATGGTTTTTTGACTTAGATGTCAAATATAATTAATTTACACCCCAAATGTATGCCTCGGATATAGAACACATGTAATTCTACAAGAAAAAAAATACTTGCATCGGAACAAATATAATTAATCGGCTGTCATATTTTTGAAAGGTGCGATTACCGTATCCATTTTTAAATACAAATTGCAATAATCTGCATTACTGGTTTTTTTTATTTTATAGTACACCCTTATATATTCTATGAGGGCTTTTATTGGTGAAAAATACATAAAATGTTCAAAAGGTACGGTGTATTTTATTATTTGAAAATGTGATCAGCTTATACACTGTACCACTCAACATGGCGCTACATTAATTTCAGAGCATGCCCAGGGCTGCCATTTCTCCGGAATTTTCCTAAATCTCCGGATTTTTTCCCAGTGCATGGTAGCTTAAAGCAGGCTGAAAGTAAAGCAGAATGCGCCCTAAGGCGCATTCTGCTTTACTTACAACCTGCTTTAAGTGGTCACATGTAAAAACAAAAACAAGAAAAAGGCTATGGGGTAAAGGTACGATTCGTTAAATTGCTCTTGAAAAATCTTAGGATTTTTCATGTCAATTTATGGCAGCCCTGCCTGCTTAATGGTCATTGAAATGGTACCTTGTTCCAGTTTCATCTCGAGTATGAATAACAAAACAACGGGCGGCGACGGACACGGTGCGATCACAAAAACCCATCATGACACTTCGTACAGTGGAGAATCTGTTATTCTTTCCCGTTTAAACGCAAACGTACGCAAACGCAAAACACTAAAACGTAGAAAAATATAACTTTTGGACACTTCTGATAATTCATGTTTATCTTGGCGGCAAACAGTTTGGAGCCTGATCAGACGCCGGGTTACCAGTGAAAATAATAGTTTTAGCGTAAACGCGTTTATTGGGAAAGAATAACGTTTTCTCCACTATACCAGGCGAACTAAAAGCCGTCAGAACATCAGCGCCAACAGGGCTTTGCTTTTCAATTGAACAAAACGCTTGATCGTTAGTCCATGGAAAATAAAAAATAATTAGTCTTTTCAACTTTTTGTATCTCATAAATAATTTTATTCAAGACTTTTAACAATACTTAATCTATGTTTGTACCCGTCACTGCTTTATCCCGAGTACAATAGTTACAGTAACACCGCTCTATTACGAACACTAAAATGAAGGCGTGTTGGTTACATGTACATGTATAAGTTATACACAGGCTACAGCTTAAAACAAAGTGACAATGACACAGAGATCCACTTAGGAAACTTTCTGTTACTGACACCTTGTTTTAAGCCGTCACCTGTCTTGAAATCCTAACAAGTATTAAATAAATCTTACTTTGGCGTGGTTCTAGGGATTAAATTATTTTGGGAATGTGTTATATTGTTTCCCTCTGCCAATAACTAAAAGAAAGGCAGGTCGGTTGTTTTGAACTCATGCGCTGATTCGCAACGGATGAGATTAGCCGAAATCATCTTCCTGAAATCATTACCATCTCATCTGATCATCCTTCATCATTCTTCGGCGCAAAATGACCTATTTTGTGTCACATTGCCGTAAAACCAAACTCATTCATCCATTCATTCATCTTAACAAAAATTAACACAATTCAGTGGTCGTAATGGAGAGATTTTTCTGTATTTGCAAACAGTTTGCTTAAGTCAAAATAGATCTACATAAAATTTTAATTTGAGAACTATAAATTTTTAAATATTTTAATGAAGATAACTATGGTCATATTTAATGCAGATGACTGCTTAAAAAAAATTGAGCAAGACATGTACCGCGAATTGCTCCTCTCCACCCAGGGGTTAAAATTGGTACCTGTGAAGGGTCTGAGTCGGTACTGCGGCTGCATTTTACTGTGCCATATGTTAGCAGTGCTCATAGGGATCAGGGAGTATATGTACAGTCGGCTGAGCGGTCATTCGGACTGAAAGTAGACTATAACTTGGTATATTACTTTTTTTAGACTATAGGATGTAAACAATATGGGAATACGGCATATTATTGTATAGTTGAGTAAATCAATGGCATATAACTCTTGACACAATAATCTGATATCATAAACAATTGCACTTATTCAAGATCTTATACTCACATACATTGTGTGCAAGTACAATCAAAATGCAAACAAAACCGTGGTTGCTAGAGTTTAAACAATATCGAATATGGCTTTACAACGCATCAAGGGCAGATAACTTTTGACCAATTCAACTGGTTCAAAAACAATTAAAACTATTGGAGAACATTTAGCTTTATAACTTTTTTTCAAAATCTTTCCAAATGTGTAGACACTTGAGCATAAACAATATTGAAATAAAGCCTTTTCTATTATTTCAAAGTACATCAGGGGCAGATAACTCATGACACTGTGATCAGTTTTCAATAATAATTGCATTTCTTCAAGAACGAATAGCTATATACATAGTGTGCAAGTATTATAAAAACTATATTGAAAACTGTTGTTGCTCGAGTGCTGTTAGATATGGCATTTTCAACACATCAATGGCAGATAAATCCTGACCTATTAGTCTCATTCGAGACCTTATAGTCATATACAATCTGAGCAAGTTTGAGAAAGATTTGATAAAAATTATGGCCTCTAAAGTGCAAACACTGTCATATTTGGCATTTTTAACAGGTCAAGGGCAGATAACTCTTGACCTAATGGTTTGATTTCAGCCATAATACATCTCATATGAGAACGTGTGATTATTTCAATTCTGAGCAAAGCAAAGGACAAGGTTCACGAAGCCTCCGATTTGGCCCTGTAAAAAATATTTTTTCCAAAAACGATTTTTATCATTTTTTTTCTGTTTATTTGTCAATATCAGATACAAATACTCCATAATATACACACAAACGACCCAAAGTCAAGTTTTGACAATTTTATAGTTTCTTGTAAATGAATCAAGAGGCCAAAAAGACAGTTTTTTGGTACAATTCTCGGTATGAATCCTAAAAATGAACTATGAAGGCACGCATGCGACACTTCAAAATTTTGATATCTTACTTCAACTTAAATATTTATTGTGCACTTAAAATATCTTTGTGTCGCATAATTGTCTTCATTGTTTATTTCTATGATTTATACCCGGAAATGTACCAAAATTCTGCCTTTTTGGCCTTTTTTGACTTCGTGGTCCATTTTTAAGGAACTATAAAGTTGTCAAAACATGAATTTGGGTTGAGCTTTATGTATACTATGAAGTATTAATATCTAAAATTGACAAATAAAGAGAAAATATAACTAAAACTTAAATTGAAAAAAAGAGATTTTTACAGGGCCAAAATGGAGGCTTCGTGAACCTTGTCCTTTGAAAAAGATTGAATTTCAATCAAGGCCTCTAGGGTGTAAACACCGTTAAGTATTGCATTTTCAACAATTCAAGGGTAGATAACAATTGACCTTTAAGTCCGAATTCAACTATAATGAGACTAATGCGAACTCTTATAAATTGTCATATATTATCTGAGCAAGTTTGAGAAAGATTAGATCATAAGTGTGGCCTCCAGAGTGTAAAAATTAAAATTGTTGCCACAGGTAATAAGCTCAGGTAAGCTAAAACCTTTATCCTGTCCTTCGCTTTTGACATTAAAATGGCCATTTATTGTGACATTAACTGATAGGGCAGGTTCGCATTTTCCCCAGATACCATCCTACCTTGTCGTGGTTCTTGGGCTCAACTGTAATAGGGAATGTGTCTATTAATCCCCTCTGGCAAGAACTAAAAGGAAGGCAGTGTGGTGGTTTTGATATCCCATAAGCTGTCTTCATAACGAATGAGATTAGCCGAAATCATCTTCCTGAAATATGGCTCCTAGAGTATTTAGAAGCTTTTTCTATGTTTTGACCTACTGACCTACTTTTTAATTCTACATAACCCACATTTACACATTGCCTAGCTTTTGTCAAGATGGTCATTCTAAGCAAGTTTCAGGTGTTTGGTTTTAAGATATAACCCCTGAAGTGGCCAAAAGCATTTTCTGCGATTTGACCTACTGACCTACTTTATGACCTCATATGACTTACATTCATGGATGACCTAAATGTTATCAAGGACATGACACTGATAAAATTTCATAAAGATATAGCCAGAAATGCAACTTCTAGAAAGTTCTTAGCTTTTCATTCAATATAACCGAATACGGAAAATGTCCACGCCCTACGTGGGCCATGTTTTTAGACAACTTTGAACAACTATGAAAGTTTATCAATTGAGAAACATTTTGGTGAAAAACGAAATTGAAATAGGACCAGTGGTTTCTGAGAAGATTTTTCTAGATTTTGTGCACGGTTGCCATGGCAACAAGGACAATTACCCCACCCACAAATTTTAACAACGTTTTGTTCCCCAACCCTACAGCTACTTCTTATGAAGTTTGGTTAAATTCAGTCCTATGATTTCAGAGGAGATGTGGTTTGAAAGTGTGGACGGACGACGGACGTCTTCGTCTCAGGTAAGCTAAAATTATTTTAGAAAAATTACATATTCCAATCTGAGAAGCAAAGAGTTTGGAGCCTGATCAGAAACCGGGTTACCAAACTGTATACAACGAAAATAAACGTTTCAGCGTAAACGCGTTTATTGGGGAGAAACTTCGTACTTAACGTCTTCTCCACTCGTACATTTTGCGGGTTGTTCCGTCAATATGCGACAAATCTATACGAATTACATCACACACAGAGATGCTTTAGATGTAAACTTATTAAACCATTCAACCCAGCGGCAAGTATACTCGTCATTTACAAGCAGTGTACATATGAGAGTACACTTGTCATATAAGTAAACAGTGTAGGCCAAGATCAGAAGATTATTAAAGGAACCCTCTGATTAGGGTCTGCACTGTTTGTTATTTTTTAGTACATTACAGAAAACTACCCTAAATGGTAAAGACTCAAATGAAAACTGGAATTGTCCATTAACAGGGCTCACTCACAGGTACTTGACACATACTTTATTATCTATTAACACCACCCCCCCTTAAAAAAAAAATTTTTTTTTTTTTTTTACTATACTTCTATTATAGATACAAGGTAAACAGCGCAATTCGACACCTAGTCTTTACTATCGACTTAAACTGATGCTAAAATAGACTCGATCGCCGATATTCTCTTGTGGTATCCTCGGGAAAAGATTAATTTATCAATATCTACTTTTTATTTCATCAAATTCCGTCAAATAACGCCGCAGTACGTGAATTATAACGAAAATTTGTATCAAAAAGTTTTATGTCGTTCTCTTGGTACAGAATTTATTGCCAAAAATAAGGGGTAATCTAGTCGGTTTGCACATTTAACGGCCTTTACGGCTGGAACTTTCACCTAATTTCATTAGAGCAAATGCGTTTGTGTCGGAACATGACCCTCTTCACTATCAGCTATATGAAATATACATGTAATTTGGCACGAAATTGACAAGTGAAAGACTCATTTCATTTTCAATGCCATTTTGAATACCGGAATGAATCGAATGAACGGAGCGATCTCATTGGTCAAAATTAAACAGGTAAAGTTTCTTTTAATTTTGCATTCTATGTAAATTATATAAAACTGATAATATTGCATTTAAAGATGATTTATAATATTTGGTGAAAGTTCCAGTGGCATAGGCAGTTTATTGTGGACAAATAACAGATCACCCCTACATGTACATTCGTTGCTATGTACCAAGAAAACGACAAAAAACTTTTTGATGCTTATTTTCGTTATAATTCACGTACTGTGGCGTTATTTGACGGAATTTGATGAAATAAAAAGTAGATATTGATAAATTAATCTTTTCCCGAGGATACCACAAGAGAATATCGGCGATCGAGTCTATTTTAGCATCAGTTTAAGTCGATAGTAAAGACTAGGTGTCGAATTGCGCTGTTTACCTTGTATCTATAATAGAAGTATAGTAAAAAAAAAAAAAAAATTTTTTTTTTAAGGGGGGGTGGTGTTAATAGATAATAAAGTATGTGTCAAGTACCTGTGAGTGAGCCCTGTTAATGGACAATTCCAGTTTTCATTTGAGTCTTTACCATTTAGGGTAGTTTTCTGTAATGTACTAAAAAATTATTAATTAATACTACGGTGTTTAACACATACAGTTTGGACGCTGAACAGAAGCAGCGATACGCGGCGTCTGATCAGGATAAAAACTGCTTGAATAATGGTGTTTTGATTCAAATCATCAACCTTGTCCTGCTAATAGCAAATTGTAGACCCAGATCAGAGAGCTCCTCCTCTGGGTCTGCACTGTTGTCTTACAGAATCTGTCTAACATGTGTATGGACGTTCTCCTTTTAAAATGTTTTACTTATAATGTTAGACAGTGATATAGTTCAGACGATCGTTGTTCATACAGTGGAGAAACTGTTATTTCCAGTCATCATAAATTATTGGACTCTGATAGGCTAAAACTGCACATGTGACCACTGTGTACGAGACCGTATTCATTGATTTTGCCGGGTAGTACGGATCACGTGACTTAATAGATGTTTAACCCTCGATCGATTCGCGTAAATAATCTCTCTTTTTCTGTTTATTAAGCAATTGTTTATCAAGAAATAAAAAGAAATCTCAATTAAAAACTGTATTGAATCTATCAATATGCGTATGTGTAACTCAAATATCGATTAAATGCTAATTTCTTGCTTTGTTTTCCCTGATTACCCCACCCGCGTCGTCACCATGGTAAACAAAAGACTGGAAATGAAATGGCACTTTTCACTGGTTTGTTATGAAATTGACACATAATTAGGACATATTTAGATCAATATTTTTATCGAAATCAACCCAAATAGACTTAACTCGATATGCATAGCCACTGACGTACGTATTCATTCGTTCGCTCCTGATTATTTCCGTCCATTTGTTAAAACTTATCGTTACAGTGTTTCATAAAACATAAATGTCGTCCTAGAACTGTCCGTTCGAAATATTTTGGTAGCCTACATGTAATGAACATTTATAAGATGCCCACATTCCAATCTGATGACGTAATCATGTTAGATACAGTTAAACTTAGGGCCTATCTTGAATTCTGTTCACTCAAACATATCGGTATTTCAAAGTTTAAAAGGTGGAAATGCCAACTTTTTAGCTTGAAATACGGTTATGTTCAACAGAAGCGGGTTTATGACATTAATCTATAGACATGCAGGTAGATTCTACTTATGCGAGTTCCAAACATCGAAGTTTAACTGTATCTAGACTATTTTTGTTCTAGCGCGAGAGATTTCAGAGAACTGTTGTCAATTTCAAGTGTCAATTTAGGATCAAGTAAACAACGTTCACTATGTCAGATGGTGCATGTTGTCTTTCTTGTATTGGATCTAGACTGGAAATAAATTCGTTACACGGCATTCCGGCAGGGTGTACGGGCTGGTATGACGGTAAGCGCTTAGGAAATACGGAATCCAAAACCGTCATACCAGCCCGTACACCCTGTCGGAATGCCGTGTAACTAATATTATTCTTTCCCGTTTAAACGCAAACGTACGCAAACGCAAAGCACTAAAACGTAGAAAAGAACAACTTTTGGACAATTCTGATAATTTTTGTTTATCTTGGTGGCAAACAGTTTGGAGCCTGATCAGACGCCGGGTTACCCGGCGTCTGATCTGGCTCCAAACTGTTTGCACTGCAAATAATAGTTTTAGCGTAAACGCGTTTATTGGGAAAGAATAACATATTCTCCACTGTAGTAGGTGGAGTTTCATAGATTCTCTATCCTTTTCGATAACCACAGGGGGTACACATTTTGTCATTGATATTGCCATTTTATCGGCAAAATCCCTACGTTACAACGATCAAGTTCACAGTCAATGAATTCCATCCATATGCCTCGTATAGGGTTGGTTACGACCGCGCCAAACACCGCCACCCATATCTTGTCATCTTTAGAAAGCTGATATGTTGATACAAAGTTGTTACATTACTCCCAGTCTGAGTCCCCGGCCATGAATAACGCAACTCTCGCCCCGTTATGAAGCAACTCGGCTGATACCCATATCGCTTTATCCACGCATAGATTTGCAGAGATGAGATATATCCCGGAAACTGGCGCTGTGAAAACGCCATCAGACGCATTGTACCAATTTCCGATATTCAGGGAGATTCTGTCGAATATGATAGTTTGTCCAAACGTCACATTCAAATCAGCTGTTAGACCAACGTAAACTGCCACAATCCATGGCGTGGTTGAGTTACCTTCAAGTTTAGCTATGGCTTGTTGAAGATAAGCCACATTAGCTTCCGCATGGAGAATTCTCTCCAGTAGTTTATATTCATAGTTAACTATTGTACAGTCTACTATATCAGTGGGCTCGTCCAGCTCCCCTTTGATGGAGCAAGCAAACACAAATAGCAGGACAGCCAATACAGACACCATATTAACCCTTTCCCTTATAGAAGCGACTTTTAGCACATTCATTTTATTCATCCGCTGAAGAAAATAGTTCCAAATTATACCGTAATGAATATGTGTCATATTTAATACTTTCCTTATTCTAGCAGTTAATAGCTTAAAGCAGGCTGAAAGTAAAGCAGAATGCGCCTTAAGGCGCATTCTGCTTTACTTTCAACCTGCTTTAAGTAGTCACATATCTTCAATACTAGCAACAATGCAAATCAGGTAAAGGGTTAAGCATGCATCATGTAACACTCGCAACTCTTCAATAACTACAGTTTCGTAGTGGAAATGCAGGTAATAGGGGATCGACAGTTATATATAATACTATTACACCTCCCTTAATTGGAACCTATTTTAAAGTTGTGTTTTATTAAAGGTAGATACACGCTTAATGCAAGATAAAAGTAATAAAAGGAGCTTTCTGCATTACCTTTGTCCTGCATTGAGCTTCAACATGCATCTAAGATATATATAATGTCATACTGTGTTATAATGTAGAAGTGGTTCACTGTATACGTTCGTCACGATATGCTAATGTTTTATCCCCCACCGAACTGAAGTACTAGTACATGGATGGTACAAAGTTAAACCTATTCAATCCATAGGTGGTTCTCTCGAAAAAAAATTAAAAAAAAAAAAATTGTTCCCTTACTCTTTTTATATATAAAAAGAGTAAGGGTACAATTTATTTTTTTTTCCGAATTTTTTTTTTTTCCGAATTTTTTTTCTTTTTTCGAGAGTATATAAATATAGATCTAGTAAGGGTACAATTTTTATTTTTTTTTAAAACTTTTTTTCGAGAGAACCACCTATGATTCAATCCATTGAGTCTTCCCTCAAGTTTACAAGCATTGCAAACAGCCTGGGCCCGTTTCATAAAACTTCGTACGAAAAAATCGATCGTAAGTCAAAACTTTAAAATGCATTTAATATCTGATTTCTCTATCTAATCCGGTCTTGTGACATCTCTTTGGAATCGTCTTGAAAAGACGATTCCAAAAAGATGTCCCAAGACAGGATTAGATGGAGAAATAAATAATTATTGAGACTTTTATAATCTGACTAACGACAACATTTGTCGTACGAAGTTTTATGAAACGGGGCCCAGGACCCTGATCAGACGCCGGATAACGATAGTTCATCAGAAACTAAACTGTGTGGCAATCAGAACAACGTTGTTTTGGTTTTTTAGTCAAATTGAATATGGTCTAAATGCGAAAAATAAACGCAAACGGCAATTTTTAAAAATTACCTTTAAATAACAATTTTAATGTATTGAAATGAACAACAAGAGCTGCGCAAGCCGGGCACATTATACGCCCGTCAAATCCCTCTTAGAATGCAGTCATACTAAAACCCTATCAAGGCAACGTGGGCACAAGGGGAAGAACTCTGAATATTTATGGTCACATGACACAGTTTAAAAAAATTGGAATAAATTTGTTTGAGTAAGAGAGCGGACAAACTAAAATATACCCGTTTTTTACGATAAAAGGGGCATAACTATTAAATGTCAGGGGTAATCTTGCTAGTTATCACACTTGACCGAGACAAGATGGTCAAACACAGGCTGACCAAATTTTAAAAGGATTGGAAGGAATTTATTTGAGTTAGATAGCGGACAAACTAATGAATTCCCGTTTTTGACGATAAAAGAGGCATAACACTTGAATTTCTGGGGCAATATTGCTGGTTATCTAGCTTGACCGCAACATAATGGTCATACACATGCTGACCAAGTTTCAAAAGGATTGGAATAAATTTGTTTGAGTTAGAGAGCCTACAAACTAAAAAATGCCCATTTTCGACGATAAAAGGGGCATAACTCTTGAAAGGCTGGGGGTAATCTTGCTTGTTATCGATCTTGACCCAACATTATTGTCATACACATGCTGACCCAGATTCAAAAGGTTTGGAATACATTTGTTTGAGTTAGAGAGTGGACAAACTAAACAAGAGGGCCTGAAGGCCCAGATATCGCTCACCTGTTGTACTGAAGCCTGATAGCTTTACCTTTGAGTTTCACCCGTTTTAATCTAAACCCATTCAAATTTGTAGTATAGCAATTTTGGAATTCAACCTCATAATTCTACAAAAGTAGAGTACATCAAGGGTAGATCACTAAAGAGCCTAAACAATACTGTATTATTATTATTATTATACCCGATTTATATAGCGCTCTTTTCACACAGGAGTTGTGCGTTCAAAAGCGCTTCACATGAAATTATATAAATGTACCTACAAAGCGAGAAAGACAAATAACTACATTCACAATAACAAGAGGGCCATGGCCCTTAATTCGCTCACCTGAGGACATTGAAGTTTGTACCTAAGTTGACTGGGCAAGACAACATTTTAATATAACTATAAATGGAGTTATCTTCCAGACAAGAAAACATGACAAAAGTGAATTTTGTTGCCAAGCTTATGACCCTTATCCATGACACATCCTCTTATCAAGCTATTTCCATTTCCAATAAATGATAATTATTTCACTAGCGTCAACAGAACTGGAATTATTTTCCTGACAATAAAATATGACAAAGGGGAAAACTAAATATTGCTGCCCTTGTGCATGGCATTTTCTCTCATCAGTTTCTTTCCATACATAAAATTTCATTACAATAGCATCAGTAGAACTGGAGTTGTCTTCTTGACAAGAAAATATCACAAAGGGAAATAACTCAAAAAACAATGATGTCAGAGTTATGGCCTTTGCAAATGGCACTTCCTCTCATCAGGCTCTTTCCAAATAGGCAATTTCATTTTACCCATTACCCCATAGCATGTTTCTAATTTTGAAAATAGGTGGCCACCTAAAGCAGGTTGAAAGTAAAGCAGAATGTGTCTTAACCCTTAGCCTGCCACTCACGACTATAGCTTTATATGCAAACAGCTTGGATCCGGATTAGACGCCGAGTAACTCGGCGTCTCATCCGGATCCAAGCTGTTTGACACTCGGACAACTTTTTCAGCAATTTTGAGCAACTTTGAAGCACTTTGAAACTTGAAGCAGACGAGAAATATAGCAGACGACAATTTATTTGGCGGGCTAAGGGTTAATGCACACTTTGCTTTACTTTTGCATCTTACATTTTCATGACTGTTTAAAGTGGAATTATTGAAAAGACATACAGATAACTCTGACAAAACCAATATTAAACATATGTATAAATATGGCATAAGACATAATTACATAACTGTCAGTGGATCACTTCCAGATCCTGTTTCTCTAAGTATGAATCAGACTGAACCATATCTAAACTTTAGCAGACAACATGTTCAGCTGATCATGACCAGTTCTGTGATACCCACTACCAGTTCAGAGTTGCATAATATTTGACCTCAGTGGCTAGAACGCTTGGGCTTACCCTTACCAGACTGAAATGATGTCTGCTTAAAACCTACTGTATGTGAAAAGTGTACAAAAAAACAATTTAGAAAATGTTAAGTTGGTAAATGAGTGGCAAATAGGTTGGATCCAGATTAGATGTAGCATTATGATTATGTTGCATCTGATCTGGATCCAAAATGTTTGCAAATATTGGCTATTTGCCCATAGTATATTAAGGGTAACTCAGGTAAATACAGTTCTGCCTAAATCAAAAATACTGTAAAACCTGCCTAGAGCAGCACTTAAACTGTGCAGGGTGGTGTCAAATGTGACCCTAGGGATTTCGTTTTAACAAACTATAGATAGATCCACCAGGAGATTCTACTGTACAAATATCAAAGCTTAGGGCCTAGTAGTTTTGGGCAAGAAGATTTTTTAAAGATTTTTGCTTTTTTGCTTTTTCAAGCAGAGTTTGTGCTTTTTTTCCTTTTTTTTGAACAACTTCTGTAGAGAAGCATCCAAGGAACATCATAAGCAGTTTGAACTCTCCCTACAATCGGCGGGTTTCAGAGGAGATGTCGTTTGAAGTAAAAGTGAACGGACAGACGGACAGACGGACAGACAGACAGACGGACAGACGGACAGACGTACTACGGACGGTGAGCGGTCACAATAGCTCACCTTGAGCCTTTGGCTCAGGTGAGCTAAAAATGATACAATATTGAGATGCATGGAAACATGGAATTTCTTCCAATATTATTACCAAGATTATAAAATTGTTATAGTAAGTTTGTAAGATCATTTTTAAAATGAGTCAAATAATTAAAAGATCAATGGCATGATTAAAAACAGAGTGGTGTTTTGTTTGTTTGTTTGTTTCAGTGTAGAGCCGGAGAGTAGTTCACAAGTCGTAAAACGAATGTTTAAAACAATACTCTCCGTGTTGTTTGGTTGAATTTGTTTGTTTGTTTCAGTGTAGAGCCGGAGAGTAGTTCACAAGTCGTAAAACGAATGTTTAAAACAATACTCTCCGTGTTGTTTGGTTGAATTTGTTTGTTTGTTTGTTTGTTTCAGTGTAGAGCCGGAGAGTAGTTCACAAGTCGTAAAACGAATGTTTAAAACAATACTCTCCGTGTTGTTTGGTTGAATTTGTTTGTTTGTTTGTTTGTTTCAGTGTAGAGCCGGAGAGTAGTTCACAAGTCGTAAAACGAATGTTTAAAACGATACTCTCCATGTTGTTTGGTTGAATTTGTTTGTTTGTTTGTTTGTTTCAGTGTACAGCCGGGGAGTAGTTCACAAGTCGTAAAACGAATGTTTAAAACAATACTCTCCGTGTTGTTTGGTTGAATTTGTTTGTTTGTTTCAGTGTAGAGCCGGAGAGCAGTTCACAAGTCGTAAAACTAATGTTTAAAACAATACTCTCCGTGTTGTTTGGTTGAATTTGTTTGTTTGTTTGTTTCAGTGTAGAGCCGGAGAGCAGTTCACAAGTCGTAAAACGAATGTTTAAAACAATACTCTCCGTGTTGTTTGGTTGAGTATTGTACAATCCATGGCCATGGTACACCCTTAGTTCATAAACATAAAGCTGTCCAAGAATTACACCATAGACCCCTAGCCAAATGGTTTCAAAGCGATTGGGCAATCCCTACCAGCAAGATCTACCAGACAGGCACAAGGTCAATGGTACAACTCCAGAACTGGCATTTATACCCACAGCATCAACAGCAAGAACACAGCCCAGAGGTAGCAGTCATTGATTACCTACTTTCTTCTAATAACAGATATTAAAGAAGTGAGTTTTCAAACGTTTTTTTGAAGGCTGCAATTGAGCTAGCATCTCTGATGTCTGATGGTAGAGTGTTCCAGAGCTTTGGGGCTGCATGCATGAAACTTCTCTCTCCAAACTTCACCAAACGACTTCTCGGCACAACCAGCGATACTGATTTACTCGCAGACCGCAACTCTCTTCGAGGTCTATACACGTCCAGAATGAACACAGACAGAGCTAAGAAAAATGCAGCCAGTCACGCCCGGCGCATATCCTATAATATGTAATGGAGCCTTTTCTAGCATTTCAAAGTATATCAAGGACATATAACTATTGCCACAATGATTAGATTTCAACAAAAATTGCACTCCTTTGAGAACTTACAGTTATATACTTTGTGTGCAGGTATAATCAAAATCCATTGAAAACTGTAGTTGCAAGAGTGTAAACGCTGTTAGATATGGCATTTTCAGCAATTCAAAGGTAGATAACTCTCGATCTACTCGACGGATTTCTACCATAATCAAACTCATCTGAACTGTTATAATTATATACAATCTGAGCAAGTTTGAGAAAGATTGAATAAAAAGTGTGGCCTATAGAGTGTAAACACCCTTAAATATGGCATTTTCAGCAATTCAAAGGTAGATAACTCTCGATCTATTTATCCAATTTCAACTATAATCAAACTCATGCAAACTCTTATGGTCATATACAACTTTAGCAAGTTTGAGATAGATTGGATAAATGTTGTGGCCTCTAGATTGTAAACACTGTTAAATGTGGCATTTTCAGCAATTCAAAGGTAGATAACTCTTGATATATTGGTCTTTTTTCAATCATAATCAAACTCATCCGAAATCTTATGTTAATATACAATCTGAGCAAGTTTGAGAAATATTGGATAAATATTGTCGCCTATAGATTGTAAACACTATTAAATATGGCATTTACAGCAATTCAAAGGTAGATAACTCCAGACCTATCGGTCCGATTTCAACCATAATCGAATGCATTCGAACTCTTATAGTAGTAAACAATATGAGCAAGTTTGAGAAAGGTTGGTTAAATATTGTGGCCTCTAGAGTGTAAACACTAAAATTGATGACGACGCACGACGCACATTCAAGGATTGCAAAAGCTTTATCACCCTGAGCTAGCTCAGGTGAACTAAAAGTACCGTTTTATGACGATAAAAGGGGCATAACTCTTGTATGTCTGGGGAAATCTTACTGGTTATCGAACTTGATCTACCATTATGGCCATACACATGCTGACCAAGTTTCAAAAGGATTGGAATAAATTTGTTTGAGTTAGAGAGCGGACAAACTAAAAATGCCCGTTTTTGACGATAAAAGGGGCATAACTCTTGAATGTCTGGGGCTAATCTTACTGGTTATCAAACTTGACCGATGCATTATGGTCATACACATGCTGACCAAGTTCCAAAAGGATTCGAATAAATTTGTTTGAGTTAGAGAGCGGACAAACTAAAAAATGCCGGTTTGTGACGATACAAGGGGCATTATTCTTGATTGTCTAGGGCAATCTTGCTTGTGATCGAACTTGACGGAGATATTATAGTCATACACATGCTGAAATAGTTTCAAAAGGATTGGAATAAATTTGTTTGAGTTAGATGGCGGACACATTATTAAAATGCCCGTTTTTTTACGATAAAAGGGGCATAACTCTTGAATGTCCCGGGCAATACTGTTAGTTATCGAACTTGACCGAGACATTTTGGTCATATACAAGCTGACCAAGTTTGAAAAGGATTGGAATTATTTTTTTTGAGTTAGAAAGCAGACATGAACAAGAGGCCCAGAGGGCCACATTTAGCTCACCTGAGAACATTAGAAGCTGACTGGGCAAGACAACTTTTTTCTCCAGGGGTCATAATTTGAACACACCTAGTAGAGAACCACATAATAAAGCTACGTATATGTCAAATATTAAAGATCTAGGCCTTACAGTTTCAGAGAAGAAGATTTTTAAAGGTTTTCCTATATAAGTCAATTTAAAACTGATAAGCCCTGGGGCGGGGTCATTTTTAGCCCGGGGTCATAATTTGAACAATCTTGGTAGAGGACCACAAGGCAAAGCTATATGCCAAATATTAAAGATGTAGGTCTTACAGTTTCAGAGAAGAAGATTTTAAAAGGTTTTCCTATACAAGTCTTTGTAAAACTGATACGCCCCGGGGCGGGACCAATTTTGACCTGGGGTCATAATTTGAACAATCTTGATAGAGGACCATGAGGCAAAGCTACATATAAAATATTAATGATCTAGGCCATACAGTTTCAGAGAAGAAGATTTTTAAAGGTTTTCCTAAGAAAAACTGATAAGCCCCATGGGCAGGGCCATTTTTGGGCACAGGGTCAAAATTTGAACACTCTTGCTAGAAGATCATTTGGTAATGAACTAATGATACATACCAAGTATCAAAGGTCTGGGCATTTCGGTTTCTGAGAAGAAGATATTTTTTTCTAAGATTTTCTTATGCATTAAAAGTTGTCTATACGGTCGTGTTAGAAGAACCGGTCCCACATCAAGGTGAATAGTTCTAGCCAAAAACTTTGAACAATATTTCATTCTCCCTTGTCACTGATGCTTCTGACAAAGTTTGGTTGAAATCAGGTCAGTGGTTTCTGAGGAGATGTTGTTTGAAAATGTGAACGGACGACGGACACCAGACACCGGACGACGGACGGAATGGTATCACAATAGCTCATCCTGAGCCTTCGGCTCAGGTGAGCTAAAAGGTTAACGACCGGGCGGACGGACAGCGCCATAACATAATACGTCCCGTCTGAAGACGGGCGTATAATAAAATGAACCATTTCCTATTAAACAGTTTATCATATTTGTTTATGTTATTATCAGCCATTATGATGACAAGAGGGCCTGAATGCCCTGATATCGCTCACCTTTTGTACTGGAGTCTGATAGCTTTACCTTTCTGTTTCACCCGTTTTCATCTAAATCTATTCAAATTTGCAGTATAGCATGTAAACCATTTTGGAATACAACCTCATAATTCTAGTATAGTTTAGTACATTAAGGACTGATAACTAGACCCTAAAGAATACTGAAATGAAGCCATTTCTAGCATTTCAAAGTATATCAAGGGCAGATAACTATTGTCACAATGATAAGCTTTAAACAATAATTGCACTCCTTTGAGAATCTATAGCTATATATATTGTGTGCAAGTATAATCAAAATCCATTCAAAACTGTAGCTGCAAGTGTAAACACTGTAAAATATGGCATTTTCAGCAATTCAAAGGTAGATAACTCTTGACCTATTAGTCCGATTTCAACCATAATCACCCTTTTTTGAACTTGTATGGTCATATACAATCTGAGCAAGTTTAAGAAAGCTTGAGTAAATATCGTGGCTTCTAGAGTGTAAACACTGTTAAATATATCATTTTCAGCAATTCAAAGGTAGATAACTCTTGACCTATTGATCTGATTACAACCATAATTAAACTCATCTGAAGTCTTATGGTAATATACAATCTGAGCAAGTTTGAGAAAGATTGGATAAAATGTGTGGCCTCTAGAGTGTAAACACCCTTAAATATGGCATTTTCAGCAATTCAAAGGTAGATAACTCTCGACCTTTTAATCTGATTACAACCATAATCAAACTCATTTGAACTCTTATAGTCATATACAATCTGAGATAGTTTGAGATAGATTGGATAAATATTGTGGCCTCTAGAGTGTAAACACTGTTAAATATGGCAATATCAGCAGTTCAAAGGTAAATTACTCTTGATCTATATGTCTGATTCCAACCATAATCGAACTCATCCGAACTATTATGGCAATATACCATCTGAGCAAGTTTGAGAAAGATTAGATAAATATTGTGGCCTCTAGAGTGTAAACACTAAAATTGTTTACGGTGGACGACGAACGACGCACGACGGACGCCGGACATTCAAGTATTGCAAAAGCTCACCCTGAGCTAGCTCAGGTGAGCTAAAAATTATCATACATATAAATAGATGAAGTCGATCTAAATTCTAATTTATTTAGATCTGTACTGAAACACAATACATCGTGTAATCGAAACATGGGAATACGTCAAAATTATACAAGCATTTTATAACATTAACAAATGAATAATAGGTGGATTAAACGCAGCGGTAGGTCTGCATTTATCGTGGTTTTTATCTGTCAGTTCTTGAATGTTTGTGAATTAATATCGGCTATAATACAGTAGAACCCCTCTATTACGACCACTAAATTATATTGATTATAGGGGTGTTTATGACAGGTGGCAGCTTTAAGCAATGTGACAGTGAAACAGAAAGCTCCTACAGGAGCTTTCTGTTTCACTGTCATCTTGCTTAAAGAGGCTCGCAACCGGATTTAGCATTAAAAATAGTAATTTGTAAATACATGTCAAATGCTTATATAAACGGGTAAGATTTAGTTTAGGATAATAAATTCTGTTAAAAAATGCATTTCCAAAAAAAAGAAAAGAAGAAGCTCTGGTGGGATTCGAACCCGTGGCCCTCCATTGCGGAGACAAACATAAAAAATGAGGCCACGCCTTTACCGCCTCGGCTACGGGCGCTCTCTATATATAGGGTAGCGAATTAACGTACTTAACTGATTAATTGCTATTGAAATTTAGAAATTTTGGAAATCTTAGGATTTTTCAAGAATTTTTTTTGGCAGCCATCTTTTTGACACTCTAAAAAGAGCTCAAATTTTTCTTAAATACTCACTTTCTATATTTCAGGGCAACCATTTCTCCGAATTGTTTACGAAATCTTCGTGTTTTTTTTTAATTTCTCCGGACCTGTTTTAGATTGTTTTTCTTATTGTTTCAGAAATCTTCGGATTTCTGCTCTTACTTTAAAATATGCAACTTTATGCGTTTTGTTTTTAAAAAAAACAACAACATTGGTGTTGGCGTCAAACAGTTTGGATCCAAATCTGGATCCAAATCTGGATCCAAACTGTTTGCATATTTATGTTATTGTTAAAGAGATTGGCAGTGAAGAGTTAATGGTACGATTCCTAAAATTGCTTTTCAAATATTTGGAAATCTTAGGACTTTTATTAGCAACTCTTAGAAGCCCTGATATTTTTTTCGCATCGTTTTTTGCTTCGTTAAATATGGCACAAAATGAATAACAGTTTATCTACTGTAAGTTCATGTGTGCTCTTAAGGCTTTCGATGATGTGGACCCTGTTCAAAATCCATGGAGTCTGAAATCTTAGCATGTTTTAAGACCTACTACGTTACTAATTGTATAGATACAGTGGAGAAAACGTTATTCTTTCCCGTTTAAACGCAAACGTACGCAAAAGCAAAACACTAAAACGTAGAAAAGTACTTTTTGACAATTCTGATAATTCATCTTTATCTTGGTGGCAAACAGTTTGGAGCCTGATCAGACGCCGGGTTACCCGGCGTCTGATCTGGCTCCAAACTCTTTGTACATGTAGTGAAAATAATAGTTTTAGCGTAAACGCGTTTATTGGGAAAGAATAACGTTTTCTCCACTGTAATTGTATAGATAATGACATACATTTACTCTTAAATCACACCATGCACAACATTGCACAGCTAATATACAATGGAAAAGACATTTCCCAATAAACGCATCTAAATTATAACAATTAATTCTATTGCTAACAGTTTGGAGTCAGATACAAACAATTCCATGTTGTTGCAAACGCTTGGTTAAATACATGTACATGTAGCTTTCTTTTGATTGTTAACGAATAATACCCCGTATGAATTGTTGTAATTCAACAGTTTTGAAACAGCGTATATCCGTCTGTGCGAGTCTATTAGCACTTGTTGTGCTAAATTGTCGCCTGCGAAAAATATATCGTTTGAGAAAAATGTAATAATTAATCTAAATCTATTTTAAACTTAAGAAAATAGATTTGATTGATTTGATTTGTTTTGATTTTACGTCGCTTTCAACAGTATTTTAGTCATATCGCGACGTCCAGCTTATTATAGGTGGAGGAAGACCCCAGAAGCCCTTTATGCACTGTTTCAGACACAAATCGGCAACTGGGTAGAACCACAGACCTTCCGCAAGCCAGCTGGAAGGCTTCCCCACATGAAAAATCCGAACGACCCTACTGGGATTCGAACTCACAGCGGTGAGGAGCTTAGTGATGTAAGTCACAGTGACTATACCACTAGGCCACGGAGGCCCCTAAGAAAATAGGTTAACTCTGCTTCAGTTATTGGAGTACATTGATGCTTTTAATGTCTTCCCTTCTAAAGGGGCGGGCAGACATATTGACGCTATGTGTTCTGTCCCTCCGTCCATCTGTCTCTTACAAATTTTGTACAGCTGACTCCTCCCACACTGGGCTTTATTTAAATTTTCACAGATTTAAGGTGGTTCGACAGCGGGCGGCCCGCATCTCGAGTTCCGGAAATGCTGATGACTTTCACCTGATCTTTGCGGCACGTGCTTATAGTAGAAAATTTAGATAAAGAAAAGTTTGATCTTACTCAGTGTCTGCTCTGTTAGCGCAGTGGATACGGTGATAGACTTGCAATCCAAAGGTTCTAGGTTCGATTCCCACTCGGTTCAAAACTTTTTTTTTAACAAATTGTCTGATTTTAGTGACTAGTCATTTCATAACGCAGTGATCAAATGACAGGCTATGTTAAGTCAAGTAATAATGAATAATATCAGATGCAAGTATAGTCAAGTGACAGCTAAATTTGTGAGTATTTATAGCCTATATGACAGATGGCAGCTTAACACAGGACAAAAATAATGCCAAAAGATAGATCCTAAAGGAGCTTTTATGCATTACTTTTGTTATGCATTAAGCAGTCACTTGCCTTTAAAGATCTGCAGGCTACCGTTTCCAATGATCCCTTATTACAGGTTTGACTTATGGTATTATTTAGTGCTGACGGCATTTTAAAGTTGAACTCAAGGGAGGTTACTCGTTTTGTGTTTACATTTTGTCAGAATTTCAGGAAATCATGTATAAAATGTAAATTCCACTGTAGATTTTCATTAAATTTTTGTGACTAGTAGAATTTAGTTATATCTATCTAATAAGAGTAAAATAAGTGTACGTTAAACAGCTAGATTTTTTGTAATTTGAGATTTTCAGAATTTGACTTTTTTTAAATATTGATATTTCCAACAAATATGTCATAAAATACTTTTGTTTGCCCCATATCTTATAGTCTATGTACAGTTTACTTGAATGTACAGAAATTATTGAGTTATATCATTTTATAAAGAAAATATTCCTGTTTATCAAAAAGGAGCTTTTTTCGACAAAAGGTTCTGTCAGAAAAAAACGGCACTGTAACTTTTTTTTATTTTAACGATATTTCACTCTCCATATAGTATATTTCAATTTAATCAAGGTTTCAAAGAATTCTGACACAGAATAAGCTGACCCGCGAACCACCTTAAGTAGTTATAATTATCAGGAACGTAGATTATATGTACGTTCCTGTAATTATGAAGGTGTTCACGGGGAATGGAATTTGGACTGCAACCATTTTGACAGACGTTATGGCCCTTTGAATACTTTTCTTAAATAGAATATCTAGGGGAAAATATTGTGCGGCTTACTTCTACACATCTAAAGTAAATTGCTCAGAACTTGAAGTTATGGCCCTCGAATATTAACTACTGATATGTGATAATGTTGGTGTGGATTGGATTTTGGACTGCAGCCATAACATATCAGAATAATGGTTCTTAACGTATTCAAAGCTGGCTGTTTCTAAACTACTCATCTGAAACAGCCAGCTTTGAACTTTCATGGTTTGTGGTAAACAAGATATTTAGTAGTACATGTATATACAAGAGGGCCTGAAGGCCCTGATATCGTTCACCTGTTATAATGAAGCCTGAAGCTTTACCTTTGAATTTCACCTGTTTTATTCTAAATCCATTCAAATTTTTTGGTAAAGCATGTGTAACATTGGAATATGACCCATTCTAGTATGTATAGTAGAGTACATCAAAGGCAGATAACTAGAGTCTAAATAATACTGAAATGAAGCATTTTCTAGCATTTCAAAGTATATCAAGGGCAGATAGCTCTTGCCACAATGATCAGATTTCAACAATAACTGCACTACCTCGAGAACTTATAGCTCTATATATTATGTGCAAGTATAATTGAAATCCATTGAAAATTGTGGCCTCTAGAGTGCAAACACTTAAATATGGCATTTTCAGCTATTCAAAGGTAGATAACTCTTGACCTATAGGTCAGATTCCAACCATAATCGAACTCATTCGAACTCTTATGGTAATATACAATCTGAGCAAGTTTAAGACAAGAGGGCCTGAAGGCCCTGATATCGCTCACCATTTGTAATGAAGCCTGATAGCTTTACCTTTGAATTTCACCATTTTTATTCTAAATCCATTCAAGTTTGTCGACCTATTCTGGTATAGAAGAGAACATCAAAGGCAGATAACTTGAGCCTAAACAATACTGATATGAAGCCTTTTTCTAGCATTTCAAAGTATATCAAAGGCAGGTAACTATTGCCACAATGATTAGATTTCAACAATAATTACACTCCTTCGAGAAGGTATAGCTATATACTTTGTGTATAATGAAAATCCATTGAAAAATGTAGTTGCAAGAGTGTAAACACTGTAAAATATGGCATTTTCAGCAGTTCAAAGGTAGATAACTCTTGATCTATTGGTCCGATTTCAACCAAAATTACACTTTTTCGAACTCTTATAGTCATATACAATCTGGGCAAGTTTGAAAGAGCTTGGATAAATATTGTGGCCTCTAGAGCGTAAACACTGTTAAATATGTCATTTTCAGCAATTCAAAGGTAGATAACTCTTTGACCCATTGGTCCGATTACAACCATAATTAAACTGATCCAAACTCTTGTGTTCATATACAATCTGAGGAAGTTTGAGAAAGATTGGATGAAATTTGTGGCCTCTAGAGTGTAAAAAACATTAAATATGTCATTTTCAGCAATTCAAAGGTAGATAACTCTTGACGTATTGGTCCGACTAAAACCATAATTGAACTCATCCGAAGTCTAATGGTAGTATACAATCTGAGCAAGTTTGAGATAGATTGGATAAAAATTGTGAACTCTAGAATGTAAACACCGTTAAATATGGCATTTTCAGCAGTTCAAAGGTAGTTTACTCTTGATCTATTTGTCCGATTTCAACCAAAATCGAACTCATCCGAACTCATATAGTGATTTACAATCTGGGCAAGTTTTAGAAAGATTGGGTAAATATTGTGGCCTCTAAAGTGTAAACACTGATAAATATGGCATTTTCAGCAATTCAAAGGTTCATAACTCATGACCTAATTGTCAGATTTCAGCCATAATCAAACTAATCCGAACTCTTACGGCAATATACCATCTGAGCAAGTTTGAGAAAGATTGAATAAATATTGTGGCCTCTAGAGTGTAAACACTAAAATTGTTGACGCCGCACGACGGACGACGGACATTCAAGGATTGCAAAAGCTCACCCTAAGCTAGCTCAGGTGAGCTAAAAAATTAAATAAAAAAGTGTGGCCTCTAGAGTGTAAACATTGTTAAATATTGCATTTTCAGCAATTCAAAGGCAGACAACTTATGACCTATAGGTCTGATTTTGACTATTATCCAACTCATCTGAAATCTAACAGTCATATACTTTCTGAGCAATTATGAGAAATATTCTATTGAAAGTGTGGCCTCTAGAGTGTAAACACCCTTAAATATGGCATTTTCAGCATTTCAAAGGTAGATAACTCTTGACCTACAAACCCAATTGCAACCATAATTGAACTCATCTGGACTCTTATAGTCATTTACCATCTGAGGAATATTGAGAAAGATTGGATTAAAATTGTGGCCTCTGGAGTGTAAACAACCTTAAATATGGCATTTTCAGCAATTGAAAGGTAGATAACTATTGACCTATTGGTCTGTTTCCAAGCATAATGGATCACATCCGAACTCTTGCATTTATATACAATATGAGCAAGTTTGGGAAAGATTGGATAAAAAGTGAGGCCTCTAGAGTGTAAACATTGTTAAATATTGCATTTCAGCAATTCAAAGGTGGATAACTCTTGACCCTATAAGTTCGATATCAATCATAATCAAAATCATCCGAACTCTTATGGTAATATACAATCTGAGCATGTAACAGAAAGATTGGATAAAATTTGTGGCCTCTAGAGTGTAAACACCAAAATTGTTGACGACGAACGACGGATATTCAAGGATTGCAAAAGCTCACCCTGAGCTAGCTCAGGTGAGCTAAAAATGTAATGTCCGTCTCCCAGTTGAAAATCTTGTGCAGCTTGCTTCTCAAAGAGTAAATGAAGTATTTGCCTCGTACTTTAACATATTTAAAACTTTGTGAAATTATTCATGTGGTTTGAAATTTGGACGGTGAATATTCTGACAGAAATAATTTCCCTTTGATTTGGGACAAGAAGTCCATGCGGCCCTAAAGCGTTCACCTGGAAATCACCCTGAGCAGGTCCATTTTTTCAAACTTGATAGAGGAGTTGTGAAGTGTGCTTTGTGATTTAGTCAAGAAGATTTTTCCAGTTTTCTTTGAAAACTTTATTTTTAGTTTCTGTGACAGATGAAAACCATTTTTACATGTATGTGGTATTGATAAAAGACCTCTAGAAGTGTCACAATGCAACATATCAAAGCTCTGGTAACATGAGTTTCAGAGAAGATGTTTGAAGATTTCACTATATAACTCTATGTTAAACTGTGAAGCCCGGGGCGGGTGATTTTTTACCCCAGGGACATAACTTGGGCAAACTTGATAGAGGACCTAGATGATGCTTTGTGCCACATATTTAAGCTCGTCGTACTGTGGTTTCAGACAACAAGGTTTTTTACGTTTTCATTGAAACCCCCTACCCCACTATTTTTAGCTCCTGTGACCTAGATATGCAACAGACCTAAAAAATCAACACTATTGGTAAAGGACCTCTAGATGTGCCACCATGGCAAACATCAAAGCTCTGGCCATATAAGTTTCAGAGATGTTTGAAGATTCCACAATATAACTCTATGTAAAACCGTATCTTGATAGATGACCTGTAGATGATGATTTGTGCCAAATATCTAAGCTCAGGGTTTCAGGCAAGGAGTTTTTTTTAAATTTTTCATTGAAAAAAATCTAATTGTAGCTTCTGCGACCTAAATTTGCAATGAACTTGATCTATTTGAACATCTTTGAAAAGAGAATAATATAAGGAGCAATCCTGCTAATCTTTATTTGGTAAAACTCCAACCAATAGTTTAGGAGATGTCGTTTTAAGAAATCGTTGATGATGGACGAACGGACGACGACGGAGACAGCCCGATCAAAATAGCTCACCTTGGTTCTATGTGGACACCTGCGTAAACAAATGGCGTGTAACTAACGACTAACTTATACGTGAAGTTGTTCATGTGCTTTGGACTTTGTGATGTGGCCTTTTTGCAGGTAAAATATTTTTCTTAAAGACAAATTTTATGTTTAGAACAGTGTAGACCTAAAACAGACAGTCTGTTTAGGGTCTGTATTTTTTTTTCTGTCTGCATTCTGTCCTGGGAATAGTCCCCTCATTTTATAAGACGATGTCATAGTTCACATGAACTATGGTTATAGTGGTCAAATTTATATATAGATATATTCATCTGGAGAGGGGTTCAGAGAGGCATAACTATCAACACTGCAAACAATGTAGACCTGGATCAACTACACTACTTGAAAATGGTTTATTTTGTAAGCAGCTTAAACTAACCCTTTCCCCAATAGAAGCCCATTGCAGCACATTTAATTGATTCTTCCACTGAAGAAAATTAATTCAATTTATGCAGGTCTAAACTTTTACCAAAAGAATATATTTTCTATATTCAAGCAGATGGTAGGCTAGCTTAATTACATTCTGCTTTAAGTGCTTATCCTTCATGACTAAAATCAGGCTATGGGTAATTATGATCCTCTGATACTACAAATGGACAATTCTAGTTTTCTTTTTAAGCCATTACCCCATTAATACGCCTTTTAACGCCTTTAATAAATTCCTCTTACATGTATGAAGAAAATAGTTCAAATTTTTACTGTCACAAATAAAGATCATAAGAAATAGTTTCTATATTCTAGCAGATAAAAGCTTAAAGCAGGTTGAAAGTAAAGCAGAATGTGCCTTAAGGCACATTCTGCTTTACTTTCAACCTGCTTGAAGTGGTCACATATCTTCAGAAGTAGAAGCAGGCTATGGGGTAAAGGGTTAATCTAATCCATGTTTTGACTATTTAGAGTTTTTTAACAATATAGACAGTGTTTTGCAATATTACAAACAGTACAGGCCCTGATCAAAAGGGTTGCTATAGGAGCCCTCTGATCAGAGTCTACACTATTTACATAGGACAAGTCTATTCTACACTAATACAATGTCATAGATGAGCACAATGCAAAGAACGGCATGGTCAAATGTATGAAAACCAAAATTTTAAAATACCACAGTCCACTTTGACTCAAGGCATGTGGTTAACCATGGAAATGAATCCATTCCTCAACAGATATTATTTTTTCATACTTCACCCTTATCGATCTAGTGTTTAAATACAACTAAATCTGAGTATTGGTAGTTATTTGAATTTGTCAGTTAGCCTATGGAATCCGTCTGATCAGGGTGTGCAATGTTTACAAAATTAGTAAAATAGCATTTCTATAGAGGAATGGGTTAAAACAAACATGTACAGAATTTCTAAGTTAAAGGGACTCGCAACCGGATGGTGTACTTGTCAAAATAAAATAAAATACTCAAATAAAAGCAAATTTGTGGCATTATTTGACTTCTGACATTAAACAAATATGATCAGTCCAAAAAAAGTCTCAAGAATCGTCACCGAATCTTAGTTTTTTTTAAGATATTTCCCATCGTTTTTCTATAGCGTTAGCTAACGGTATAGTTGTTGTTGTTGCTTCTCTACACAGGCTCAGACATAAACCCGAGCCGAATAAAGTACTATCGATCGCTACCAGTGAAGTACGTTAATTCGCTACCATATATATAGAGAGCGCTGGTAGCCGAGGTGGTAAAGGCGTGTCCTCATTTTTCATGTTTGTCTCCACATGGAGGGTCACGGGTTCGAATCCCACCAGAGCTTTTTTTTTTTTTTTTAAATGCATTTTTAAACAGAATTTATTATCCTAAACTAAATCTTACCCATTTATATAAGCATTTGACAGGTAACTTTTTGTTCAGGACAAGTGACTTTTTGAAAGTCACTTGTCCTGGACAAGTGGATTAAAAAATATTTGAGCAGCCCTGAAATGATGCACACATACACATGTGTATGCACCACAAGGACTTAATGTGTTAAAATACATAAATTTGCTATTTCTGCCATTGTTCCGAGTAAAAATTCCTGTACTTATCAATCTTCTTTAAATTTGAAACCATCTCTATCTTCTACATATTTGTAGACAATCTAGGTGACAAACTATAAGGATCCTGATTAGACAAATAACTCAATAGCTCAGTTGCTTTCGAGGCGGGAGATTGTGGGTTGGATCCCTGGCTGGGTCATACCAAAGACCATTATAAAAACAGTACAAGTAGCTCCCTCGCCTGACGCTCTGCATTATAAGGGTAGTGCCAGGAAGGTAACTGTAACGCCCAGGTAAGTATGTCTGTTAATTGATACCTATTTTGTCACAATAAAAGAAGTTGATTGTTTACCTTCACCATTACCTTCACATGACCAGGATCCAGACAAAGTTTCAAGACAAATATTTTCCTGCACTCATAGTGTTCCCCAAATACATGTTTATCTTTGTTACATAGAACATTTTATTCTTTCCAAATAAACATGTTACTTAGCCCTTTACTCCATAGCCTGTTTCTAGTATTGAAGACAGGTAACCACTTAACTCTTTCCTCCCTAAAGCTTTAAATGGACAATTCCAGTTTCGATTTTAGTCTAGTCCATATATGACTTTAAAGGGTTGTTTTTGTCAATGTTTGGCATTATGACAAACAGTGAAGACCCTGATCAGAGGGCTCCTTTTGGAGCCCTCTGATCTGGGTCTTCACTGTTTGCACAGGACAATTGTACTATTCACATGTACACTGTTTGAAAAGGACGCCTATAGGCGTGACTAGGGTTCAAAGGGTTAAGGCAGGTTGAAAGTAAAGCAGAATGCACCTACAGGTGCATTCTGCTTTACTTTCAGTCTACGGAAATCTACCATCTGCTAGGATACAGAAAATATTTCTTATAGTATATATTTAGCTTGGGTTTCAATATGGCCTCAAGAGTGTTCAAAAGCTAATCTGACCTAATGACCTACTTTTTCATCTGACATAGATGTTGTGCATGGTTGCCATGACAACAAGACCATTAGCCCGACCAACTTTCTTTGAATAACTTTTGAAGCTTGAACGAATAGTATGTTTTTGAACAAGTTTAGTTACCCTTGGGCTTTTGGTTTCAGAGAAGAAGTCGTTTGTTATTGTTGACTGACAGACGCACAGACAGATGGACGTTCCTACATTGAACCTTTGTGTAGCTATTTCCTTGGATCTTTTTTGTGTGGCTAGCCACATAAAAGAAAACTCATTTTTGACCTAACTTTGGAATATAATGATCTAGACCCTAACCCCATTCAGGTTCATGTCACCAGAGATTGCCAGGTTAATGTCACAAAGATGGCCAGGTAACAGTTTTTCTCTTTAAAAGTGTCTAGGGATTTCTGTTGTTCTCTTACCCACACAAAGGTTAAATGTTAGCGGGGATGGTCAGATGATAGATGCCGGACAGAGCCGTATCACAAAAGCTCACCTTGAGCACTTTGTGCTCTGCTCAGCTAAAAATATGACTCAACTCAAATGTCAACTGGTATTCTCCATTTGAAATTTCAGGAAAGAATGAGTTAACATGCAAGGTATTCACAGAGCTCCAGATAAGGGGAGTATTTCAAAAACTAAAATCTTTATTTTTGCTTTAAGTCCTATGGTATCACTACTCACTAGAATCGTCTCTTCGAGACGATTCTAATGAGTAGTAAACCATATGGTTTGGTGCTGAAATGAGTGAGAAATTGTTGGATTTGTTCAGTTTACTCCCTCTAATCTGGAGCCCTGTATTCATAGATCAACAGTTGCATACTGTTTGGCATACTCTTCTATATCTGTCTGGGTATAGTCTGATAAAATCACCAAATTCTTTGTTTCTCCTGTCTGACCATCATCCAACACTATTGATATATTAGCTGTCTCTACATTCTGTCCCTCCCCTAAAACCAGGGAATTTCTACTCAGAGAACTGCCCTCCTGCATAACCAGTCCATCGGTCATGTCTGAACCATCAACAAACAGCTGCTGATGCTGGCCCACCCCATACACATCGCTACTCTGACTAGTGTATTCCCCTTGCGTTAACTCCCCTGATTGTGATGTCACAAACTCATAATTCACACTTTCATTATCTAATGATTCATACTTAGTCCTTACACTTCCAACCTCAGTTAGTTCATTGCTAGACTTCATGATCCTCTTAGCCACTGTATAGATCGGTTCCTTGTGAACTCTCTCAGTTTGACCACCACTCTGATATTCCGTGTTTTTATTTCGCATGTAAACAAGGTCGGGATTTTTAATCCTGATATCTTTAGCCTCTTCCTTAACTATACCATGTTTTTTCCACATGTGACGATAGTATGGCCATAACTGAGAGAACCCATATTTACAAAGTGGACAGAACACCTGTTTTTCTCCTGTATGAGTCAACTCGTGCTTTCTCCTATCTAGTTCTGCTTTGAACATTTTAGAACAATAGGCACATTTCAATGTTGGTTCAAAGTGGCGGCTACGATGATTGTCTCTTGTGTCTGCTCTGAAGAACCGTTCCTCACATACATCACACACATAGTTCCTTTCTTGTCTGTGTTTGTTGTTAATATGCCTTTGCAATATGTAGCATTCCCTGAAATGTCAAATGTGATATCAATTTTAACCCTTTCAACCCTAAATTTCTCTTGTGGGTATCAGGGCTCCAGATAAGAGGGAGTTAATTGAACAAATCAAGCATTTTCTCACTATTTCAGCACTAAATCCTATGGTGTGACTACTCATTAGAATCGTCTCGAAGAGATAATTTTAATTAGAAGGCACACTGTACGGATAAATTCAGAAAAAAAGGTTTTAGTTTTTTAAATACTCCCCTTATCTGGAACCTGGGTATTTATAATCCTTTTGGACTCTTCTAGTACAGGTAGTTTGAACCAGTCTACTGTTACATTTTTGATTGACAACAAAAACCAATGAAAAAATCAAACAGTGCAGACCCTGATCCGAGGGCTCCTATAGGAGTCCTCTGATCAAGGTCTACACTGTTTGCATATGTAATCAGTAATATCTACAGAGGGCTGTAGGGTTGAAAGAGCTAACCCTTTACTCGATAGCCTTTTTCCAGTTTTGAAGACAGGTGACTACTTAAAGCAGGTTTAAAGTAAAGCAGAATGCTCCTAAGGAGTATTCTGTTTTACTTTCAACATGCTTTAAGCTAAAACCTGGAAAGATACTGGAGATGTCTTCTATTTTTTTTATGTTTAGGCTTCTGAGATTGAAACTTATTTCTTCAGTGTAAAATTATTTAGAGGCGTAGAAAGGCACATTAATGGAGTAATAAATATTTACCTGCTTGTTATAACTTGAATTTGAAAATAAATAGAATTTGTTTTTTAGAAAAACAAGAATGCCCTTTCAATAAACACTTATGCCCCCGGTGTCATCCTTGACAATATATTCAGATTTTTTTTTCTAAGTCCAATTTCGGTCAAGGTCAAAATCAAGGATAGGTAATATGGGTGGATTGGTAGTGATCCAAGGCAACAACTGTATAAATACCAAAGCATTGTTGTCAGTTATACTGATGGTAGACGAAACGGTAAAATCTATTTAACCAAGAAATAGCCCATTTAAAATATTCTAAGTCCAAATTAGGTCAAGGTCAAGGTTAAAATCAAGGTTAGGTAATATGGGTGGATAGGAAATGGTCCAAGGCAACAACTGTATAAGTATCCAAGCATTTAAGTAAGCGGTGTTGATACTAGACAAAACGGTAAAATCTACTTAACCTGTTACGGACGGACGGACAGGACGATTACTATATGCCTCCGCATCTATAGATGCCGGGGGCATAAAAACCTGCGTCTCCAGTGTTACCCCTATAAGGCTATCCCTTAAAATGGTTACAGTCTAAATTTCAAACAACATTAATACTTTCTCATACATGTAGTTAATCTGTAAAAGTTTACAGCAAATCCCTGTAAAAGTGTAGGTGAAGTAAATTACACACAAATTTACCTATAAAAGATCTATTCTATGTACGAACAAAATTCATAGCAACCTAACTTCTGTCAAACTGGTTGCATCCCAAATTGAAAACCATATGAACACCATTAAAATAAGTAATAAATCTGTGAACTTTTGGAGCAATCCTTCCAAAGTGTAGAAGTTAGCTGCACAAGATGCTTAAATCTGGATATATTCTATGCAGGAAAATTTCAAAGTGCCATAACTTTTGTCAAATTTGTCAAAGCCCAAGTTTCAAACCACATGAGCATCTTTATATATTCCTAATTCTTCTGTGAAAGTTTGGAGCAAATCAATTCAATAGTGTAGAAGAAGTTAGCTTCACTAGATTTTTTCCCTATATATTTTATGTATGAAAAGGGCCATAACTTTGTCAGAAGGGCCACAGCCCTAATTCCAAACCAGATAAGTATCTTCCCATATAAGTTGTTCATCTATGAAAGTACGAAGAAAATCCCCCCAAGTAGTGCAGGAGTCAGTTGCACAAGAATTTTTACGGACAGACAGAAAACACAATATCAGTATGTCTACCCCCTATATAGGGGACACATAATAATGCAAGAAGAGATTTAAACTAATACAAGTCAAAAGTAGGATATAAAGCCCCAATAAGAGCTTTCAGCTTTACTTTTATCTTATTTTAAGCAGTTATGTACACATACATTGTCAAAATGTCCAATACGTAACTTTGAGAGAAAACAGCAGACAACAATTTTAAGCAGACAATATTGCAGCAATGAAAGTGTTAGACATAATTTTCATGTTTGGGAAAGTGCAGCAAGCATTGTTGAACATCTACCCATATAAGTTGTTAATCTGTAGAAGTCTGGAGCAAATCCTCTCAGTAGTGTAGGAGAAGTTAGCTGCAAACAATTTGTTCCCCTATATATTCTATGTAGGGAAATAAATCAAAAGGCCATAACTTTTGTCAAAAGGGTTGCAGCTCAAATTCCAAACCACATGTATGTTTTCCTGTATAAGTTGATGTACATTTTCCTGTATAAGTTGTTATTCTGTGAAAGTTTAAAGCAAAACCATTACAGTAGTGTAGGAGGAATTAGCTGCACAAAATTTCCTACAGACAGACTGACAGACGGATAGAAACCATAACATCAATATGTCTCCCCCTATATAAGGGAGACATAAATACAGCTGTATATAGGCCATTTACAGTTTTGAATAAGGAGTAAAGGTCAACCAATAGAAGACCAGTATGATTAGACTTACATGAATCCACTTCCACAAAGGTCACATACATATGGGACCTCTCCTGTGTGTTTTCTCTTGTGGGTATCGAGGTACTGCTTACGGAAAAATGCAGCTGAACACTGGTCACATTTGTATTTTCTCTCCCCATGTTGCCTCAAGTGAGCCTGGAAATAAAACATTAGAAAGCTTTTAACCCATTGTATGCTGGGTAATATTTGGCGGCCATTTTGAAATGTCGTCTGCAGCGGGTATAACTCAAATATTTGCAAAATATTTTAGCAGTTTCCATTAGAATATTGACTTAGCTACAAACAGTTTTGATCTCAGATCAGGCCCCACAACGAGAGGCCTGATCTCAGATCAAAACTGTTTGCCTAGAGGTACACCTAAAAGTGTATCCCGCATGAAATGGGTCAAATCAGCAAACCCTTCTGCTTTACTTACCTCCTACAATAAGCAGTTCAGTTAATAAACAAGACTGTTTTTCAATAAATGCTTATGCCCCTTGTGGCATCCTTGCCAATATATTCACAATTATAAGTCCAACTGGGCTCCAGATAAAAGGGAGTAATCTGAACAAATCCAAAATTTTCTCACTCATGCAGCACAAAATCCTATGGTGTTACTACACATTAGAATCGTCTCTTCGAGACGATTCTATTGAGTAGTAACACCATAGGGTTTAAAGCGAAAATAAAGGTTTTAGTTTTTGAAAAACTCCCCTTTTCTGGAGCCCTGGTCCAAATTAGGTCAAACTCAAATTAAGGTTGGGTGATATGAGTGTGTTGCCAAGGCAACAACTGTATCAGTATCCTAGCATTTGTAACAGGACTGAATGAAAAAATCGTGGCCTGACCGAAACTCGAACCCAGGGTCTCTGGCTCATCTAACCACTGAGCTACCGAGCCACCCGGTTTAGGACTTATTGATTATCCACCAGATACCTGTACACACCCAAGTAACTCCCGCTACACATTCTAGTAAACAGTGTTAATGGCAGGTGAAATGGTAAAATCTAGTTAACCAAGAAAAGGCCCAACATTCTAAGTCCAAAGAGGTCAAGGTCAAATTGAGGTTGGGTGATATGGGAGGATGGGAAATGATCCAAGACAACAACTGTGTAAGTTTCAAAGCATTCTAGTAACAGGGCTCCAGATAAGAGGTAGTTATTTCAACTAATCCAACATTTTCTCACTCTTTTTAGCACCAAATCCTATGGTGTTACTACTCATTAGAATCGTCTCAAAGAGACGATTCTAATGAGTAGTGATACCATAGGGTTTAATTCAGAAATAAAGATTTTAGTTTTTGAAAAACTACCCTTATCTGGTGCTCTGTAGTAAGTGGCGATTATGCTAAACGAAGTGGTAAAATCAGAAAAAATCTTGTACGCACTGGCGTGCGAACAGGAAAATCCCTAAATGCGTAAGTTTCTTTCGATACCGATACACCGGGAGCATAAAAATTAAACATCTATAATAATTATCATACAAGAGCTTTCTAATTTACTTTCCTCCAATGATAAGCAACTGTGCTTATACCATTAAACATCCACTATATACATTGTAGGAGCTTTCTGCTTTACTTTTGTCCTGCATTAAGCAGTAATCTGTCTTAAAGGGAGACCCATGAGCATGTTTTACGCTTTACCTGATAGCCTAGTTCTAGAATTGAAGATAAGTGACTACTTAAAGCAGGTTGAAAGTAAAACAGAATGCGCCTTAAGGCGCATTCTGCTTTACTTTCAGCCTGCTTTAAGCTATCATGTGCTAGAATATAGGAAATATTCCCTATAATATATATTCATGACTGACTAAATTTGAACCATTTTCTTCAGCGGAGGAATAAATCATATTCGCTAAAAGGCTGTTCAGGGGTGTAAAAATTTCAGAATTGTTACTCGCCCTGCTTGGTGATAATGACATTTTGCTCATTAGTTTCTGTTGTAAATAATCAGAAAATCTGCTCGCCCTGGCAAAATATTACTCGCCATGGCGAGCGGGCGAGTAGAATTTTACACCCCTGCTGTTCTATGGGGGAAAGGGTTAAAGAATATCAGCTTAAGACAAGTTTTACTTTACAGTCAATCTAATATAAAGCGACAACTGATTGAAAACTCACAAAAAGAAATCAAGTTCATTTTATGATGAAAGCCAATCCTGATAAGTTTCAAGCCATTTGTATTCAGGATGCCATCTCTAGTTTTAACATAAATGACGCTGTCATTGAGTGTGAAGACAATGTTACCCTTCTCTGGGTTAACATTGACTTCATGCTCAATTTCAGTAACCATGTTTCCGAGATGTGTAAGAAAGCATCAAGGCAGCTAGCTGTACTAAAGAGATTAATGATTTGGATTTTTTTTTTACTAAAAATGGCAAAATCTCAGTTTTTTAACTCTTTCATTCTATCAAATTTTAACTATTGCCCATTAGCCTGGCACTTTTGCAACCAAGCTAGCACCAACAAAATGGAAAAGATCCAGGAACGGGCCTTGAGATTCATCAACGATGACTTCTCTTTGCCCGTTCGGGATCTTTTATCCAAAAATAAAAGGACTTTCTTGCACATCTAAAGACTTAAAACCATGGCTTCAGAAGTTTTTAAAATTTTGCACAAATTATCTCCAACCTATATACATGATCTTGTTAATTTTAGAGACTGTAAATTCAATTTCAGGAAGCAAAATCTAGCCATACAGCCCCGAGTGAATGAATCAAGGTACGGACTTAAATCATTTGGACATGAGGCCATCAAGCTGTGGAATAGTCTTCCAAATGAGCGCCGAGCTGCGGAATCTTACCCGCAGTTCAAAAGACTACTCCACAGATGGGATGGCAACATGTGTGGATGTTCTCTGTGTTCGTCCTAGTTTTTTGTTAATTTTATCCTTTGTGTGTTTTAGAAGTTTTCCCTAAGTTTCTACCTTTTTTTTTATTCTGTTTGCTTGCTTAAGCATCAAATAGCTTTTAAAATTTTGCTTTCTGCATGGGATATATTTTCATTATGTGCTACCCTATTTCATGTAAACATCCATAATTACATGTACTTACCTTAATTTACAATTTAATTGAATTCAATTTACAATTTTAAAATTTTATTTATTAAATTAATTTAATTTAATTCATACAGTACATTTTATATTAATTTTTTGCCAGTGGACTGGCCTTTATGCACCACTCCTCTTGGATTGTGTAGAAGTGGCTTCCTCTGACCGACATAATGTAAATTTTTTATTAATTAACAGTGACACCGACGATCAGTGCAGGGTTTTAATTAGAAACTGCATTGTCCTTTGTAACTGTTAACTATAGACTGGTCAAGGGAGACAATATATGCATTACTTAAATGTAAGTGGGCATGAGTTGTCTCCCATTGACCAAAAAAATATTTTATTTATTTTACTTTTTAACATGCTTAAACCAACTTGCCTACTGTGTTTATTTGCATGCATGCCTGTGATCCTGTTTAATTCTGTTTTATTTGTTTGTTTCTTATAACGTTTACCTATGTTTGTCGGAGTAAAAGCCCTACAGGACTTATGTTAATTTGTTAAACCTATCCGACGTAAAATAAAATTTGTCTTTGTCTATGTCTACTGGTGAAACCGATTTTTACAATAAAATTGCAGGGTTCCAGATAAGAGGGAGTAACTGAACAAATCCATCATTTTCTCATTCAATCTAGCACCAAATCCTATGGTGTTACTACTCATTAGAATCATCTCTAAGAGATGATTCTAATGAATAGAAACACTATAGGGTTTAATGCAGAAATAAAGATTTTTAGTTTTGAAATACTCCCCTTATCTGGAACCCTGATAATTGTGTTACTTTAAGTTAATGATCATTCATTGAAATAGCCTGGGGTTCTATACCAACAGATAATTGCTATCTGTAAGATGAAAATAAGGCAGAACATTCTTTCAAGAACTTTCTGTATTTATTTTATCCTGCAAAAAGGCGGCTAGGCCATCTCCTTTCATTAAGACTAACCATCTTGCATAATATTTAATGAATGCTTAACCCATAAACCCATAGAACGTTTCTAGTTTTAAAAATAGGTATCCACTTAAAGCAGGTTAAAAATAAAGTAGAATGCTCCTTTATAAGGAGCATTCTGCTATACTTTCAACCCACTTTAAGCTCCAAGTTTGATAGGTAGAAGAAATATCTAGAACTACATGATTGTAGTATATTTTATGCTTAAGACATCCTACTTGGGGACTACTTTTCTTAGTACAAAATGAATAATTAGCAACAAGGTATTAAGATAAGGGGGGTATTTCAAAAACTAAAATTTTTATTGTGTATTTAAGGGAGGTAATCAGATATAACTCATATGTATGCAGTAAACCACTGCATTTAGGGAATGGACTGTATAAGAGTGGTTTACTGCATACATATGAGTTATATAAAAAATTTATTTCTCAATAAAACCCTATGGTGTCACTACTCATTAGAATCTTCTCTTCGAGACGATTCTAATGAGTAGTAACACCATAGGATTTGGTGGTAAAATGATTGAAAAATAGTTGAATTTGTTCAATTTACCCCCTTTTATCTGGAGCCCTGCAATAACCAGTGAGAGCATTAGCCAGACTTACATTGAAGCATTGTTTCGTCTTAAATCCCTTTCCACAAGTATCACACTTGTACCTGGCATCTTTGCGATGGGCTTGCTTGTGATACTCTATCATTGCCTTGTTGCCTACTTTCCCACACGTCTTACACACCAGGTTAGTCTGTTTCTGAGAGACAGATTTACTCCCTCTGTTTAATAACTGTTTAGTTCCTTTCACAGTATTGTGGCGTAAGCTTGGTCTCACTTTTGATGATTTTCTTTCACTTTGTATCATTTCAGTTTCTGCCTCCATGTGATCACTTTGCATCGATTCAGCTTCAGCCTTTATCTCCACTTCAGAAGTCGATTCTTGAACAAGAAATTCAGTGTTGTCCTCCTTAGGCTTTCTCTTACGTAACTTCATGCCTTTCTTTTTCTGTATGTGACAATCAATATCCACATCTTCTTGTCCTCTCTTACTGAGGGCCAGAAGTACTTGGCTTGCAGATATATCAGCCGAACTGGCTTCCTCAGCGGGTGCAAGTTCTTTACCACTCTTTGCCACTTCCATCACTTTCTTACCAGTTGAGACACTTGGGTGCTGTGATTTTTCAACATCCTGCTCAACATCAACCTTATCTACAGTCAAATCATCTGTGTTATTATCACTAATTGGCTCTTTCTGTTTCTTCCTTCTGACAGGTGTACATGTCTCCCATTCAATGGACAGTAAGTTGGAGTTTGGTCTGCGATTTCTGACAGGTCTTGATTTTATGAATAAAACTGGTACAGGTTTCCCACCTGGCAATGACTCTGATAGATCTATTTCATTTTTGCTCCCTATAACAGGGTTAACCTCTTCATCAACAACTGTACCTTCTTGTTTATGCTCTTCACTGATTGAAACAGGATCATGACTAGAACTTGGGATAGAGTGGCTATTTGTATCCTCAGTAACAGTTTCACTATCAATAGTATGTGGCATGTGTGTCTCTGTATCAGTTCTATCTTCAATGTTATTTTTATAATCAGTAAACTGGATTTCTTGATCTGTTACTATTGTTTCCTGGTTTTCATCTATAGGTTCTTTACCTGTGTCTATATTCTCTGAGGGTCCAGCATTGATTGGCTGATCTGGAAATGCTGGTGTCTTCATTGTAAGCTGACTTCCATTAGTTGGAACCATTACCTTTTAATAAGAAATAGATTTTTACAACAATGCAAAATCATTTCTAAACAGAAACAAAGATAAACATTTCAAATTGATCCATCTAATCACCTGTATTATACAGTATACATTTTGAGAAACAGCTAAATTGAGAATTTTAATGAACATTCTTAACGATTTACCCCATAGCTTGTTTTTAACCCATTACCCCATAGCCTGTTTCTAATTTTGAAAATATGTGACCACTTAAAGCAGGTTGAAAGTAAAGCAGAATGCGCCCTAATGCGCATTCTGCTTTACTTTCAGCCTGCTTTATGCTATTATCTGCTAGAATATAGAAAATATTTCTCATAAATTTTATTTATGACAGTATAAATTGGAACTATTTTCATCAGTGGAGGAATTAGATAAAGGCGTAAAAATGCGTTTTTATGGGGTAATATTGAAAACAAGTGATCACATACAGTTTTAAGCTACTAATTTACTCTTCCTCAAACAAAAATAATTTTAATTTATAGTTATGATAGTGAATATGTAACATGTAGCATAAAAAAATGTTTTCTTCATTACATGTATAGCCAATAATTGTAGTTTAAAGCAGGCTGAAAGTAAAGCAAATGTGCCTTACAGCTTATGCTGCTTTACTTTCAACCTGTTTTGACCACTTAGTTCACCTGTCTTGGTTAAATAGATCTTTCAAGGTTAAAACATGGCTAAGCTATGGGTATGCTCCACTTAATGTATCAAAATTCAACCATATATACGGTAGATTACAGTTAGATCGACCTGAACTATTTCGAGTTATTTAGGTTTGACTGTATTGAGGGCTCCAGATACTTGAGAGTAAACTCCACTTTTCCAACTTCATCTCCTTTACATGCCTGCACCAAATTATATGGTGTGACTACCCATTAGCATTGTCTCTTTGGGACAATTCTAATGAGTAATCACACCATAAGGTTCGTTAAAGATGTAAATATTTCTAGTTTTTGAAATTTGGTAAAACTCTCTATTGCGACCACTGAAAAGGCTAATTAACTACACCTAAAACACAAGTGACAGATTTAAAGCAATTTAGGTAAACATAAAAATTGAAAAAATAAAAAGCTAATTTCTGTTTAATGTTCATGTTTCTTTAACCTTATTCTCCCTGAAACCTCAAATGGATCATTCTAGTTTGCAATTTAATCTAGTCCATATTTAACTTTCTAGGGTTGATTTTTACAATATACATGTATGTCAAAAGATCCTGATCATATGGCTCCTTAAGGAGCTATATGATCAGGGTCTACACTGTTTGCATAGGACAAGTGTACTCCTCACAGGTACACTGTTTGCAAATGATGCATATATGCGTGACTAGGGTTCAAAGAGTTAAGCAGCCTACTGCATTAAACACCTGATAGATGTCATAATTTACTGGCTGTTATAGATAATAGAGAGGTTTTACTATACTCCCGTTATTTGGGACCATGCTGTATGTGAAAAGTACAGTTGCCTACTGAGGAAAAATTATTATTTTTACCTGCATATCAGATACAAATTTTAACCAGTTAACTCCCAGCATGTTGATACGATCCATAATGACAGTAGCGGTAGCATCAAACAAGTGGGCATCCTTCTCATCCATCTCAAATGTTACAAGGCCATCAACACCTCTCACAATATTCCTTACATTGACTGGGGTCAGCACTGGCCCCGTATCCTCTGTCTCCATCACAGCTTCCTTGCTCCTAGTAGAACTTTCTGCTGACATATCGTGATCAATTGCATCATGAGTACTATCAGAAATATCATTTATAGATCTTGCAGTTGCCTTTAGAATCCTTTCAAAAGAATCATTTTCTGACTCGTGGATATTTACTTGTGCATAGCTGCATTTGGAATCATATTTTGGGAAGGCTGTTTTGGTCACATGATCAAAGTAATAAGAGCCACCTTGGTTATGCTTCATGCAATGGGAGTGAAGTACACAGATTGTCTCGAATGTTCTCAGACACCCTCCACATTTATAAGTATCTGACTTCCTGTTGCGTCCTGAAACAAGCTGTTTAAGCTTCTCTTTGGGCAAGTTAGGTAAACGACAAAGATGTGAAGCCATCTTGATGTGGGGCCTGTCATCAACCTAGAATGAAAAGAAAGCAAAGTTAACCCATTACCCCATAAATAGTATTAAATACCCCTTTTTACGCTTTTCATTTATTCCTTCATGGAAGTACATATTTCTAATTCACACAGTCATAAATTTATATCTTAAGATATACATGTATTTGCTATATTCTAGCAGATGGTAGCTTAAAGCAGACTGAAAGTAAAGCAGAATGCGCCTTAAGGGGCTTTCTGCTTTATATTCAACCTGCTTTAAGTGATCATCTAGATCTCCAAAACTAGAAAGAGGCTATGGGGTAATGGGTTAAAGTAATATGAATACTGACTTGGTAAAAAAGATACCAATTTGAACAAGAGTTGTCAGAGAGACAACAAAGCTCGAAAGCAGAGTCTAAGGTTAAGGTCATTTGGGTCACACTTGTGCGTGCATGGATAGGTCTTGTCCATAGGTTGTTCAGGGATAAAAAAATATTGTCCAAGCCACTTGTTCTGCAGGAGGAGTGGCTTCTGAAATAAACTCATTCTTATAGAATGCTACTGGTCCTATATTATGAAATAATTTGTTAGGAAAATTAAAGAGTTTATTCAACTTTATTGACATGAATTTTTATCATACTTTTCTGGGAGTTTTTACTCTACTTCACAAATATATCCTCTCTTTTTAGATCTTGGTTCTTTTTATTCTCTACTGTACATAAATTTACACAAATCCGCCGTCAAAGTTGACTACAGATATAGTACTATGTCTAGCAATGCCAGACGCCGAAAGGGGGCATGGCCGTCGGGGATCTCATTAATATGCATGACTCAATGGCTTTCAAACAACAATACGCATATTTTTTTTCGAGCTTAAACACCCCTTCTTTAAAGCGAGATCGGGATCAGTCCACATGGCCACTCGAAGTTTTCAATACTGAAAAACTGATATAAAAAAAGTCAAATGTGACATTTATATTAAACAATGTAATGAAAAAAGTGATTTCTGAGGCACAAATTGTGTCATTTTATTTTTTCCTTTTTTTTTCAAGTGTTGTACTTTAACATCATTTTTTTCTTTCTTATACATGTTTAGGTCACAAACACAAACTCTCCCAGAATTTTTTTTTTTTTTAAAAATCCTTTGGCATTGCTACTATGACTCGGCGCCTGTATAGCTCAGTGGTAGAGCGTCCGCTTGCAGTGCTGGAGGTTGCGGGTTCAATCCCCGGCTGGGTCAAACCAAAGACTTGAAAATTGGTAGTAATGGCTTCCCTCCTTGGCGCTCAGGATTTCGGGTTAGCATTACGACTGGTTCGTCGGTGTCAGGATAAAGTGACCGGCCGGGTACAGTCCCATCGGTGCACCTAAAAAGTGCCCCTTATCATAATCATCAGAATTGATGGCGTAGAAGTAATAAATAGAAATAGAGGTCAGAAAGGGAAAAGTGAAACTCCAGCCCCATAACACTATTACAAAATCCATCTTCTTTCCATGTTGTTGAAACAACAGATGAAGTTTTGAATATTATATATGCGAAAATCAGTGAGATGTTCCAATTACAAAATATGTTGATTTGGCCTCAAATCAGCTCAATATACCTGGTCAGGATGACAAAAATAAACATTGTTATACTATTTAGAAACAAAAAAACCCGACCTATGTGCTATTTAAAGGACACTTTCAAGCTTGTTAACTAGGTTAATATTTACAGACTTTTCCTCAGTCCATTGATGGACACCCCCCCCCCCCCCCTTGTCTGGATAGGTGTGACTTTTAACTGTTAAAGCATGCATCACATGCTATACCAATCTCAATTTACCTGGTGAGGCCAATATTATACTCATGCTCTAGTGATTCTCAATGGTTATTTCTAACCAAACTTTCAAATATAAAGGTTGGGTCTCACACGAGAAGCTTCAATGGTTCTTTGCTACCCACATGTCCATAAGATCCATGCTTTTTGCAAGGAAATTGTCTGGCAAGGCGTTATGCTCAAAAGGTCGTCAGGAGATGTCTTTGATTTTTTTTTTAAATTTTGGAAATGTGTTGTGATGTTTGGACAGTTGATTAGGCCTTAGGGTTTAAATGCGTTTGGTATCCGCACAATGCTTGAGTCTTGACATGTATGAACTCTTAACATGTGGACTAGACTACAGTATCTTGGTGATTGTGTTCCGTGTTTACTTGCAATAAATATAGGAAATACCTAGAGTCCTCATGATTTCAGTAGCGACAATGATGCAAATGGCGGAAATGGAAATAGGGGAGATAACTTATTACGGCTTTTGAAGATCTTGAATATTCGTCCTAATCTTGTTCGTAATTGCAGTTAAAGAGGTCATTTCACCATTTCGCTAACCCCAATTTTTATCACCCATGGCAAATATCGTAGTTTAAATTTATTTACCATAAGTATGAAATATACTTCAAATTTAGCGTAAAAAAGAAGTATTTAAAATGATAAAATTATTGAAGATACATCTAGATCTATAATGTCAGGTACGTAGATTATCTATATACGTTCCTGATAATGTTCAGTTCTTCTACTTCTACTTTGTATAGTCGACATCACAATTCTCCAACACTTTTTACACCAATGGTGCAGTTAAAAGTAGAAAACATTACTCAAAACTTTATCGGTTGTTAGGAGATTCAGTGGGAAGTCGCTTTGTAGCCGGGTGTTCTTATAAAGAAACACTCGCCCCGACCCGGGTTTGAACCCGGGTCGCCAGGTTCGCAGTCATGCACTCTACCACGTCGCTATAACAGCGCGTTTGTACAGCGAGGCCGTACAAGTCATGATAACCCTACACACTATACTCCCCCGACAACTTGAAATTCGTCCCGAATTTCTATATGGGTATGAGAACGACTGGGGGTCGAACTCGGACCATATACAGTCACAGAAACCACGTTGGGCGCCAAATGTAGCCGGGTGTTACACTCGCCCCGACCCGGGTTTGAACCCGGGTCGCCAGGTTCGCAGTCATGCACTCTACCACGTCGCCATAAAAGCGCGCTTGTACAGCGAGGCCGTACAAGTCATGATAACCCTACACACTGTGACAGCTTCATCTTTTGACGGGTATGATGTAAACGTCATTTTGTTTTAACCCTTATCCTGCGGTGATGTCGTCTGCTTTGACATTGTCGTCTGCAAAGTTTGTTAAATTTAGATTTATATTTTGTTTAAGTAAATAAACCCAAAGACGAGTGTCAAACAGTTTGGATCCAGATCAGACGCCGCGTTACGCGGCGTCTGATCTGGATCTAAACTGTTTGCAAAAATCAATAAAGTCGCGACCAGCAGGCAAAGGGTTGACGGCTTGGTAAATTCGTTTTGAATGCAGAAGATCGCATTTTGAAACGTGGTAATATTGTCATTTTTGTGGATTTTTATCGATTTTTTTACATTTAAAAACTTTTTTGATAAAATTATTTTGTAACGAATTATCCGGTGGAACGAATTACCCAAAACCCCACAAACCCCGCAAACCCCGGAATTACCCAAAACCCCATCAAAAATCAACTGTAGGGGTAGTTTACAGCCACAAACCTTGAAATATCTATTAATTATGTTATTATAAGGTGATATAAGTTCAGATTATACAAAAAAAAATAAAAAAATATATATATATTTTTTTTACCCCTCTTAGAAAGGGTTAAATCACACAAAAATGGAAGTGATAATGTGGAAATATAAACAAACATTACCTTCGTAGCACATTTTATATGTCCGTGTACATCCCATTCAAACGAGATCAGCACCGGTCGAAGTTAATCCACCACAACCCCATTTATTTTCACATCTCGACCACAAAGCCCGCCTACAACTCTTTATAAATGTTTTGTCAAGCAACACACACTAAAAAATTAAAGACTTTCTTCACCGGTTACATTTGACAATCTTTGAAAAGTGGCGTGATGCTGCAATTTTCGTCCATTTGAGCCGATTCTTGCCTGATCCGCACCGGCCCTAGTTATTCCACCACAAACCTCATTTATTTCCACATCTCGAAAAAAAACACCTCTAGAAGTCTTTATTAATGTTTTGTCAAGCACCACACACCAAAACATTATTGAATTTCGAATCCTGAACCCTATGACAGTCTTTAATAGCATTTACCATGACAGTGTGTACATTTTAACTCTTTGAACACTCGTCACGTATATATTTGTCCTTCGTAAACAGTGCACTTGTTGAAAGTACACTTGACACCAAGTAAAACGGGTAGACCCAGATCAAAGGGCCCTAAATATCTCGCGATGTGATTTGGTTCTAAACTGTTGCGATATATCGTTCATAGTCTCATGATTTTTTTACAGAGTCTAGACAGCGAGAGAGAAGAGATATAATAGAGAGAGGGTCCGAGACATAGAAAAAGAGAGATATGACAAAGGTAAGAGAAATATAGCAAAGAGAATGAAGGATCTTCTTTCTTTTTGCTATTTTCTGTCATCCTCATCATATCTCTGTTTTTCTGTCTTTGCCTTTATTCTCACTCTCTTTTCTCCAGCTCTCTCGCACTCTCTATCTTGCGAGAGAGAAAGAGCGAGAGAGCGATAGAGAGAGAGACAGACAGACAGAGAAATTCAGAACAATGTCAACTCGCGATCCGCAGGATAAGGGTTAATTGCAACTTCAGGTTCACTGATCGTTATCTACATCTAACAACTACCCAGCTGTGTTAATTGGTTTGCAATGAACATTCTCTGATAAGGGTGTGTGTACTGATACCAATTGTCACAGTAGGGAACCACTACATAGGTGTACAGTTAATTGCCAGGGGCGAAGCCTCTCATGAAAATATAACCCTCTTCACGAAATGGATTAAATTCAATCTTATACTGAAAAACACAGTAACTCTATAAATTTATGCGTATAAGCCACTTTAAAAAAAACGAAAAAAAAGCGGATTTGAAAAGTGGCGTGATGATGCAATTTTCGTCCATTGGAATTGATTCTAGCCTGATCCGCACCGGCCATAGTTATTCCGCCACAATCTCTATTTATTTTCACATCTCGATAAAAAAACTTCTACAAGTCTTTATTAATGTTTGGTCAAGCACCACACACAAAAACATTAATGAATTTCGTATCCGGAACACTAGGACAGCTTTTGAAAAATAGCATTTGCTACGATTTCCGTCATCCTCTATAATTCGAAATCATTAGGTGCCGTGTGTCCTTTGAAAACAGTGCACTTGTTGAAAGTACACTTGACACCAAGTAAAACGTGTAGACCCATTTCAAGGGGCCCCTAAATGATGAAAGCGTAAGTGTGTGCTCTAGTCACGCATACATATTTCTGTATATTTCTGTAAACAGTGTACTTGTTGAAAGTACACTTGTACAAAGAAAATAAAACATATGTCGTAGTAACATCACCGAAGTTCGGAAGGAGATGCTTGTTCAGTTCAGTCCAGCATCATAAAGCACAGCACAGCTTGATACTTGGTGATTAGATCGCCCTTATCAGGGTATGTTTATTACAAACAAATTATCACAGCAGGGTACTAATTGATAGATGTAGATCGATATAGAGGCTAATGATAGCTGTGCATTTAACCCTTATGCTGTGTATCGCGAGTTGACTGTTATTTTTTCAAACAGTTTGGATCCAGATTTGATGCTGCATAATGTCGCATCTGAACTGTATCCAAACTGGTTAATAGTTATCACTGAGACTTTTTTTTATTGAAATATGTACAAATCTTATTTAAATATTGTTTGCAGACGACAATTTGTGAAGGCCCATTTTTATCGTTATATGTAAACAACAACATCACAGTGTTGAAATGGATCAGCTACATCCCTTATCTACCTGTAAGTAAGTAAGTAAATAATTTATTATTGTGACATGTGCATAGTACAAAATGTTTTTAACAAAATATTGTTTAAATACAAACAATTTGCACCCGGCCCAGTGGGCCTATAAGTCACCACCAATTTAAACATACTGACTGTCTTGCACATTTGTATATACATTTAACTCTTTACCTGATAGCCTATTACTTAAGATAGGTGACTACTTAAAGCAGGTTGAAAGTAAAGCAGAATGCGCCTTAGGGCGCATTCTGCTTTACTTTTAGCCTGCTTTAAGCTATCATTTGTTATAATATAGAAAATATTCCCTATAATACATATTCATTACTGATTAAATTGGAACTATTTTCTTCAGCGGATGAATAAACCATATCCGCTAAAAGGCGCTTCTATTGGGGAAAGGGTTAACGAATATGTAGTTAACAAAACATGATACAGTGGCGAAACTTGCAGTTAATCGCAAACGCTGGCGATTTGCTTCAACGATCCAGCTGATCACAAACTCGCCTGTTGAGACAGAATAACGGTTTACCCTGTAGCATTTGTCCTTTAAAAGCTTAAGTTGATATTTCAACCATACTATTACTATTATAATTGCGACATCCTAATTTTGATTGAAAATAACGTTTCTTCTTACAATATACGCTTTGACTAAATATTTTGCAAGTTGTCGTGGAATTGAAGTCATAGCAGTTGAACGTCTTTGATCTATAGGACTGTTTTCAGTGTCGTCGAATAAACTATGAAACTGGGGTTCTCTTCTATGTCATTGTAATAACTACAATTAAATAAGAAATGAACCTCATCTTCTACGCTGTCGATATCACAAAATCGACATAGTCTTTGGTCACGTGATTCACCTATATATCTGCCTGTTTCAATTCTTAACGGTAAAATACCTGATCTGAACTGGCTTAATAATGAGCGCTCATATTTGCTGAGGTTCATTTTCACATAGTATTCACACCCAAATGTATGTTTGAAACGTCTGTATGTTCTAAGTTTTTGTACTTTTTCAACTTCGTGAGACCAGATATTGCTATAGTAGTTATGGATCATCATATTAGCCTGAGAAATACTGATAACGGTTTTCCTATCAAACGACTCTATTAGACCTAATTAATACCTAGTACCCATGATGCCCTAGGTGCCTCTGGGTAATATGATATGATGTATCAATTGTGTATCTACCACAATATACCGTCCAAAAGACATCCTGCTGAGCCAAATATAGGCCTTTAACCCTTACCGTCCTAAGGGCGACATGGGCAATATTTGCAAACAGCTTGTCTCCAGATAAGACGCCACGTTGTCGTGGCTTATAGCGACTTGGCTAACAATTGCACATGCGTGACAGTTGTATCTAGACCAGCGGACCAGAGACCACGTAACGCTGCGTCTGATTTGGAATATGTTATAAAGTTTAATTAAGATCCGAAATTAAATGTTGCTGCTTCCGAAGACGAAATATTTTAAGCATACGACACTTCAGAATGATAAGGATTAAAACAGAATAGAAATCCAAACTGTTTGCTACTATATTACTTTAGTCATATAACTCGAACATATTCAACAATAGAGACAATATATGTGTTTTTGCAAACAATAAACCATTAAAGTATACAAAGCGAAAATGTCTAGAGTCGACCGATCAGGATCTGCACTGTTAGTTATTGACAGCAACCCATAACAGTCATCAATGTACACGCATTAATTGGAAACTGGTGTTAAGGAGGCGATTTGGACAAGTTTAAATTGAGAAATAAAAACAAGAGACGACAATTGTTTGAAGCAATTTACAGCCTTTCAAATTACTCGATGTGTGATTCGGAGCAACACTGACTGCACATGATAATGAAGATGCGTTGGGCGCTGTGTTTATCTTCTCTAATGTATGGAAGGCCGGTGCGCCATGCTAAATGCTAAATGCGAATTGCTATATGCGAAATGCTAAATGCGAATTGCGAATTGCTAATTAAGTACAAAACTCTATTAGGGGGTGTTTAATGCTAAATGCTATTTGTAAAATGCCAAATGCTAAATGCTGATTGCGAAATGCATTTTTCGAAATGCCATTTGCGAATTACAAAAATGCAATTCGCTAATCTCTTAATGCCAAATGCGAATTGCTGTACTAAGGCCAAACAAAAATACCTCTGTTTCCGGTAACCCGACCGACCCTAGTTTTCCCCTCCGACCCTAAACTTTTTTTTTCATTTTTCGAATCATACCAGTTTCAGTTTAATGGTAATTTTGGTACTGATGGGACCTATCATTTAATAATTTGAATTGATATTTTTAAGGTATTTTATTTATAGCCCAGGGCTCTGCACAATAAAATACATTCATATGTTTTATATATGAATATGATTATATCAAATACCCCATCAGAAAAGTAAATTGGACTATATCATTATATGATTGTGTTAAAAAAAAGATTTTCCGACCGTCCGTCCCTATTTATTTATTTTTTTGGGCATGTAATAGGAAACACGGATAATTTTTTATTTGGCCTAAATGCGATTTGCTAAACGCTAAAAGCGATATGCTGAATGTCAAATGATTGAGAAAACCCGCAATTTCAGGAAACCCGCAAATAGCATGTCGCAAATAGCAATTCGCATATAGCATTTACTATTTCACAGATAGCATTTCGCATTTCGCATTTGGCATTTTACAACTAGCAATTAGCATGGCGCACCGGCCTTCCATACTAATGCTGTAAATATTTTCTTGAACTAGTGCTCACGTGCATGCAATGGTTAATATTCGCAAACCGTCTAGATTCAGCTTAGACACCTATGTCACAAAAAACAAGCACCCTTATTTTGCGAGAACTACCGGTATATATATACTCGGTAAAAAAAGTCCTGCACACATGGATATTTAAGGTGATAATAATTTTATTAAAAAACGCACAACAAAGATCAATATACAAAATTAAAATTTAATTAAAACTTAATACAGAACTGAAAACGAAAAGAAAATCCCACCTTATATTTACCTTATCGTCTGTGTCTAGTTTTTTTTACACGTGGCTGCTTAAAGCAGGTTTGAATTAAAGCAGAATGCGCCTTAAGGCGCAATCTGCTTTACTCTCAGCCTGCTTTAAGCTTCTATGTACAAGAAAAAAATCCGGAGAAATGGCGTCCTGTTTATGTTCAAATTTGTTTGCACACATAACTGAAATACTGGCGTGACACATTTCTACACTGTAAGTCTTATATTGCATTAAATGCTTAAGTATATTGTTAGAATACATGATCATGCCTAGGAAAGGCAGGGCTGCAATAACTTGACATAAAAAATCCTAAGATTTCCAAATTTGCATTTTTCAAGTGCGATTTTACGAATCGTACCTTTCCCCATCGCAGGGCTGTCATTAGTTGATCTCGAAAATCCTAAGATATATTTTCCTTTTTTTATCATGCTCCATTACTTAAAGTAGGTTGAAAGTAAATCAGAATGCGCATTCTGCTTTACTTTCAGCCTGTTTTCAGCTACCCTCTGCTATGATAAAAATCCGAATATTTCGGAAAAATCCGGAGGAACGACACCCCTGCTGAAAACAATTAAGTGACGACTTAAAGAGGCTCGCAACCGGATTTAGCATTAAAAATAGTAATTTGTAAATATATGTCAAATGCTTATATAAATGGGTAAGATTTAGTTTAGGATAATAAATTCTGTTAAAAAATGCATTTCAAAAATAAAAAAGAAGAAGCTCTGGTGGGATTCGAACCCGTGACCCTCCATGATGCGGAGACAAACATGAAAAATGAGGAAGCGCCTTTATCCCCTCGGCTACCAGCGCTCTCTCTATATATGGTAGCGAATTAAAGTACTTCACTGGTAGCGAATGATAGTGTTTTATTCGGCTCGGGTTTATGTCTGAGCCCGTGTAGAGAAGCAACAACAACAACTATACCGTCAGTTGACGGTATAGAAAAACGATGGAAAATATCTAAAAAAAAACTAAGATTCGGTGACGATTCTTGAGACTTTTTTTGGACTGATCATATTTTCTTAATGTCAGAAGCCAAATAATGCCACAAATTTGCTTTTATTTGAGTATTTATTTTATTTTGACAAGTACATGTACACCATCCGGTTGCGAGTCCCTTTAAAGCAGTTTGAAAGTAAAGAAGAACGCGCCGTCAGACACATTCTGCTTTACTTTCAGCTGTTATATGATAGGATACCGAACATATTTCATATAAGGCATATCCATGACTGTATAAATTGGAACTAATTTTGTCATTAGATACGTTAAAAGGCGTACTTATAGAGAACTGCGTTAAACTAGCTTTAAATCAGTAGTATAGACATTATTGAACGAACTTAATAATGACGACGAAAGGGTTATTTAACCCCTTCACTGCCATGACGTCATCAATTTTAAACAATTGTCGTCTGCTTTTATTTCTAAAATTAAATAATTAGTTATTTTGACTTATGAAATATTGAAATGAGTGTAAAACAGTTTGTATCCTGATCAGACGCCGCGTGACGCGGCGTCTGATCAGGATCGAAACTGTTTTCAAATTACTAGTGTACTCGGGGTAAGGCAGTGAAAGGGTAAAAGTAGACAATTATAATTTGAAGTTGAAAGGTTATTCATTGGAGACAATATGTTACAGCAGTAAAAGTTTAAATAACAATGCTCCCTCTCTACAAAATACCCAGTGGGAGACACATAATAATAATAAATTGACAATTAGGGTTAGGGTTATTGTGTGTGTTGTTCAAAGTTGGTTGTTATAGTCAGGGTTTAAAATAATCAAGTGGTTGGTTAAAGCAAGATGGAAGTAAAACCTATATTCCTTAAGGAGCTTTCTCTTTTACTTTAACATTACTTTAAGCGGTCACACCATCCAGTCTTTTATACAATCAAATATTATCCTTCTTTTTATTGGTCACAACAGAGTGATGTTACTGTTTTCTTCACCGTTTAAAAGAAACTTAAAATTCAATACAATAAAATGTACTAAAACGAATTTTTAAAAAGCTTTTTGATAAATGAGAGCAATGCAAATAGAGGAACATGGTTAGACGGCGTCTGGTCAGGATCCAAACTGTTTGCAAAGAACATACTAGTTTTTGCACAGATGCTTAAACATGTATCTAAAATAATATATTGTCCACAGTACTGGGAGACGGCATGCAGGGCTGCCATAAGTTGACATAAAAATCCTAATATTTCCAAATTTACATTTTTTAAGTGCGAGTTTACGAATCGTTCCTTTACCCCATCGCCTGTCTAGTTTTGTTGACACGTGGCTGCTTAAAGCAGGTTGGAAGTAAAGCAGAATGCGCCTAAAGACGCATTCTGCTTTACTTTCAGCCTACTTTAAGCTACAATGTACTAGAAAAAAAAATCCGAAGATTGAGGAAAAATCCGACAGCACAGTTGATTCCGTAGAGGCTTTCAAAACAGCCATACGAGATTATCGCCAATAATTTGGCGACTCTTCTTATTACCCGTCGTATAAAAGCCTTTATAGGATTCTACCACGTATTGATACAGATACAGATACGGAGAAATGGCAGCCCTGGTCATGCATGCGCTAAATATTATAGAAATGTGGGTTTGCATCCACATCCAGGGGCGGGTGCGGTATTTCCTGTGAAGGGGTAATAATTATTTGTAAATTTTTGTGTTCTTGTACAGAATAAATTCATATTATGAAAATTACATCGACGTTATAGAAATTATTATATTGTTTGATAAGTTCAACCCTTATACAGTGGAGAAGACGTTATTCTTTCCCAATAAACGCGTTAAGGCTAAAAATATTATGTCCAATGCAAACAGTTTGGAGTCAGGCTCCAAACTGTTTCCCACTCAGATAAATATGAGCACCCAGACTTTTCAAAAAGTTTCCATTATTTATTCTTGATTTTATTGCACCGACGTTACGCACAATGTTGGTTAACTTATGAAATGACGTCACTTCTCTTTAAAAGATGAACTATATTTTCTGCGTGAAAAAAGATACCTTTATAAAACTATATATCATTTGAAAGCTCTTCGAATGACGTTTTTAAACATGTGAATGATAATAACTCTATTCAGAATGTAATTCAAATATAGCGCATTGAACAGCGGAAAACAACGAAAAAATGCGTGAAGCAAGGTAACTTGTGCGCATCGTTACTTTTGTTCAGATGCAGACGAAAATATCAAAATGGCGCAAACATTTCCTGAAATTATCACCAAACGTTGGTCTACAAATGCGGTCGATAACGTTATGTTGAATGTTGACGTCAGGTTTAAAACAAATAACATTGCGGCTTCTCAAAGTTTGGCAACGAAATGAAGCAATTCGTCAAAAACGGCTAAAAATAAGAGGTAAGTGTTTTGTAAGTTTTTGGTTCTACATTTTTCCTGTGAATATTGTAATAAAAAACATATTTCTGAAATATTGTCAGCGCCAAGTGTTTATAATTCGTTTTTTTAAGACATTGTCGTTAAAATTGTAAAAATTGTGTATAAAACTGAAAGGCGAAAAAAATGTCACATAAACAGAAAAATGACGTATTTTGACGTTTTTCAAGGTAAATGCTGAAATTCGGTGTAATTTACAATGCTTTAAATAATAAAATGCTTAAACTTGATTGCAAATTATAAATATTGTTTTCTTAAATTTTCCAAAAACGTGTTTACATAACTTGTAACGTTATAATTCTAAAAAATATCTGTAAAATTGAAAGACGAAAAAAATGTCACAAAATTCGAAAAATTACGTATTTTGACGTTTTTCACCGTCAGTATTGTATTTCTATGTATTTTACAGTGCTTTAACTAATTTAATGCTAAAAATTGATTGCAAATTACAAATATTGGTTTCTTACATGTTTCAATGATGTGCTTATATAACTTGTAGCATTAAAAATGTTCAAATTAATGATTTTTTATGAGACGAAAGAAATGTCACACAATTGAAACATAAGAAAGTCAAACCGCGTACTAATCGCAACGTCTAAACTGAATTTATAGTAACGTTAGATTGTATAACGGCTGTCGTACAGCTGTCTCAAGACAACCCTTCGAACTTTTGGTAATTGTTTTGCAACTGCAATTCGCGCTGAAGTCGCAAGGAGTTCATAGAGATATCGAGACACAACCGCATGATTGTTATACGGCATTGCAAAAGTCCTTAAGATGGTCGCACGGTCGTTTGCGCGGTTGCCGTTCAGCGGTCGTTCGGCAATCCTATAAACAGATAAAATCGCAAAGCGATCGCAATAACAAATGAACATGTCGATTATTTATTGTGGTCATCTTATGATTTTATCAGTTTGTACAAATGCTGTGCTTTAATTTAAGGTTGAGGAATGACGATTAGTGATAAAATAAAAGAGCGTCTGGAGAACAGGAAAAGGCAAAGAAGAGAAGAACAGTTAGAGCGATATAGAAAAGCGTCGGAGAATGCGCCGAAAGGGAAGAAAAGTATGATGGTAGCTTAAGGCTAAAAGCAGACACCTGGATCTAGATTGAAAATGAAAATTAAATGAATTACACAATAGACTCCTTCTCATAATCATCAATTTTGATGGAGAGAAGTAACAGTAAGAAAGAAAGAAATATCTCTCTATACAAGACCCCAGATAAAAGGTAGTAAACTGAACAAATCCAACATTTTCTCACTTATTTCAGCACCAAAACCTACAGTGCTACCACCCACCAGAATCGTCTCGAAGAGATGATTCTAATGAGCTGCGACACCATACGGTTTAATGCAGAAATAAAGATTTTAGTTTTTAAATTAAACCCCTTTATTAGGGAAGTAAAACACCGGTTTCCCCTTTCTGTTTCACTCAGGGACTATGTCCCTGGTTTCACTATATAGCGCGACGGGAACCGGGCTGAGCAAAGTACACGGTATGAGTTCACAATCATGACATCACATAGTAGGACCTATGACGTCATAATGATATTAATTGGAATGTAGAATTTTCCCAGGTCTTTTGTAGAAATACAGCAACACACCCGAAAACCGGACACAAACATAACTTATCCCCCGAATGGCAGTCGCCCAGTGCAGCACGGTGGTATCACAGAAAAATCATATAAGAGCTCTCTGCAACACCACCGCAATCCACAGAGCAAAGATTATTCGTTAGACCCCTCTTTCAGTGTCCGGATTTCTGAGGTATAACTGTATACATCTTATTATTTTGTCTAGTGGCAAGTGCTGCTGCGCTTCGGAAGAGACAGCAAAGAGAGAAGGAACATAGAAAGAACCTGGCCCATATGCAAAAGATTGCACTTCAACGGCAAAGAAGGGCTGTGAAGAAGATCGCTGTTAATGGGAATGTTTCAACGCCACAGTATATGTTTATATAATTCTGTAGATGTTAATATTTCATTTTGTATTTTGTATGTTCATGTATTGAAGATCGTCTTCTTGGAGGAAATTAAGATATATATATATATATATATATACAGTCGAAACTCGATACTTCGAACTCGCTTTCAAAGTTAAATCGTGGCTTAGCTACGTTTTAACTTTGAAATACGGATGTGTTCGACTTACGCGAGATCAACTTAAAAATTAAACTTATGAAATACTGGTACGATAGATTTTAAGCGAGTTCGAAGTATTGACTATATGCGCAATGTTAATTGTTCATAAAGTTTGTGGTTAATAATCTAAAAATAAAAGTACATGTATTATTTAACAAATCCAGTATTTGTGTTAATCTATAAATAGTCTATTTCTGTTCAATGAACTATTTCCATAGATCTAGGAGAATAAACAAACATTAGGTTGTAGATAAGAAGTAAATCAACATAGACGTCAAAACGTTAACTTCAAACGTTATCTTTAGTTGACACGATAAATCTAACTTTGAAACGATTTTGCAGATAACAATATTGGAACAGTCGACGCTATGGCGGTGAAGGGGTTAATACCTCACGTTAAATTTGGTTAAAGGTGTAACGAACATTGTTATAGTACCACGGGAGGTAATACATATATCTTACGCAGTGCGATATGGCTAGACTTACAGGTACGTGTTACAGTTGTTATTTTACTTTAGTATAATTATGGCACCATCGAAATGATTTTGTTGGAATATGATGTAAATAACCCCTTAACACACTCTACCCTAGCGATGAGTATAGTATGTACTGTTTGGACAAGACTTAATTGGAGATTGGAACTTTTCATTTATATATATACATGTATATACTCTACACTCGAACTTATTATTTGACTAGGTCACTTGTTTCATTATCAATTCCAAAGAATTCAGTTTCCGTCGTTCTTGGAAAATGCGTGATATGTTTAGCTCACAACGCGCGATTGTTAAAGTAAAGTCACCGTGTAGAACGCCATACATACCGGGGGGGGGGGGGGGGGGGGGGGGTTCTGTGATGTAGCGCACGGGGGGACTAAAAAAGGAATATTTTGTCTTTTACAGAACTGCTAGTTGTAAATACTATACTATACCCCCACATCCCCGTAATTGGCAGTCTTCACGGATTACTATTGTATGAATGAACAGAGTATATCTGATCTGGTACATGTAGTTAATAGTTAGCAGGTTATTATATGTAATTGTTGAATACAAATAGTGTCATCTTCAACAAGAACAGTAAAACCTCTATATTACGACCAATAAATATTGTGTTAATCGTTATGTGTTTACGGCAGGTGACTGCTTAAAGCAAGGTGACAGTTAAACAGAAGGCTCCTTTTGGAGCGTTCTGTTTTACTGTCACCATGCCTATATTGAAATGTGTTAATATCAGGCGCTGTTTCTGTACAAATGAATTGCATAAATCCAGTGAATCTAAGGGCGAGTACATTTCATTTTGAATACAGTTGGGTACAGTGGAGAATCTGTTATTCTTTCCCAATAAACGCGTTTACGCTAAAACTATTATTTGCAGTGCAAACAGTTTGGAGCCAGATCAGACGCCGGATAACCCGGCGTCTGATCAGGCTCCAAACTGTTTGCCACCAAGATAAACAAGAATTATCAGAATTGTCCAAAAGTTGTTCTTTTCTACGTGTTAGTGTTTTGCGTTTGCGTACGTTTGCGTTTAAACGGGAAAGAATAACAGATTCTCCACTGTATTGTGCAGAAGTGCAGACAACGTTATTACGGCAGACAAATGGTTTAATTAAACAGACGATACAGTTTGGCGATAAGGAAGTTTAAATATTACTACTGACTCGCCAATCTATATTTTTCGTTCACAATCTCAAAACTTCTTTTAACTCTTTCAACCCTAAATTTATCTTTAGGGTATTTTTAATCCTTTTGGACTTTAGTACAAGTTTTTTAACAAGTCTACTATTACATTTTTTATATGACAACAAAAATTAATGAACATATCAAACAGTGCAGACCCTGACCAGAGGGCTCCTATAGGAGCCCTCTGATCAAGGTCTACACTGTTTGCATATGTAATCAGTAATCTCTACAGAGGGCTGTAGGTTTGAAAGGGTTAACCCCACACGTGCTGTCAATAGACATTTGAGACTCATTCCTGATCAAAAAGGTTCGATGGGTAGGCACAGCGAACCTGAATTGTTGGCAAAAACGTTGTGGTATTTTATTGATAGAATGGGCAGCATTATAACCACCAGGCCCGGCCCTTGGCTGAAGTTCTTACCTTAGTTGTGTGTTTCTCTGGGCAGTGTACAGTGTTCAGTTGCTTCACACTAACACAATAGGTAAGAAATTAAACCAATGGGGCCAATAGAAAAAAAGTTGTTATCCTTTTGAGCAGAGAGAACCGATCTCAAATCATCTTTAGGGATTATGCGAGATCAAGCACCCTTAAAGTTTTACTTTGTCAAAGTGGAGTTGCTCATGGGAAGCTATGTTCAGCTCTGTTACTGGCCTGGTTTAGTGGAGTGCGCCAATATGGTTCATCTCATTCAATAGCAGCTCTATACCCTTTATTGGGTATTTAAAATCCTCTGAAGACGGAGCATGGCTGCCTATATGGCGAGGTAATTGAAAACAGATATGCACGTAATCCTCCAGCTGGACAGACAATAATGTCTGTACCAAGCTGTCCTGTGAGTGTTAAGCACATGTACGCCAACAACAACAACAACAACATAACCACCAGGCGTATCCATTTCCTCTACAGTCAAAGTGCAAATTTCCTATATCCAATCGCGTTTTAAGGTAGATTACATCTAAATCAAGATGAAAGTAAAGGGTTCATAGTCACCCCAGGATAAATGGATCCGCGCATGTTTGCAATCAGCATCCATATCTTAAAATGGACATTTCTTATTTTCTGTTACAGTTTTCTTAGTTTGTATGCTTATCCAAGGCTGCATGTGCCGAGGGGAGCTGGAGCTTACAGCTGGAGGGGTAAGTTTTTAACCCTTTCACTGCCATTATGACGTAAATACCGTGCTCCCTCTCTATAACGGCCCTCTCAACAACGACTACCTCCTTACAATGACCCTTGCTGCTGTTCCTGAAACAAGACAACTATGTCTAACGCTTTTCATGGCTGCAACACCGTCTACTTAAATTTGACGTCTGCTGTTTTTCTCAAAGTTACATAATGAACATTTTGACAGAAAAGAACTTAATAACCAGTGACAAACAGCTTGAAACCAGATCAGACGCCGCGTTACGCGGCGTCTGATCTAGATTCAAGCTGTTTGCAAATGAAAGACAATTTCCCTCCCTATAACGGCTCCCTCCGAACAACGCACATATTTTTTTAGTCTCCCATCGGATGTCGTTGTAGAGAGAGAGTGCTGTATTGTCAAACACAATCGCTGCCATATCGCCAGCGTATATCGTTGGTATGCTTTGGAATTTTATGCGCTTATGACTTAGAAAGTATTGATATGAATGTCTAACAGTTTGAATATTGGTTGCGTTACGCGGCGTCTGTTTAGGATCCAAACTGGCACGAAATTTCCATAGCGTCTGGTACAAATATGCCGCCTGCTTTCTATTATCACATTTATATTCTAGGTGAATTCTAGCTCGTGGCATGGCAATAAAGAGGTGTGTCATTCGCCTGCTACAGTGGAGAATCTGTTATTCTTTCCCAATAATAGCGTTTACGCTAAAACTATTATTTGTAGTGCAAACAGTTTAGAGCCAGATCAGACGCCGGGTAACCCGGCGTCTGATCAGGCTCCAAACTGTTTGCCACCAAGATAAACAAGAATTATCAGAATTGTCCAAAAGTTGTACTTTTCTATGTTTTAGTGCTTTGCGTTTGCGTACGTTTGCGTTTAAACGGGAAAGAATAACAGATTCTCCACTGTAAGAGCTTATTGACTAGAAATCGCAAACAGCTTAGACCCATACTCCCATAGCATACCGAGTAACTTGTCGTCTGATCAGAGAATCCAAACAGTGTCACTCTGCTTTTAAGGCTCCGTCAACTAAATCAAGGTTAAAACTTTACTGGAAAGAAACTCGGTCGAAATTTCTAAAGCAGACAAACTTATGATTAAATAAAATGAAAAAGTAAGATAAACTGCATCGGCGTGATTCGAACCCGGGAAGACGCATTCGAAGGCAGGTATCATACCCATAACGTAAATTAAGTACAGGCTGGTGTCGATTTATAGTGTACATAATGTTTGCGTACTGACGCGTTTTTAAGTACACATAAATAGAAAAAAGCAATATGTTTTTTAGATTAAGCTCTTATTTTTCAAAGCAAAATCTTCTTTTTACAATTATACATTATTCAATATTTTTATTATCGTATATATCTGCGCTGTTATAGATCACTGTACAATCGTCTCTAGTTCTGTCTTCTGCTTCAGCGATACTGTAGTATACATGTACTAGCCAAAACTTGAAAGAGCCTTTGCATGGACAGGCTAAAAACAAAACAAAATGTCAAAAATGTCTTGGCAAATTTCAACATAAATGCTACATGGGACGCAGAGTCAGAAATGAAACTGTTCCAAAAAATGCATGACTTTAAAGAGTCATGAAAAAACTGGTGACAATTTGCAGTCGTTGTTAATTGAAAATATATGGTATGAGTTGAAGCGTTAAGTACGGCCCATTTGAGTTGAAATGTATAACTTGTCAAACTTGAATCGGCTTACTTTTCCATTTTATTACCATTAATTAACTTTAAGATAAGTGCTTTTTGTTTTCATTTTTCTGTCGTGTAATATTAAAACTATGAAACAACGCGCACTTGGGCCTGCTCCCCATTGGTTATTACCTGTAAATCAGAAATTTGAAACATGACACGCGTTTTGGTCACTATAAAAATAGAGCAAGCTCATCGTGGTATACCTGAGACGTTTTACAACGCTCTTCTCTACCCCGCTCCTCCCGAGGTTATATGACTTGACGTGACCTCATGCATTCATACGTTATATTTTTGAAATTTCTTACGTTATTCATATAGCCGGTAAAGACTATTTACTTTTAATCAGTCATGTTACTGTAAATTTCCCATTCTTCTGTCTTGTTTCATGTAATGTCTGTTCTATGCCAGATTGTGGATCGGTAAATGTAAATTTGCTGTTGGGTGTTAGATTCTTGTAATGCCGCGGGAAAAAGTTATTCGGTCGAAAAACTGCATCCGCTGAGGAAATAAGTGTGGAACTTTTGATTTCCTTTCTAATGAATTTCTTTAAATCTGGTCATGTTAGAATCGAAATTATCTATGTTGTTCTACCGGTGTGAAACGGTATTTTACAACGGTCGGTCGTTGTGGTGCGAAGGAATTGACCACTCAGGCATTCGACCTTCTTGGTCAATTCCTGCGCACCACAACTCCCAACCGTTGTAAAATACCGTTTCACAACGGTAGAAGATAGATTATTCTTTAATTCTACGTGTAACTTGTCTTATTTAGTTTCACCTTATGAAGTTGAAAGGCTAAACTAATGTATTGATGGGATACTAGTACCGGTAAATCGATTAATATTCCATTGCATGATATAGGACCGGTTTATTCTGATCGAGGAGAAACCAGCAAACCTCGCCGTCACTGGTTTCCCCCCTTGCAGAATAAACCAGTCCTTTCACATGCAATGACACATCTTTCTATATACAAATGATGCTGATACTTATGTATGTGTTTCTATTTCAGGGTATAATAGAAACAATCTACAATGCCTTGACCAATTTTATACCAGGATGGATTAAAAGCTGTTGGTTATCAATGATATGTTTCTTTAGGTCAGATACAAATACATACGAATGTATCTGGGATTTGGCTAAATGCACAGGCGGCACAGTAGTTGGCATCAAGCGGTGTTTTTACGATGTCGCTGGAAAAGCTGTGGTTGATCTCGTGAAAGGTGGAGTTTACGAAATGTTTAATAAGGATGTCTCAGAATGGTTTAGTATATTCATAACATGTGTTAATCGTCTGATTAAATAAGCTTGACAGAGGTACCACTATAATCCTTGAAAAACGAAATCCTTCAAACCTGTTATCTCTGAAAATCAAACAAATATCTTGTTCCAATACGGTATATGTGAATAGTACTTTGGAGGTTATTCTTTCCCGATAAACGGGCTTAGTATTTTCCATTCAGTTTGAAAACAAATCGTTATAAGTTTCAAAACATTGTTTATGTTTGCATTACAATGTTGCGCTTGGTTTGCATTTAAACGGATAAGGATAACGTATTCTCCACTATAAGAAAACATTACATTGACAAGTAGACAATACTTATATAAATCCCAACGAGAACTTACTCTGGAAAATACGAAATGTATTCTATGCCCATGGCGACACCGAAAGGAAGTGGTAGTCTTGTCGCCCTTATTGTTTCTATTATTAACGAAATGCTAGACAATTTCTTTCGAAAGTGTTAAGAACAGTTCCATTGGTGTGTAATACGCGATTGCAGTATAACAACTAAGTATTGATTATAACATAACCTTCGGTGCGAGCAGTGAATAACACTCATTGAATATTTCTCGTATATAACTAGTGGCTTATCTATGCAAACAAGGTTGTCTTACTTAAATGTTTATTCTTACGCGCTCCCAAAATGTGTAAACAGATATGGCGTCAAACGACATTTCTGTCGGGGATCGGGTGGCTAAAGATTGGAATGGAAGGGACGGGACGAGAATGTTTGCTACCTATATTTATCCTGAATAAATCGGAGTTAACCTTGGAACTACTTATTGCATGTTTACTCACTTGGGCGGTCCATCATGTGTCAACCATTGGACTTATTAGGAAGCTAGCAAGCTAAAATCAAGTATCGAGATGGTAAAAACAACATTGCCAGTTTATGTTATAAATATAATCTAACATTTGTGTTAATAATTTATTGGATTTATAAAACGAATCTTTTAGAAAACGATTAAACTCGGCAAACCTCGTTTTTATCGTTTTCTAAAAGACTCGTTTTATAAATCCAATAAATTATGATCACTCATGTCAGATCCTATATTTATGTTGCAGGGAGATATGAAGATTTATCTACAGTCAAACGTTATAAATTTCTTTTGATTATAAATTATAGCATTAGCGCAAATGCGTGCGCTGTTTAAAATGTAGAAAATAAGCGTAATCGACTGGCAAAAACGTTAGCTATTCCATCAATTGAGAATACACCAGGAAACACATTTAACCAATCAAAAAATTATTTATGGATTATGTTTGGCGTCTATTACTTAACAAACTCAACAAGGGTTTACAACCGATATCTTTCGTACTCCACGGCGTGTCGGACCATGACGTCACACTACCAGTAGAACAAAATATGTACTCCACGAGATTTGGTTGCTCCACGAAAATAAGCCAGTCGAAAACGCCTATGTCCTTAAACATAATATTATTTGCGCATAGGTTCATTGAGCAGGTATTATAATATTATATTCCTTTGTTTTTGTTTCACCGCTACGAAAGGTATATTTCCCAGATAGTTTCGTGAACTGGTCTGTTCACTTGATCACTGGCGACTGAACTGCAGTCCTGGGACGGGTGCCAGGGGGGCGTTCCGACTCAGAAAGGCCCTTTGTTTACTGCCACTTTTGGAAGTGGTAAGGCAACGTTACGCGGCGTCTGATCTCGATTTAAGCTGTTTGTCATTCGTCACTATATTTATTCTATCAACATTTCCACCTATATGCCATTTTAAAAAAAACCAGCAGACGACACTTTTGAGCAGACGATATTGCAGCAATAAAAGCATCAGATATAATTGTGTTGTTTCGGGAACTGTGGCAAGTGTCGTTGTAAGGAGGGGATCGTTGTAGGGAGGGCGTTGTAGGGAGGGAGCGCTGTATTTGAAGCCTGGTCAGACACGGAGTTACTCGGTTTCTAAATAGATCCTGAACTGTTTGCACTGTACAAAACGGTTTTAGCACAAACGCATTTGGTGACAAATAATGACATACATGTATATGTTTTCTAAGACTATTGATAAAGGTAATGATTAACAGACTTGCGATACATGGTAGCTTGATGGTGTATTTGGTACTACCAGCGGACGTGGTCCAGGGGTAGTTCACTCGACTGTGCTACCAGTGATCGTGTGTTCGACCGCCTGCCGGACCAAGTCCTTCCGACGAGACTTTTTATAAACCGAGGTCCGATGACTCAGTGATTTACAAATGGTCATCTAACAGAACCAGAGAACTCTGTCGATAATAAAAGTAGACCATCGCGCCCGGGGTTACTGTATACGTTCCTCTTTTGTTTCCTACGTTTATAGTTACAGTGGAGAATCTGTTATTCTTTCCCGTTTAAACGCAAACGTACGCAAACGTAAAACACTAAAACGTAGAAAAGAACAACTTTTGGACAATTCTGATAATTCTTGTTTATCTTGGTGGCAAATAGTTTGGAGCCTGATCAGACGCCGGGTTACCCGGCGTCTGATCTGGCTTCAAACTGTTTGCACTGCAAATAATAGTTTTAGCGTAAACGCGTTTATTGGGAAAGAATAACAGATTCTCCACTGTAGACTCAGTGAAAAATGTGCTATTACATGTATAAAGCTAAGCGCAAATGTGCGCACTGCTGAAAATGTAGACAATGACATGTTCCTGAACATATTAACTATTGATTTGAATCAGAGAAGTAAAATATAATGTTTGAGGTCTGATCAGAGTTACTCGGTGTTTTAGCACAAACGTATTTGTTGAGAAATACTGACATATCTGTTTTCTAAGACAGTTGATACAGGTAATGATACAGGTAATGATACAGTGGAGAAAATGTTATTCTTTCCCAATAAACGCGTTTACGCTCAAACTGTTATTTCTTTTGCAAACAGTTTGGAGCCAAATCAGACGTCGGGTTACCCGGCGTCTGGTCAGGCTCCAAACTGTTTGCCACTCAGATGAACATAAATTGTCAGAATTGTCTAAAAATTGTACTTTTCTACGCTTAAGTGTTTTGCGTTTCGTTTGCGTTTCAACGGGAAAGAATAACGTTTTCTCCACTGTAAGCAGACTTGAGAAGAACATAATGATAAGACTATATTCCAAAACCTGTTTTAACCCATTTATACCCAGTGGATTCTTCCATGTTTATATATTGGATTAGTCCATTTTTTATCAAAGGGGTGCCTAGTCAAATTTTTCATTTCCATTTTGTTTTATATTGAAACACCTATCAGTAAACAGTGTTTGCCTATGTCCCATATATGGGATCGTGGGCAAAAATGGGTTAATGTATACATGCTTAGGCCTCGTATATCATTTTAGTTCTCAGTTGATAGTTTTGATTATGCCCATAGTTCTTTACATGTATGTATAATATAATATTCCAATTTTATTGTAAATAATATCATTGATGCTCTTATATTTTCCAAACAGCCTCAATTAATAAGTCTATGGGAACAATGTTTTACTTTCAGGAAAGTTTGTTTTAACTGATTATTAAACGTCAGATTTTAAAACTCGTGTGCTTTAAAATGTGTGTCACTTTAAACAATTTAGTAATTTTCATTTTGTGAAAATTTATATTAATAGAGGTCGTTTATTTCTTACACGTTTCTAGTAACATAGTATGTATAACGCTACACATGAGGAGCTGTGGTGTGTGGAACAGGGGCTAGTGTTTAACCCTTTCCCCCATAGAAGCGACTTTTAGCGGATATGATTTATTCTTCCGCTGAAGAATATAGTTCCAATTTAATCAGTAACGAATATGTATTATAGGAAATATTTTCTATATTATAGCACATGATAGCTTAAAGCAGGCTGAAAGTAAAGCAGAATGCGCCCTAAGGCGCATTCTGCTTTACTTTCAACCTGCTTTAAGTAGTCGCCTATCTTAAGTACTATAAATAGGCTATCAGGTAAAGGGTTAATAGGCATTCGGTGATTAAAAACGAATACTTTTCCTTTTACAGAACTGCTATAGTTGTAAATATTATATCACATGGAATGCAGCAATCATTTATCAATTCCCAGCTTACCATTTGGTGAACTCGGAGTGTCCTGGGGCCCGTTTTACTAAACTACTTACGCACAATTTTTGCGTAAGTCAAAATTTTAAATTTTAATTTTAATTTTTTATTATCACTTGCTACAAACAGCAAATAGCCAGATCAGAGGACGCGCTTTTAGCGCGTCCTCTGATCTGGCTATTTGCTGTTTTCAAACGTTTATGATCGAAAAATAAGAGTTAAACGATTTTGACTTACGCGAAAAATTTGCGTAAGTCGTTTAGTAAAACGGGCCCCTGGTTTTTCAAACATTTCAGCACAATGTGAATTGTCGCACGGGTGAGAGGTGCATGTATGGCACGCTAACGTTTTGCAATCATTAGCTTCATTAGACTCAAAGTGTTCACTAAATCAACGTGAATGCATCGATCTCTTTAATTTCGTATAAAATGATTGAGAACAGTTCTTTGTTTTCAAAGAAAAATACCAAAACTAGTGTTCATTTTGTCTGAGAGCTGTGACCACGAACATTTTGCTGAGATGTTTGAAAAACCAGGGAACTCTAAATCATCAAATTGGTTAGCTGACAAATGATACATAATTGCTGCATTACGTGCAATATAGTACATTGTATTTATAACTAGCAGTTCTGTAAAAGAAAAACATATTCGTTTTTAGTCAACGAGTGTCTTTCCTTGAAACTTAAAACACTAACCCCGTGCGACACATCATGTAGATGCTGCCCAGGCAGGATACTCAGTGCTGCCTGTGCTGCTGAGGCAGCATCTAGATGCTGCCCGGGCAGTATCTAAATGCTGCCTGAGCAGCACCTCTACTTTCGACCCTTTTTGATGCGCCATAACACCACAGCTCCCCCATATGTAGCGTCATACACGGTGAATATAGACACAGTCAACTCTCTTTAATTCAATGACCTCTGAAACTTCAAATGGACAATCCTAATTTGCAACTAAGTCCAGTACAAATTCGACTTTTGTTTTACAATATATTGAAAACTGACCAACGGTGCATACCCAGATCAACTGTCTTCTATAGCAGCCCTCTGACCAGGGTCTACACTACTTGCATACACGTGTACTCTTCACTAGAACAGTAAAAACTCGATTTTACGAACTCGTGTTAGTTCGAACATACCCATATTTCAAAGTTCAAACGTGGCTTAGCCACGTTTTAACTTTGAAATACGGGTATGTTCAACTTAAACGAGATCGACTTATCAAAATTCAGCTTACGAAATACCGGTAAAGTCGATTTAAGCGAGTTCGTAGTATCGGATTTCGACTGTACAATGTTGACGCAAATACATGACATCACTAGTGATCAATGAGTTAAAGCCAATGTATTATGTATTATGGTGTTATAACGATGTCCATACAGCAGTCAAAGAATCAAAGCACTGTGGAGATATCTAAAACAGATGACTGTTATATCGATTATCGGCATAAAGAACCCAGACTGTATACTGTGTGATACTGTAGAAACATATCTCTATAATCGCTCCCTACAGCGGCCCTCCGAATAACGATTCTCTCATTTAAACATTGCTTGCTGCTGCTGCCCCCATTCCATTAGACAATTAGGACTAACCCTTTCATCGCTGTATTATCGTCTGCCTTTTGTTTAAAATTGTTGTCTGTTTTTGTCTCTCAATGTTCATCTCGACAGAAGAAACATAAAGAAAAGTGACAAAGACTTTGAACACATATCAGACACCGTGTCCGAAAAACAGACATAATGTTTGACTGGCATTGATCTACGCTGTTTGACACCAACATGCAACAAAATCATTAACTGTACATATAGCTGTCATATATACGATATTTGTTAGTGAAGCTCAAATCCAAATACAGAGCCTGGGGTGACAATGGTACTGGGCCTGTACAATGTTGCAATGCAACAAGTTGGTTTTGCCATTGCACGGCTCTTTTTTTAATGTTGACGACTCGTGTTCATCTGAGGCGCAATTCCTGAGCCTGATCAGACGCCATGTTATCCGGCAGATTATCTTGCGTTTGAAAAGGAAACAATTGATTAACATAAACGCGTTTATTGGGGGAAAATAACGTCTTCTCTTCTGCACAGCATTCTTTTGAGTCATCTGCTAAATCTTATTACTCTCTATTTACAATTTCCGTGTTCATTCGTATAGCATTGTTTGTGTTTTAGACAAGTATCAGCTTTCTAAACTTTGCTAAAGCAATGGTCGGAGCGGGCCGACAGTTGACGAGGATGACCGATCGCTGCACGTGGAGTGCAAGTTTTGTCCTATCGCAATAGCTCCAACCTTAAAGCGATCCTTAGAGAATAACGGCGATATTCAAACAATTTGGAGCTTCTCATCGGACGCCGTGTAACACGGCCATATTGTTTGCAAATACTAGCCATATCGCATAGAGTTAAACCCTTACAGTGGAGAAACCGTCATTCTTTCCCATTTAAACGCAAACGAAACGCAAACAGCTAAAATGTAGGAAAAGTACCATTTTGACATTTCTAATTAATGTTTTATAATCCGAGTGGCAAACAGTTTGGAGCCTGATCAGACGCCGGGTTACCCGGCGTCTGATCTTGCTCCAAACTGTTTGCAATGGAAATATAATAGTTATAGCGTTTTCCGCATTTATTGGGAAATATTTAGCGTTTTCCGCATTTACTGGGAAAGAATAACGTTTTCTCCACTGTACCTATTAGCCTTTTTCTAGTTTTGAAGACATACTTCCACTTAAAGCAGGTTGAAGGTAAATGCGCCTTTAGGCCAGTTTCAAGCTAACATCTGCTATGGTACAAAATATAGTTTTCAGACGGTACATGTTCATTATATATAGGATACATTTGTATTCCATGAGTGTTCATAATCTATTGGATTTATTAAACGAGTCTTTTAGAAAACGATAAAAACGAGGCTTTGCCGAGGTCAAGTGAATGCTAAGCGCGATATAAGTAGGTCTATACAGGAAATAGTCGTTCCAAATTAACCCCGTTCACTAGCATAATGTTTATATTATTATATGTATAATAAGCACTTTCATGTAGATCTAAAATTGATTAAATACGCCAAAAATCTATAAATTGAATCAAGACGTTGGAAATTGAACGCATAGAACGCATTTAAATGACGTCACAGGTAACGACGTCGTGGCGTAACTCATTTGCATAGTTATTTAACTAGTTATATATGACATTTAAACAACGGGTGTTATTCAACGCTCACGCCGTCTGTTATGTTCATTATTATAACTTTATAAAGTGGAACCGTTTTCTTCACTGGATGAACACATTAAAGGCGTTCAAATGCGTGTCTGAGGAGTAAATGGTTACCTCTTACATTTTAACCCCTTCACTGCCATGACGTCATCAATTTTAAACATTTGTCGTCTGCTTTCATTTCTCAAATTTAAATCTTAGGTATTTTGGCTTATGAAATATTGAAATAAGTGTCAAACAGTTTGGATCCTGATCAGACGCCGCGTGACGCGGCCTCTTAACCCTTTCCCCCATAGAAGCGACTTTTAGCGTATTTAATTTATTCCTCCGCTGAAGAAAATAGTTCCAATTTAATCAGTCAAGATTATATAGTATAGGGAAAATTTTCAATATTCTAGCACATGGAAGCTTAAAACAGGCTGAAAGTAAAGCAGAATGCGCCTTAGGGCGCATTCTGCTTTACTTTCAACCTGATTTAAGTAGTCACCTATTTTCAATACTAGAAATAGGCTATCAGGTAAAGGGTTAAGCGAGAAATGAACCACAGCCAGTAACAACGTAACCATGGCAATTGTTATGTGTATGAAGTCTCTTACGTAATGTTATTAGTATAAGTTGCAAATAATAATATTAGTTATACGTGCGCAATAATGATTTTCTGTCAACAATATTATATTAGATAATTCATGCAACATGCTCTCTCTATCCCGGTTCCTCTATTCTCTGTCTCATTTTTTCTGTCTCTGTCTCTGCCTGCTGGCCATTGACAGTGCAGACGAGCTTGACAGTAAAGGGGTTAGCTAAAGGTGTTTTAAGTTAAGCTTGTCGTTTGTATAACAATGCCGGGCGTGACAAACAAGTATGTGAGTCTGATCTTGATCTAAACCGCAGCGCTCCCTCTCTACAACGACAGCCAATGGGAGACCAAAAGTATGTGCGTTGTTAGGAGGGAGTCGTTATAGGGGGGACATAGGCTTACAATTGCAAATAGCTTGAATCCAGATCAGTCGCTGCGTAACGCGGTGTCTGATCTGGATTCAAGCTGTTTGTCACTCGTCATTATCAAAATGTCCAATATGTAAATTTGAGAAAACCAGCAGAAGACAATTTTAAGCAAACGATATTTAAGCCGTTAAAGCTTTAGATAAAATTGTCTTCTTACGGGAACAGCGACAAGGGTCGTAGTAAGGAGGGGATCGTTGTTGTGAGGGTCGTTGTAGGGAGGGAGCACTGTAATATTATCATCGGCCCCTTCACCGCCAGATTCATCGAGTATATTACCCCTTCGACGTCATAATATCGTCTGCCTCAATGTTGTTGTTTGCAAACTGTTTCAAAGTTATAAATGTATAACTAACGGAATTTCTATGCGAGCGTCAACAGTTTGGATCCTGGTTGGATACAAGCTGTTTGCAAAATCGATTTAAGTCGCCTACGGCAGTCAATTGGTTAACGTGGTGGTAAAATAATACCGAAAGCTGGCGTTATGTAAGCAAGCCTCTGTACCTCATTTATCTAGATATAAGTATATTTCGATATAAAGCGGTTACTGTTTTTAAAAGTAGGACAAGCACGTGTTAAACAAATTAACCGTTTCGGCGCCGTAGTCGTCTAAAGTCGACTTTGCAAACAGTTTGGGTCCAGATTTCTTATAAACATTACTTAGGTTCGCATGTTAATGCAATTTTTGAAAATCAGATTTAAAAAACCCACTTTAGTGCAGGTTTTAGTTTTGAGATTAGCACAATTTACAATTTTAGTTTTAGTTTTATTTCTAGGGTTTGCTTTGAATTATTGATACTTGAAATATGAGTTTCAGAAAAATAGTGTTTTGTGATAAGTACTACATCAGACTACGGTTGGTCACCGTGTTCATCACAACTTCCAACCGTAGACTTTAGGTGTCGACCTGGTCAGGAATCACTTCCGGGTCGTTGTGGTCTTGCAAGTAGTACCTTGAGAAATACAATTATCAAAATTTGCAATGTTTAGTGTTGCCTGTGGGTGAGTTTGAATGGTTTTCTTGATGAAAACTGGTTATTTGTGGTCATTTCCACCAAATGGCATTGTTTTAGGGATCTCATTTCAGGACTTTTTCCCCAGGCGGATGCATATGGAAACACAGTGAATGGGATGAAAGTGAAAGTTGTTTACCTTTATTTTGACAGTGACCTCAGAAAATCATTGATAGCAAAACTGTAATTGCCGATGTTATAGGTTGACTGGCCTCAATCAACAGGGAAATGTCCATAGAATTGAAGGGTATGTCTTTTATAGCGTATATCCTATTTTGGAGGAAGCTGTTGGCTCGGAAAATTAGGCATTTTACTATAGATTATATAGGGCGAAATTAGACCAGGCCGACACCTTATACCGTTTAGCAACGGTAGAACAGATTATGGGGCGTGTTCGATTATCAGTTCCAGAACTGTTTAGAACGATTCCATGGAATTAGTAAATCATGAACCCTTGCAAATATGGTAGTCTGGTTCCCTGTTTAGTATAACTTTGCTGTCGAAGCGTTGGCAAATTGTGCCGGGAACCATGATGATACGTCACGATTCTGCTCACACCACCTCTTTGAACAGAACTGATAGAACAGTTCTGGAATTGAATTCCGGACCATTCGATTTCGATTCCGTCAATCCCGTCAATTCCGGACTGATAATCGAACACGCCCTACATTTAAGTATACTCGTCACTAGAGTTTAAACTATCGACACCACTTTTACCTTACGTTCAACATCAACACATATTTCAGTCGGTTTAAAAAACGTACTATAAGAAAACCAGACCATGTGGAACAGGCATGTATATTATTCGCCATTTTAGGTCATCTCAAAACTAAAACAATCTTACAATAAGATAAAACAAGGAGTAAAATAATGATGGCCGGTATAAGCACAGAATACGAGTACAGAGGAGACAACGTTATTCTTTCCCAATAAACGCGTTTACGCTAAAACTATTATTTCCGTTGCAAACAGTTTGGAGCCAGATCAGACGCCGGGAAACCCGGCGTCTGATCAGGCTTCAAACTGTTTGTCACTCAGATTAGCATGACTAGTTTTTCGAAAAGTTGTCTTTTTCTACATTTTATTGCAATGTGTTTGCGTTTCGTTTGCGTTTAAACGGGAAAGAATAACGTTTTCTCCATTGTGCATAGACCGGCTACCTCTTCCCTGACTAAGCGGCTAGTCGTGATCTTCAGTATTTTTTCGGCGGAGCTGTCTGGTTTCTATTTAGCCACACTTTCTATTTGGCCACACATTTCAACCAATTATATTTGATCAGAAATTTAGAATTGAGAACACCTGTTGAAACTGAATAGTCTGATTGGATAGTAGCCAGGGCTCCAGATAAGGGAATTATTTCAAAACTTAAAATCTTTATTTGTGCATTTAACCCTGTGGTGTCACTATACATTTGAATTGTCTCTTCGAGACAATCAAAATGAGTGGTAACACCATAGGGTTTGGTGCTGAAAGGAGTGAATAAATGTGATTTGTTTAGTTTACTCCCTCTTATCTGGAGCCCTGTAGGCTGGTCTATGTCCAATTACAGTTTTCCCTATGGACTGTGAGTGTAAAATTTAGAGACACAGACCAGACTGTTTACTACACTGGGCTGATGCAATTATGATTCTATTTTAAGATGACATCTGAAATCTTTTTATAGATATACAGAGGAAGCTAGGTGTTTTGTTATTGTTTACTACCAATTTGTTTTAATTGTTAACTATTTGTACACATTTACCATACATTAAAAGCAATATTATATATAAATGGCCTCAAGTGAGTTAAACACAATCGTGTGGTTTCATCATTATTTACAAGAGTGAAGTAGTCAGCAGACTGTTGAATCTGTACATTTGTGTATGCTATAGTTTGTTTCAAGAAACTCTATGAATGATGTTTGATATATAGAACACTAGATTAATGTGAGGATCTCCTACCAGTAGCTAGGATATGAGTTAAATTATTGTTTTGTTTTGCATTTCTGTACATGATAGTTTTGCATTTTAAATAAAAGTTACTGTTCAATTGTATACTTTTATTTTTTTGCTTTTCAATCCAAGATATTACAATTCTTTGAAAACCTCAATTTCATTCAATTTTGAACACCCATCTATATAGCCTTAGTTCAACCACTCATTCCGCCGAATATCTTTTTTAAAGATATTTCTTGTTTCCAATGAAAGGGGATAAGGTACGGTACAACCTTTCTATTATGACCACTACAACGAATGCTAATTGATTGTATACAGTGGAGAATACGTTACTCTTTCCCGTTTAACCCTTTCCCACATAGCCTGTTTCTAGTATTGAATATAGGTGTCCTCTTAAAGCAGGTTGAAAGTAAAGCAGAATGCGCCTTAGGGCGCATTCTGCTTTACTTTCAGCCTGCTTTAAGCTATCATGTGCTATGATATAGAAAATATTCCCTATAATACATATTCATTACTGATTAATTTGGAACTATTTTCTTCAGCGGATGAATAAATCATATCCGCTAAAAGGCGCTTCTATTGGGTAAAGGGTTAAACGCAAACGAAACGCACACGCATTGTACCAAAATGCAGAAAATGACAATAGTCTCACAATTCTGAATGTTGATTTTAATCTGGATGGCAAACAGTTTGGAGCCCGATCAGACGCCGGGTTACCCGGCGTTTGATCTGGCTCCAAGCTGTTTGTATTGGAAATAATAGTTATAGCGTAAACGCGTCTATTGGGAAAGAATAACGGTTTCTAAAAGACATGTGACAGTTTAAAAAAAGGTCAAAGTAAAACACAAAGCTCATCTAGGAGCTTTTTGTTACTGTCACATTGCTTTAAGCATTCAGCTGTCTTAAACGTCTTATACTTAATACAATTTAGTAGTCGTAATAGAGAGGTTTTATTGCAAATTTTGTTTTGTTTATATATTTATGTTAACAATGCCATTATTGTCCATTCTCTGTGTCATCAAACATTAGGGGGAGGGCTGTAACTAAGTGGTGAGCACTTGTAGCCCGACCCCATTTCTGTAAAAATTCGAAATAAAATATGTTTAAACTAAAATAGAGAGGTTTCCCATTACATTCTAAAATAGGAAATCAAGAATACAACACAAGTAAATAATTATATAAAACCTTTTCTTTTTATTCAGTAAATACGAAAAATCCAAAATGAATGGTAAAGAAAAGATCTTTTCAAATATGTCCTGCACCAACTCAGTGCCGTAATAAAATGTTCCTCTGGCATAGAATAAAATAACTAAGTATGGAGTCTTCTAGTAGTTTACAGGCCTTCAAATTCGAACAAAGACATCCCATCATCATCAGCGCTGTCATACTGGTCAGTTGACAGTCCATCGTCCCAGATGTAGCCGTAGTCTATTCTAGCAAAAGAAAAACAGTAACATACAGACAAAAGTGTGCCAAACTAACGGGTACAAAGAAGAGAAGGGAGGCAGAAGAAGACATCCGTTAACCCGTACATGTACAGCGGAGAAAACGTTATTATTTCCCGTTTAAATGCAAACGAAACGCACAAGCAAAACACTAAAACGTAGAAAAGTACAACTTTTAGACAATTCTGACAATTCATGTTCATCTGAGAGGCAACCAGCTTGGAGCCTGATCAGACGCCGGGTTACCCGGCGTCTGATCTGGCTCCAAACTGTTTGCAAAAGAAATAAAAGTTTGAGCGTAAACGTGTTTTTTTTGGGAAAAATAACGTTTTCTCAACTGTAAGCACGACATGGTTAATATTGCAAACATTTTGGATTCAAATCAGACGCCGCGTTACGTGGATTCCGATCTGGATCGAAACTGTTTGATAGCCATGTCCAACTTTTCATCACTTCAAAATGGAAAAAAATAGGGTGTTTGCTGAAGACAATATATTTCAAAAAGTTTCAATTTAACGCATCGTTTTGTATTCGACTAGGATGTTATTTAACGCAAAAATATTACTTAACTGATACATGATCAATCAAATACGGCTATAGTTAATTCTTTCATTAGAACAAGGACAATACCTTGTGAAATGTCAATCGTAACATATCACTTATTTTCGCAAATCAGCTCGGAAATAATCGGCTAATTTCGGTACTACTTTCCGGTTTAAAACGATAAACCATATATGCCCGATATAGGGCGAAGAAAGTACTAAAAACAATTTCAACCATCTAGCGTTTAAAGAAATATAAACAACATCAAATTAAAGCAATTGATTGTAAAGGTTGTGACCCGCGATTTAATGTCCAAAGTAACAGTTTAAACATATTTTATTTTCCAAATGTACATGAAAATGGGGTTGGGTAACAAGATCTGACAACATTAGTTTTGACCCTTCCCTGTCCAAAATCCTAAGTGTACATTGATGATTCAATTACATGTAGTTTGCTTCGTTAATAAAGACTTTAACGAATAATTTTGTTTGAAAACTCCACAGAATAAGTGTTTTTAACCCCAAAATCGGTGTTTCCGTCCCCTTCCTGTCACGCGATAAAAATCAAAAGTATTTTTACTTTTTCGCCAATTCACATATAACCACGTGCTCAAATTCAAAATAGCAGTTGATAAAAAGTATGGCGATTATTGCCAATACAGTGGAGAAAACGTTATTCTTTCCCAATAAACGCGTTTACGCTAAAACTATTATTTGCAGTGCAAACAGTTTGGAGCCAGATCAGGCTCCAAACTGTTTGCCACCAAGATAAACATGAATTATCAGAATTGTCCAAAAGTTATACTTTTCTACGTTTTAGTGTTTTGCGTTTGCGTACGTTTGCGTTTAAACGGGAAAGAATAACGTTTTCTCCACTGTAACTACTGGGAAGATCTGTAGGATTTGTAACAGTGGTATCTTCTTGCAGGACACAATTAAAGCAGAAAGTTCCCATAAGTATTAAATTAACTCATTATCCCCTGAAACTTCCAATCGACCATTTCAGTTTGCAATAAAGGCTGGTCCATTTTAGACTATTTAGGGTTGGATTTTGTAATAAATTGCAAAATGACAAGCAGTGAAGTCCATGATCAGAGGGCTCCTGCAGGAGCCCCTATCAATGACTTCACTGTTTACCTAGGACAAGTGTACTCTTGTATACAGGTACACATTGGTAAATAACTCATATATGCGTCACTAGGGCTCAATGAGTTAAGCAGCCATCTGTCTTGAATTTCAATAATGTATTTTGTTAGAGGTCGCTTAATACAAGTTTTGCTGTAAATCGACAGGTATTCGGCAATCCAAACGGATGTGTTTGAATTGATATCACGGCTAGCACTATGCTATATGTATAACTTTCGATTTTGAAAAAACTTAATATTGTTTGGTTTTATTGACCTGTCAAACATTGAATATTCATACGTCACTAAAAGGATATATATAGCTTCGGTATAAAAGTAGATACTTTCCGTTTTGATTTACGGAAATAAAACAGAAATCGGAAATCTACACCAATGTATGAATTCGTATAATACGATACTTGTTTACAAGAAGATCCATAGCCTAGTGGTTAATACGCTTAGCCCATCAACCGGAGGACGCTGGTTCGAACCTTCTTTCTGTCGTATTGTTTTCGGTAAGTAATTTTTTGAAGTTATAAGCTGTGTTTCAAGCGTTTTTCACGAGATTCACAATAAAAATATACATTGACTCGATAAGCCACGTAGTAAACTTTTTATAATTCGAATTAAATAGACGAAACGTTGTAGATAAAATGTCTGAAGAAATTGTTGTTTTTTTAATTTGTTTTGTTTTGAATTGAATTTGAAGAAAAAGTTATATATATATATATATATATATCAGAAAGAAATCGATATCAACGAAGGTATATAGAACGTGTTCAGTCAGCGTGTAATTATTTAAATTTTGACAGGTTAATAAAACATAACAATAACTATTGTAGTCACCTTCTTTAGAATACACTTATTCCATTGACTTAATCTGCATTGAAAATATTAATAAGAGCTTCAGACAAGGTAAGTATTTTTAAGGCTGGTTTATACAAGAGAACATATATAGGAAGCGTTCAGGTTTTACTCACTTTTAACTGGAGCGCTCCAAAATCGTAAACATTATTTAATACGAATGGTTTATACACTATAATGTCTCATTTTACATCTCCTATTCAAGCTGTTTGTCACTCGTCATAATATTAATTCTGTCAAAATTTCCATTGATATGTTATTTTGAGAAAAACAGCAGACCACAATTTTAAGCAGACGATATTGCAGCTTTGAACGTTTTAGATATAAATGTATTGTTTGGGGAACAGCGGCAAGCATTGTTTTAACCCATTACCCCATATCATGTTTCTAGTTTTGAAGACAGGTGATCACTTAAAGCAGGTTGAAAGTAAAGCAGAATGTGCCTTAAGGCACATTCTGCTTTACTTTCAGCCTGCTTTAAACTATTATCTGCTAGTCTGCTAGAATATAGAAAATATTTCTTATGATTTTTATTTATAACAGTATAAATTGGAACTATTTTCTTTAGTAGAGGAATAAATTAAAGCCGTAAAAAGGCGTATTTATGGGGTAAAGGGTTAAGGAGGGAATCGGTGTAGAGAGGTAGCACAGAATAACCTTTTATAGGCCACCCCGAAGTATGTTTTATTGCCGATCTTAACGCAATGTGAAACTGAATGAAAGTCAAAATCAATGCAGAGCACTATAGTATCCAGGGCTCCAGATAAGGGAAGTATTTCAAAGCTATAATCGTTATTTCTGCTTTTAACCCTATGGTGTCACGTCACTATTCATTAGAATCGTCTCGAAGAGATGATTCTAATGAGTAGTACCACCATAGAGTTTTGTGCTGAAATAAGTGAGAAAATGTTGGATTTGTGCAGTTAACTCCCTCTTATCTGGAGCCCTGGTATCCATTTTCATTTACACACTCCTTGTTGGTTCATCGCTCTAGAAATGTTCTATCATAGTGTATTTATGACAAAAGGTTAATGATATTGAGTTAATATTTGCATAGAGATTTGTCGGCAAAAGTAATGTAGATCTAAAGTGTATTAATAAGCACGCGTTAATTGCTTGATATGTATCACATAGTTTTAGCATTTAGCATCTCATTACTTCCTTGACCGTGAGACTTACTCTAATATGTCTGTATGTAATAATGTATCATACAAAACACTAGTATAGGGTTTTTATACACATGTATGTTTCAGTTTTAGGAATTCCTGAATGAACATTCCACAGTTATTAAAAGTTTGGATACAGTAAAACCTCGCTATTACGACCACTAAAACGAAGGCTAATTGAGTGTATAATAGACAGGTGACAGCTTAAAGCAAGGTGACAATGAAACAGAAAGCTCCTATAGGAGCTTTCTGTTTCACTGTCACCTTGTTTTAAGCGGTCACCTATCGTAAACACCCTAATAATTAACATAATTTAGTGGTCATAATAGTGAGGTTTTACTGTACTTATTATTCAGCAAATATTGTAGACCCTCATCACGCAACTTCAAGACATTCACATCTTCACTGATCTAATACAGTGGAGAATCTGTTATTCTTTCCCGTTTAAACGCAAACGTACGCAAACGCAAAGCACTAAAATGTAGAAAATAACAAATTTTGGTCAATTCTGATAATTCTTGTTTATCTTGGTGGCAAACAGTTTGGAGCCTGATCAGACGCCGGGTTACCCGGCGTCTGATCTGGCTCCAAACTGTTTGCACTGCAAATAATAGTTTTAGCGTAAACGCGTTTATTGGGAAAGAATAACAGATTCTCCACTGTAAGGCCATATTCTAAGCTCACACCTATAGATAATTTCTAGGATTTATATTGGTTAAATTAATAGATGCGAAATACTTTCTAATCAACATAATAACGGTTATTTCTAATACTGAGATTTTTTCTAAAATGTTTGTTTTTTCCGTTTATACAATACGTTATTCACACATTTCCTCATAGCTGGTTTATATTTCTGAAGACAGATGACCGGTTGAAAGTAAAGCAGAATGCGCCTAAAGGCTCATTCGTTCTTACTTACAGCCTACTTTAAACTACCGTCTGCTATGATATAAAAAAAACTATTTCCTACGGTACATATTCATGACATATGAAATGGAACTTTTGTCTTTAGATCAGTTTAAGGTGTAAAAGGGCGTATTTTTTTTAGTAATTGGAAACATAAAAACGTAAAATGTCTCACCATTTCCGGCTGGCTGTTGTTCGTAGGCTTTTTCCAATATTTGTTTGTCGGCACTTCTACCAAATCTGAATAAAAAGACAGAATGAAGCATTGCGAAGCCTTCACACACAAACTGCTGGCCAAATAGTACTAGGAATACAAATTAGAAATCCTACAGTGAAACCGATGTTAACCCCTTGATGGCTATGACGTCATCATCGTTAAACAATTGTCGTCTGCTTTTATTTCTCAATTAAAATTTCAGATAGTTTGACTTAAGAAACATTAATCTGAGTGTTAATCAGTTTGGAGCATAATGACGCGGTGTCTGATCAGGATTCTTAACATATGCTAATGAACAGTGTGCTCAGGGTAAAGAATTAAACGGGTTAAGAGGCATTCCGATTCTTTGAAGAATCATGTAGATTTATAAACGCCGGTGACAGCAGCTTAATTCTGAACAACTAAAGCAAACAAACAGAGAGAATAGCTTTCGCATTGACATTAAGTTTTTCAGTGTGTTCTGAATTAGTATTAACACTTCTATTTGATAAGTAGTTTGAATTTGTATAAAAACAATCACATCTTTCAATACGTTGAAACAGTTAAACATAATTATTGTTGAACCGATTCTCTGGGATTCCTCAAATATTTTATACATAATGATTCTGTTCATGCTATATCATGGTCAACCTTATCCCTTTCTCTGCCTAGTCCAATAATACATGTACTGATATTTAAAAACTGTTTGGGTCCAGATCAGGCGCCGTGCTACGCGGCATCTGGTAAGGCTCGAACTTGTTTGACATTGATACCAATGTGTCGCAAGAGAAACGTCCAGAAATTTCAAACTTTATTAAAAAAACGCAGGGGATATATTTAAGCAGACACAATACGACAATGATTGTTTTAGATGGATTATTACGTCATAGTGCCAGTGGAAGAGTTCAAATGACGTCTAACACATAAGCACCGTGTTTTTTGTTTAAATCAAAAAGTATAAATATGAATACCAACTAAATAGCTTCCTAATCGAATGGCTCTACGCCTGATCCGGCTCTAAACTGTTTTCAACTTATAGACAGGCAAGGTGAAATAAGCGTTTATGATTATACCTATTGACTGGAACCGCTTTACAGTATTAAGCCTTGGTCAATAAGCACATTTACCATATTACTTAAACATATTAACAAACACCAATGGAGTCTGATCTTGTTCAAACCTGTTTATAAATGATAACCAATTCTCGCTTTGCATAATAAGTATTCATTAACGATCTACGATTAAATATATTAACCTGAAAGTCAGATACAGTAAAACCTCTCTATTACGACCACTAAAAAGGAGGCTAATTGATTGTGTAAAAGACAGGTGACAGCTTAAAGCAATGTGACAGTAGAACAGAAAGCTCCTGCAGGAGCTTTCTGGTTTACTGTCACCATGCTTTAAACCGTAATCTGTCGTAATCTCCTAATAATTTACATACGTTAGTGGCCGTTATAGAGAGTTTCTACTGTAATAGTATGAGTATAAGCAGTAGACAAATACGTATTTTTATGAGTTTGTCCTTACCGAGGTCTCCCTACTATGGCATAGTAATCATTTAAAGCTTTGAGATAACGTCTCAGCTCCCCAGGGGTTCTGAATTCTGCTGGTCTGCCTGGTGGAGCCAACATGGCGTCAGGTTGACACGTTACAGATATGACTAAAGTGATGGCAATGAATAGGACAAAGACAAGACTGCGATTCATTTTGTTTTCCTGAAAAAACAACAACAAACATAGGTTAATTTAAACATACATGTATCTGAAAACGATCATTTTGACATTATACCATACTATATGTTATTGTATATTTTGTATTGTATTGTATTATATTGTATTACACTATATCAAATTATACTTTATTATATTGTATATTATTATGAGTTTCCCAATATCCAACCCATTCATGACATTGCCCAAAATGATCAATTATTTTCAAATGGTTTGGACTCTAGAGGGCTACCGAGTAATAAGGTGTCTCGTCAGGACATTTCAAATGACTAAATTATCGCCATTGGATAAGAAGCTGACAGAGATAATTAGCAATGGAGTTATTCAATTTCTTAGAAATAACACTGTCACTGCAAATATCGAGTATTTTATCGACAACGCCGACATTTGCGCATTGGCTACGATTCAAACTGTTTGGCAAATATTTGGCTTAAAGTCTGACCAATAAAACGCAAACGACGATATATTAGTAGTATTTTAATGTATGTGTAAGATTAAAGCAGAATTGTCCATGTTAATATGAGCAGGTAGGGAACGGTCCGTTTACAATCATAGAAGTTAAATATACAAGTTACAGTGAAGAAGTTATTTCCAAATAAACGTTGTTTATTCTAAATCGATTATTTGAACAGCGAACAGTTTGAAGCCCTATTGGGCTCCAGACTTTTTGCCACTAAGATTAAATTGAATACTCAGAAATTTCATACAGTTATAATTTCTAAATTGTATTGCAATGTATTTGCGTTGTTTTTAAACGGGGACAATGACACATTTACCACTGTACGGACTGTGTTACGGTGATGATGACGTTATCATTTCCCATATAAAAGACACGGAACTAAAAGAAAATTAATGTATAATAAAATGCAGAAATGAATCGTTATTGTGAAATGTTGACAATGATCTTAACCATTTACCTATTTATAGTATTGAAGATAGATGACCACTTAAAGCAGGTTGAAAGTAAAGCAGAATGCGCCTTAAGGCGCATTCTGCTTTACTTTCAGTCTGCTTTTAGCTATCATGTGTCAGAATATAGACTGATTGAATTGGAACTATTTTCTTCAGCAGAGGAATAAATCATATTCGCTAAAAGGCGCTTCTATGGGGAGAGGTTTAAATCTGGATGGAGCCGGGTTAGACATGGTCTCTGTGAACGATCAGATGCTATCAAACGATATTTGACAGAATGATTTAAAAGTCTGTGATAAAGCAATTTACTTTAACTCGATGACCACTGAAACACCAAAATAGACTATTCCGATTTTCAATTCCGAGTTTCAATACTGTATAGTCCGGTTCTACTATATGGGGTTATTAGTTAAATACATTGCAAGCAAAGTGGCAAATAGTCGGACCCTTATAGAGGTCTCTTGTAGAAGCTCTCTTATCAGAATGTTCGCGGTTTGCGTAGAACAATTGCACTCGCTAATAGTTCCGTGTTTGTAAATGACGTATATATGTATGCGTCACTAGGATTTAGCTGATGTAAGGATACGACTTTATAGTACCAACCAAGTAAAGACTAAAAAAGAATTGAAAGTAAACCAAAAACAGTATGTCTTAATTGCAGACTGACACTAAATAAGTAATCACTTTAAACCGGCTTTATTCAGTTACCTTTCGGAATGAAGAAAAACTCATCTGTGACCCTTTGGCTCTTTACCAACATGGGATAGGAACATTAACACATTTATTTGAAAAGACATACAAAGATATGCAAAATATGAAAAATAGAAGTAAACACTGTGACGGGTGTTTGAATAACCCTCAATCAGTTCTCAGTTATCCAATAAAACGCGTGTATATTGAAATAAGAGAAATAATTTATATTTAATCAACAGCAATGAGTTCCAATTGATTCAGTAAATGATTCCTATATTTAGAGTTCTTTTACAGTTATAAAGTGAAATATAATTACCGTGGGTCTTTGTTTTAATTTTTAAAGGTGGAGTTTTAGACTTGGATATTAACGTTGCTTCCATCGATATAAGAAGCTGGTCCGACAATTAACACTCAGAATATTTAGCATTTTATTAAAAAGTGTAACATACTATTGATGAATCCTATTCTGTTTTATACAGCATATATAGTTTTATCTTTAATTATCTATATGCACCATGAGTCGCACGTATTCAGATCGTGAACAACGCTTTTGTTCAATAACAGCCGTAGTACAGAAACAATTCGTTTCAAAATAAACTTCATTATATTGATAAAAGAATATGTGTAGTTGAATAATAATACTACACATCACAATGTATATCGCGCAAAAAGTAATCAAAGATGTAGTCATTAATTAATTCACCCCTGAATATTTTGATAGAACATTACAGTTTTCAGTTTCCATTTGTGACTATTTATTGTTGTGTGGTTTAAGATATTGCTAAATGGCCAACAACGCATACACTGATCAGAAGACTCTTGCAGAAGCCCTCTGAACATGGTCTATTCTGTTTGCATAGGACAATTGTAGTATTAATATACTTTTCAAATTCAAATAAGATAATAAATAAAAACACAAAATTGGTTTGCTTCTGAAGTGTTTAAGCATAGAATTTAAAACACAAATTTTAGATCACAACGTCTTTTCGAGTCTCATGATGTAATTCATTAACAATAAAAACAATGGATTTAATTCCTTGTTAAAATTAATTGTGCTATACTATTATATAAAGCGATTTTATTTTTTAGAAAATACAAATGTTGTACTCACGGTTTGTCCACTGTTGGCTAGTGATCTTGAAGGGAGAATCCGTTAGTCTAAGGACAGAGTAGAGAATCCGGACTACTTAAATATGGCCAAGTCTCGCCTTGTCACAAACAGAACTGCTAGTAATACGTTCGTTCGGAAGCCTGTCCTGCAACCCTCCGCCAATATCCGCCATTTTTCAATTTGCGCCCTTCTCACGTTGTTTAACTGAGTGCTCCCGTGGTGCAATGGCTGTTTTTGTTTGCAATATACAATAAGTAGTTATTATTTCCATTTCATCTGTCACATGCAGGCTCCGAAGTTTTCCTTACCAATAAGCTCTAGGTAAAACACTTGATTAGTCAGTGAGCCCCTGTGGTGAAATCAAATCGAAGCAACACGCTCTTGACAGGACATATACCTAATGTTCCGTGTAAAAATACGCCATATTATCATAACATATCTACAAGGTGAGCACTCTGTAGAGCACCACAAACAATCACCAGATCCACTTGTTCATGTAAGAGGTACACGAGGACCATGCGTTTATGATTTCCATTGTTCAACAATAATTATGTAAGACTACGTGTCTCCAGCAATGGCGACAGATAACTTTAGTATTAGGAATTGGAGTCCAACGCTACCAGAAATTCATGGAAAAAACTATTAGAATGATGAGATAATCAGAAAAAGAACCAAGTTTAAAGAAACTACATTTTGGAGATAACATTGCACATGGTCCTCATGATAAAATGGCTATAAACATTTATCTGTACAAAAAGAACCAACTGCAAACAATACTGAATTTTAGCACAATTGCCAGGAAAAATCACAAAACATTAACTACTACTACTACTACTACTACTACTACTACTACAAATACTACTACTACTACTACTACAACTACTATTTCTACAACTAATGATATTAAAACTACATAAAATACCTATACAACAACTACTTGTACTAAATATAATGCTAATACTAATGCTTCTTCTACTATTACTCCTTATAATAATAATAATAATAATAATAATAATAATAACATTAATGATGATAACAATACTACTACTACTACTAACAATAATAATAATAGTAATACATAATGATGATACTAATAAGATACTTATAATGATTCTAAAGATAATAATATGGTTATAAGAGATATAGTAGCAGTAATAATAAGACTCTTACAATTGATATTGTTATGATGGCTATTGTCAGTATGGATCTAGATGAAACGCTGGTTGTTTCTTAGTGTACATTTCCACAGACACCGTGCAATAACTTGACCTACAATTTACTGTGGGTAATTTATGTTATCGTAGATTGCTAAGGGTTACGGTGTATATGTCTGTATTGCCTATAGTGGACCCCGTTTCATAAAACTTCGTACGACAAAAACGGTCGTAAGTCAAAACTTTTAAACACATTTTATTTCTGATTTCTGTATCGAATCCTGTCTTGTGACAGCTCTTTGGGATCGTCTTTTCAAGACAATTCCAAAGAGATGTCACAAGACAGGATTAGATGAAGAAATACATAATTATTGAGACTTTTATAATCTGACTTACGACAATACTATACTCAACAAAAATAGAAACGTCCCACATTTTGAACGGACATATCTTTGACGTTATTTAAGTTATACATCAAGTTAATGTACTTATGGGATACTGGTTAGTTGGAGTTACACATGTGTAAAGTTTTCACAAAATAACACAGATAAAAACCGCTAACGTAACGGAATGATGATTTGCACGTTTTGCACGTGCACGGTACACGCGTTTCAATAAAGTAATTATGTCACCGTCGTAAAATACACACGACACATGGTAATAAAAAAATTGAAAAAAACCCATATGAATTCAATTTTTGCATCATGCCACGCTCGTCTGAAGTTGAAAGAAATCAGGCAATGACGGCCATTGACGTCGCCCGCTGGTTCGGCTGCTATAGAGAAACCAAACGGAGGTTTGCGACCCGGTACCATCAGACTGGGACTGTTCACAATCGTTTTTGCCTTGGTCATCCCGTTTTTCCTCCGTCAGAACTGATCACTACGGCACGTTAACGCACTAACGTCTACGTCATTTTCCAGCCACCGGAACGGCTGGTGAACACGGTGAGTCATCACAAACCTTTGTAATCGCTTGCAATCCAACGCTAAACCAATCAGAGCATGACGCCCAAAATCCGGTCAAATTTGGACGACACGTCACCGTGGGCTAAATTATCTGTCGTCACGACGTCATTTGAAATTGAAGCAAACTGGCTGGTACCAAGTTCTTTTTATCTTGATTCATACTTAACAATTCAGATGGTAGACTACGCAAATTGATTACATTTAAGATTCAGCATTCAATATTTGACACAGACCTCACAGCAAGAGTGAATGTCTGACGTTCTCATTAAACGTTACGTTACGCTGTAGAAATGAAGTGTATATTGGTGCAAACGGTGGCCGTACACGATATTAATCTTACTGAATAAAATTTGGGACTTTTTATGAGAATTCAGTAATCAACTAAACATTTTTTTAAAAAAAACACATTTATTCAGATTTTTTATTTTTACCCCTACCAACTTCTTCACTACATCACTCGAAAAGTTTTTTTCTCAGCAATATGAGGTCAACTGATATGGATTCAAAAATGAATGAACTTCATTTTCTGTATAGGTTTTACTACCATCAACCTTATAACTTTCAAGAAAATGTCCCTGTAATAGGGTGGGACGTTTCTATTTTTGCTCAGTATAGTATTTGTCGTGCGAAGTTTTATGAAACGGGTCCTGGACGCGCCCTCAGATGATAAAGCAAATACAGAGGCTCCATATACCTTGGTAGGAACTCATGTACAGTGCCCCTCCCTAAAATGGCCCTCCGTAAAACGATTTTCTCCTTACGACATCGCATGCCGCTCTTCCCTGTCTGACCCTGTCACAGTTGCTAAATCGACTGCTTAGCAATGTCCTTTGCTGTTTTTCTTAAAGTTACGCACGTGAAGCGCTTTTAAACGCACAATTCTTGTGTGAAAAGAGCGTTATATAAATCGGGTATACATGTATAATAATAATAATAGTAGTGGATAGTTGGCAAAACCAAACCTATAAAGACGAGTGATAAGCAGTTTGAACCCAAATCAGACGTGTCATTACGTGGCGTCTAATCTGGGTTCAAATAGTTTGCAATGTACTGTAAGAGTATTTATTTACTCTCCCTTAATAGCTTTCTCCGAAAAACATACACAATATTTGTCTCCCAGCTGGCGTTGCTGTAGAGAAGGGAGCACTGTAGTTGCAGTCACGTATCGCACGGACTTCCGAGCCAAATCTGTGCTAACACGGTGCAATGACCGAGCGAATGCCTTGCCGTTCTATGACACGTCAAAGTTCATGAGAACGAGACTGCTGACTATATACCTGCTCTGTAAACCCTCTGTAAACCCGTTACTAACTGGATGTAAATTTGTACTTTTTGTTCAGCTTGCCTTTAGCCGGGCGCATAGTGCGATTTCCATTATTGCATTACAGGTTTTTACGAGTCTGGGATTATTTGCTGACAATGCATACTGTCAATTTGAGAGGCTACATGTCTGAAATGCCGAAACAATAGTTCCCTTTCGCGTGATCAGCAGCCAATGGTCGGTGAACTTGTGGGTCGGTCATTGCCTGTTGCATAATCTTTGAATGCTTATAAACCGTGCCGATGATGAAATATTTTGTTGTAAATGCTGTTGAGAGATATCTTTAAGAGGACCCTTTGATTTTGGATCTACACTCTTAGCTAAGGACAAGTATACTCTCCACAGGTAGAGTTTGTAAATGAAATATCTTACTTGGGTTCCCTACAAAGTCACTGATTAGACATACAATCAGTTATTTGCCGATTTCTTTAAACATGATTTTGCTTTTCATTTTTATTAATGTAACCCAATATTTACTAGACCACGATCATCTTACATGTACTGGTATACGAAATACTAGATCTACATGAACTCATATTTTACTTTCAGTATGATGCGGTGTAATTTTGTTTTATTTTCTTTGCACCACCCCGTATCAAACAGGTTGTGTGTTGTGATTAGGGGCTACACTGATCTTTCGTTTTAGTTGAAAAATATCTGGATAAGAACACAAGGAAAATTTATCTTTATTTTGGTATATTACTGGTAGACATACCTGTAATATAACTTAAAGTGTGAAATACAATCGCTATACAATTGCCTTCTTGGCAAATTCACCATTCAGGTTACTATATATCTACATGTATATCTAATTGTATGCGAATTGTTCATATTAGGCGAATTGTTCATTAGGCGAAAACACCTGCACCCCTTGAAATAGGTTGTGTGACGAACTTAGCATTCATTAGTAGCTCTCCCCGAGCAAAAGGCTCGCGGCGAGAGGTTCGCCCGAATGAACGCAGTGCTGGCGCACAGAGTCATGTCAGTGCTTGCGCATGAATGATGAGGGCTGATGAAATTCGAAAAATATCGTATAATAAACCAAATAAATAACCATTACTTATGTAATATTCGATATGTGATTATGATAGTGTATCACTGTTTATTCCACTTACCAGGACCTATATATGTACACTATTTGAATAAACTGAAGCTAAACTGCAACCACCAGTGATGTCATGTATATCTATATGTTATCGATATAAAAAGGACTTCCAGTCTAACTTACGAGGGGTGTTCCAAAAATAATGTCACTTGCATCGGTGCTCATATAGCGGAAGTGATTTTGTTCATTTTAATTTGCCCTGCCCTTCAAAATACTCTCCGCCAGCCAGAACACACCTTTTTAGCCGGTCAATCCATTTTTGGAAGCATTTTTCATACTCTTCAATGGGGACACCCATCAGATACTGATAAACAGCAGATCCAAGGGTATTTCTCGAATTGTATCTCCTTCCAGATAAATGATATTTAAGTTTTGGAAAGAGACAATAGTCGCAGGGGGCCAAGTCTGGCGAATACGGAGGGTGCGGAAGGACGGTAACCTTCTCTGACTCCAAAATGTCAGTCACAATACGTGCCTTGTGAGCGGGTGCATTATCACGCAAAAGTCGGACATACTTAAGTTCTGTTTTGGGGCGGCGACTTTTGTAGTAGTTCTTAAATTTTGGCACCGGGACTTGAATAGCTGGACCCTTATTAGTGACAAAATAGCATACAAAACCTTCTTTACCGTTCGTATTCGTTTGGAAATACTTGGGCGTCTGGCATTTTTAGTGGCCCATATTCGGTTGGAAACTTTCCGCTTTGGTTCAAAATAATACACCCAGGTCTCATCACCAGTGACTATATTATCAAAAGCCTTTTTACTATATTTTGGGTACATTTTGAGAAGTTTTTTTGCCATTTTTACACGCGTCTTCTTTTGCTCATCCGTTAACAAATGGGGTATCCATCTTGCATTTATCTTTCAAACTTTTAGGTGTTTCTTCAAAATTGCATGAACTCTTGCTAAAGACAAGTTTGTCATTCGAGCCAATTGTCATACGGTGAATCGAGCATCAGTTTTGAGGATATTTCGGATTTTTTTCTATGTTACCTTTGGTCGTACATGTAGTCTAACGAATAGGCTATGAAACGATGTACACTGTACCGAAGCCAGTGAACGTGTGGACGAGATATTTACCTGTGTCACGAGCCAGTGATCACTCAATCGACACGAGGTGGGTTTTGTGCATAACTTGCACGATTTCCGCGAAATAAAGCACATACATTATTTAAGGAACACCCCTCGTATGATAAGCTACAGAAGAAGGAAGAAGGATCACAGTTTCAAAGCACAAATGAAGTACAACGGTAATACAGAAATCTACAACAGAAGCTTATACTACTTTTCGTCTAACCTGCATTAGACATATCCCCCACAGAAGCGTCTTTAAGCGAATTTGATTATTCCTCCATTGACAAAAATAGTTCCAATTTATACAGTCATGAACATGTATCATAAGAAAAAGTGACTATATCCTAGCGGATGATAACTTAAAGCAAAGTTGACTGTAAAGCAGAATGCGCCTTAAGAATCACCTATCTTCAATTATAGGAACAGGCTTTGGGGTACAGGCTTAATGCATTTCCGTCTAAATGAATACCATATGCACCTTCGTATGATTCATAATTGACTTTATCTGTTGTTGTCGGTAGTAGGTGGTGGCTTAAAAAAAGACAACATATTCACATAATTGTCACGCAATATTATCTTTACCACCAGATGTCCCTGTCATAACATCTGTATGGAACAAAGAAATAGTATTTCTAGTTAAGTAAACCCTATCATTCCTTAACCTTAGTGCACGTGTGTTTTGAAACAAATTGGTCCCTGATCAGACAATGAGATACCATGTGTCTTATCTGGACCCAAACTGTTTGACACCTATGTGGATGCTTCTAGATATTGTCTAAAATCTTCATTTGAGATAAAGGAATATACAACAAATAGTAAACATAACGGTGCACTGCTAGTGAACTTGTAAGTTAAGATTATCGTTGTTCTGGTAAATAGATAGATTATATCATTATACCTCAATTTCATTTACAATGTTAATCTCCCATAGGCCACCGTGATATTAAAATGCTGTCAGACTCAGCGGGAATAAATAACTGTCTTAGAATTACTCTCTCCCGTTACCACAGGTATTCGAATGTCGTAAATGGCGTCAAACCGAAAATGACGTCAAATCCATTTTATTGCGCCAAAGCGTCATTTCAGATAACGTTAAAACTTGGATCTACAACGTGAAGCGGTTTGAAATGTTAAGTTAACTAAATGATGCAAATAAACAGTCAGATCCGAACAGAGGAACCTTTACATGACGGGTATATTATAATCAATGCACGTTATTTATATAGAGTTTGTATAATTCCTCAAAATTCAAATATTTTTTTAACCAGTGAATTTCATCATGAATAGTATGCGGATCTAGTAACATTAATGATTCAAGCAAGCTTTAGGTAAGTTCTAGATTACCTGGTTAGAGCCCAGGATTTCGGTAAAATAAAATAAATATCACATGTCTGACAGGGTGACTTTAAAATTGTAAACTTTCGGAAAAATACTTTCAACATCGGTTTCGCCTCGGTTGACAGTATTTTCCAGAAAGTCGACAATTTTACTGTCACCCAGTCAGACATCTGATATGTAGATACTATAGCCTGATCTACATCTCGAAGGCGTTGTAACATAGTTGGTACAAATGTTTTATAATTATTTCTTTTCCAAAGAATCCGATGAACTCAGAATATGGCGGCTAATAAGGCTTGGCAGAAATACAGATACATAATTATCTGCGTTGAATATGAAACTTAAAATGAACAATTACAGTCTCCAATTTAGTGTAGTCCATGTTTACTTTAAACGTTTTGTTTTCCAATTTATTGCAAAATGGCAAACAGTACAGACACTGATCAGAGTTTACGCCGTTTGAATATGACAATTGTTCTTTTCGCAGTTACGCTGTTTTCAAGGACGGTTATACACCCATGCTAAGAGTTCAAAGTTTTAAGCGAAAAAATGACCTATGTGTTTTAGTTAACTCTTTCAACACCATGGGCCTGTTTAAAATATACTCATAACATTGTGGACTGTATAGACCAAGATCAGAGGGCTTCTATGGTAACCCATTGATCAGGATCTACACTGTTTGTTAATTTAGGCCAATATTTATTAACTCCCCAGAATTCCAAATAGACCGGTTCATGTTTTGGTAACTGGAAACATCAACAAGGGAACGTAATAACCCACAAGATTTACTAAGTGTTGAAAGATTGAAACCTTTCTCTGCTGCAATATAGTCTAGTTGAACGTTGTCGTCTTCAATTATCTATAGAGCCAAAGTGAAACTTATTGACAGTTTGAGAGAAACAAAATACATCAAAGCCAATCACTTTGGATTGTCTGCATATCTCACTTAATGCATTTGTAAAACTGCATTAAAAATTTGAAAATATCAGACAGGTCTTATTTAGCACTAGTGATGGGCTGATTAATCAAATCATCTAATAATAGTCGACGACAACAGCACTAGTATTCGTCGACTAAGAGTTCTACCTTGTTAACGAATTATACGTGACCAGGGTTTTTTGTTATATCTCAATGAAATAAAAAAATAATAATTTTTTCTATGATTTAACATCACTAATGAATGTAAAAAAAACAATAGACAGAGAATATAACATGATTGCTCATTATTTATCATTTTTTAAGCTGTAGGTTGCAGTCTCGCCGCTATAGTTAACGCTAAAACGTGACGTTGTTTATGCGGAGGTCATCGCAAAGCATATAATTTGGCGTTCCGCTACATGTAGCATTTGTGAACGAACAGTTGGACTCAGAGAACATTGTCCCGGCAATGTTTATTCCTTTTTTTCATGGGGTATGCAATTAATACAGCCATTCACAGCTTGCCAAAAGTAATGAAAACAAACAATATCAAATTTAAACCAAGTGTCTTAATAAAACTGACTCACGAAGAAGTGTTCAGGTTTACTTGTCTCCCTTAACCCATTTGCGCCAAGATGATGTTTCCATGCTTATATAAAGTGAATGAGTCTATGTTTGATGCATGGGATGCCTTGTCTAAATATTCATGTTCGTTTTTGTTTTAAATTGTAATTACTGTCAGCAAACAGTGTAAACACCGCATTTTTTGATCATGAAATGGTTAAACATCATTCACTTGTCTTTAGAACTGAAACAGCTATATAATAAATGTTCACTGAACAGAATACTTATCTGAAAATATTTGCTTAAAACAGTTTATGTATCCTTGAAGAGTGTACAATGTAGCTTAAATCGGGCTGAGAGTCTTCAGGCACACTCTGCTTTAATTAAAACTTGCTTAACGTGGTCACCTATCGTTAAAACAAGAAACAAGATATAGAGTAACGGAGTACATAAAATAAGTATACATGTATAACTTTATATAAGTATAAGTATATAAATTTAAAATATTCTTTTAGTGTTGGAAATACCGATTAATCATTAATTGGTTGACAATATTCTCTGATAAATCGACTAAACAAATTTAGACCGAATAATTTTGCCAATAATAGTAACCAAACAATTTGTTTAGATATACTCCACAAAACGCATTTTAGACGTTGTTTTGTTTCACACATTTTAGCGCACAATCCAAAACAAATTAAAAAACGTTTTCAGTGTTTCGATAGACAAAATTTTGGTCGATCCGCCGCTAAATGAAGTGTGTGCCCACCAATGGAGAGTGCCAAAAGAAGAGTGTGCCCCAATACCCTTTTCTTCCTACGTGCCTGCAACGCATATTTTTAATCCATTATCAGGTACAGAACTCACACCACATGAAACAAAACAAAACAATGGGGAAAATGACTGGCAACATGGCTGGTTAAAATATGCTTGGTATGTACGGGTTATAAGAATAAAGTTAGAAATTTAACACAAATTGAATACATGACGTCATGCCACGTCTTTCATTTATGATAATTTACCCGAGAGAGGAGCGGGGTAGGTAAGAATGTTGTTATACGACTCAGATGTATCACGAAAAACTTGCTCTATTTTTATAGTGACAAAAACACGTGCCATGTCAGACATTTCTATAAGGCACGTCCGCATGCCAGGGTGCTGTACTCGTTCGTCTGTTCTAAGAAAATACTTGGATCCGATCGTTGCTAGGGCAATGTGACTTAAAGGACATCTGAAAATGAACCGTTGACTCCAAAAACCCAACATTTAAAATAGAAAATGCTTGTTCATGATGAATATTACGAACATTTCAGAAACGTATTTTACACACTTTTATTCTACATTAGGTATACAAACTGTGAAGAAAGAGGTCCGATCTTTTTTCCCCTTTTTGTGAAATCCTTGGTTTCTAGTGCGCATTACATGGCTCTTATATGATTGCTTTAATTATGCTTTGCCATGCTATGTACACTTTTTACCGAAAACAATATATATCTATCTATCTATATATGGTTGAGATATAAGTTACTCTTACAGTGCTGCTATATATAATATATATATCTATCTATCTTCTGTAAAGACTATAAGAACTGATATTGTACGATTTTCATTTCATTTTCAACAAACAACAAAATGATAGAAATCTTCTTTATATACTTTTTATTTCATTAAAAGCTGATAATTTTTAAAGCACAAAATTTACTTTTATTTTATACAACATTAACCCATGCAGCGTGCAGAGCGAACATATAAAATAATTTACAAATTGTTGAGACCTAGGTCGGAAAAAGCCCTTTGATTCTGGTGTGCTATGCTTGTTAAACGTTAAAAGATTGCGCATACAAACCCTCAAATACAAATAGAGATTAGTTACAAATCACAAAAATATGTACGAGTTCATTTGTGAATTCAGCGTTTTAACCATTTTCCGCCTCTAATATACCCCTCCATTGAAGACAATATTTTCAATCTGTATACAGTCCTGAATATGGAGGACTTAGCAAACATATGGTAGTTTAAAGTAGGCTGAAAGTAAAGCAGAATGCAATTCAAAGCACAATCTGTTTTACTTACAACCTGCTTTAAGGTGGACAACTATCATCTAAATTATAAATAGGATATGGGATAACAGGTAAAGGGTCTGCGTTCATACATGTACACAAAAAGTTCTGCCTATAACATTACAGGAGTGGAAATCCTTCTACCGCACACATTCCAGATAATCCTTAAGTGAAGATTTAATTGCATTATAGATTAGCCACTTCAACGCCAGGCGCATTACATTACAGTGGGCAGAGGTGATGTTATTTTCAGTTTAACCCATTACCCTTTAAATACACTTTTTAACGTCTTAAATTTGTTTCCCCACTGAAGAAAATAGTTCAACTTTATGGAATTAGTTTTGAAAATGTTTTCCGATTAGTTTTAATCTGAATATAACAAACAATATTGACACTGATCAGACGTCGGGCTGTCCAGCGATCGTTCTAGTCTATAACTGTTTACAATGGACGCCAAAATTTGCACATTAACATGTTAATTGGGACAGCATAAATACTTCATAACTAAGCGTAGCATTTCGAATATTTTGTAATACTGTCAGATACTGAGTTTCGACCGTTTGAATCGAAAAAGTAGACGAACTTTAAGAAGAAAGCATTATGGCGGTTTTGGAGTTAATTTTATCTTATAAAAATGATCAATATATACATCTTATTTTATCTCACACTCTACAAATAGGTTATGCTTTATAATATGTTGTGGCTGTCGGTTATGTCTATTCTTATATTTGATTGTGTGAGCTATATAATACTTACACTTATAATATGTTGTGGCTGTCGGTTATGTCTATTCGTATATTTGATTGTGTGAGCTCTATAATACTTACACTTATAATATGTTGTGGCTGTCGGTTATGTCTATTCGTATATTTGATTGTGTGAGCTCTATAATACTTACACTTATAATATGTTGTGGCTGTCGGTTATGTCTATTCGTATATTTGATTGTGTGAGCTCTATAATACTTACACTTATAATATGTTGTGGCTGTCGGTTATGTCTATTCGTATATTTGATTGTGTGAGCTCTATAATACTTACACTTATAATATGTTGTGGCTGTCGGTTATGTCTATTCGTATATTTGATTGTGCGAGCTCTATAATACTTACACTTATAATATGTTGTGGCTGTCGGTTATGTCTATTCGTATATTTGATTGTGTGAGCTCTATAATACTTACACTTATAATATGTTGTGGCTGTCGGTTATGTCTATTCGTATATTTGATTGTGTGAGCTCTATAATACTTACACTTATAATATGTTGTGGCTGTCGGTTATGTCTATTCGTATATTTGATTGTGCGAGCTCTATAATACTTACACTTATAATATGTTGTGGCTGTCGGTTATGTCTATTCGTATATTTGATTGTGTGAGCTCTATAATACTTACACTTATAATATGTTGTGGCTGTCGGTTATGTCTATTCGTATATTTGATTGTGTGAGCTCTATAATACTTACACTTATAACATGTTGTGGCTGTCGGTTATGTCTATTCGTATATTTGATTGTGTGAGCTCTATAATACTTACACATGCAAACAGTTTGGATCCAAATCAGGCGCCGCCTAACGCGGCTCTAAACTGTTTGATACTTAAATAAATATTTCTTACTAATAAGTTAATAGCGCCTAAAATTCCAAAAGGTATAAGTATAACAGACAAGAATTTAAGCAAACGATATTATGTCAACGACTGTATACGAAGGGTTTGTACGCCGTAATAATGACAGCTAGAGGGGAAGGACGTAACTAATGTTGGCAGAACTTGTGCCCAACCCTTTTTCTCTCATATTTGAGTCGTGCAACGACAGAATATGCCTTGTATTGCAAACGGTGTAGATCAAGGTCAGCCATCACGTCAAAGACGCAGCGGCTGTCCATGGTCAACCCTGTTTGTCACCCCAAATCATCTAAAGCATTGTACTGAGCAGTGTTATATTACACGGTATCTTGCAGTGTTGACCCAACTCAGACGCAGAGCCTGTGATGGCAACGTGCTTGGTCGGTGCAATGGTGCAATGCAATAAGGCAGGTTTTGCCATGGCACGGCTTATTAGTATTTTGCTAAACTGGGGCCCGATTCATAAAACTTCTTACGACAAATGTTGTCGTAAGTCTAAACTTTAAAATACATTTAAATTGTGATTTCTCTAATCAAATCCTGTCTTGTGACATAATTTCGGAATTGTCTTTTCAAGACGATTCCAAAAAAATGTCACAAGACAGGATTAGATGGAGAAATAAATAATTATTGAGACTTTTATAATCTGACTTACGAAGTTTTATGAAACGGGCCCCAGGATTGTGCACTTGTGCTATATGGTTGTATAAATATAGTTGACGATTTTTGAGGTCACCTGGCAAGATATGCCAAGGTGAGGTATTGTGATCGCACTGTATTCGGCGTCGTCCGTCCGACGTTTTCTTCCGTTCCTTTGCTTTTCTTTTCAAGGCAGGTTTTGCCATGGCACGGCTTATTAGTATTGTGCTAAACTGGGGCCCGTTTCATAAAACTTTTTACGACAAATGTTGTCGTAAGTCAAAACTTTAAAATACTTTTAAATTGTGATTTCTCTATCAAATCCTGTCTTGTAACATATTTTTGGAATCGTCTTTTCAAGACGATTCCAAAAAGATGTCACAAGACAGGATTAGATGGAGAAATAAATAATTATTGAGACTTTTATAATCTGACTTACGACAACATTTGTCGTAAGAAGTTTTATGAAACGGGCCCAGGATTGTGCACTTGTGCTATATGGTTGTATAAATATGGTTGACGATTTTTGAGGTCACCTGGCAAGAAATGCCAAGGTGAGGTATTGTGATCGCACTGTATTCGGCGTCGTCCGTCCGACGTTTTCTTCCGTTCCTTTGCTTTTTTATATTCGATATATAACTGGAATAAGGTGTCATGTAAGTTAGCCATTAGGTATGCTCTGAAAGCAGTGTAGTGTAAAGTGGTATAAGTTGATCGCATTATTCAATTTAATGTATACCGTACCTTTAAAACAAAAGTGAATTACCATGTAAATTGCTCTGAATACTGAAAAAGAGTTCCAATCATCAAACGAATAGACTACCTAAGATAGTAATTGAACAATGCGGTATTACAAAACTATAACCTAAATTTCAATGAAATAACGTAAGCGACAGGGAGGCGACAAGGCGATAATAGCTCGACTTTTCGACAAAACATGATAATAAAACAAAAAATAACATACCGCGATATTTCGTTATTACTTTGGAATTGTGGTCTTTGTAGAAAATGTTTGGTTCCTAGCATTGAATGAAAGATGTAATCTGGTAAGGCGATGAATATATCTGGTGAGCCTAAGGCTTTATCCTTGTCACGACAGCAATACATAATAGATACTACTTTCTTCAAAGCTGGCATTTTATAAGCAATGCACTTTTTGACGTTAGATTCATTTTCGTTCAAAGATTTTCGGTGTAACTCGAGAAAAGCGCGCTATTATTTAGTTGACGTCAGTGACGTCACATCCGGACATCTTTGAAAACCTTATTTGCAAACAAATCGAATGTTGTTCACCCCTTCTACAAGGTTGACAATTTATCTGCAAGCGACTGATGTCTGGCACTCCGACATTTTGTTTGCAATGAATAGGTCAAATAACCGTCGTCACCGTTAACGGTGGGAAAATACAAGCGTATCGATGGAAAAAGAAGTTACGGCTGCAGGTCATGTGTCCAATTGACATAATAACATCGGTCATGTGACCAACTAACATCGTAATAACAAAAAGGTTTTCAGGTACCCTGTTATTCGACATTACAATAGGCACGTGACAAGAAAAAAAATTGTTTTCCGGCAAAATCGTCGAAACAAATAGTACGGCAGAGGGTTGACTGGACCTTGAAATGCCGAAAAGTTTTTTCTCTCGACTGATTCTACTTCAGCATATGTTACTTATTGAAAATCGACCGGGTGCCACTTTGCAATCTAGAGCATTTTCGTTTATTCAAGATGGCAACCAAAATGGCTGCCGAAAGTCTTTTTAAACAAAATAGTCCAAAAACCAGCCTTTATTTTTCCTTTTTTTAACTGATTGACCTCACCATAATGATAGTAATTATTCAAAAGACGTTTCATGTTTTGAAACTGTTACGGATGACATCTTGTCACTCTTGGGCATTTCAGTATATTCAAAATGACGGCAAAAATTGCAACCTAAATGCGTTGAAACAAACTACTCTAAACTTCAGCATTCTTGGTTTGGTTTTCTTAACTGAATTGACCCCACCATAATAATAGATGTTAGTGAAAAGATTATACATTTTATTGAACTGTAACGGATGACATCTTGTCACCTATGAGCATTTCTGCATATTCAGGATGGCGGCAAAAATGGCTACCGAAATGCTTTTAAGCAAAACAGTCCAGAAAGCAGCATTTATTGTTTCTGTTTTAACTGTTTTGACCTCACCATAATGAGAGTTATTATTGAAAGGACAATTAATGTTTTAATAATGTTACGGGTGATAGCATCTTATCACCCTTCAGCAATTCCTTTTATTCAAAATGGCGGCTAAAATGGCTACCTAATGACGTTGGAACTACTCTAAACTTCAGCATTCATAGCGACGTCGAAACAAGAGTGTTGATAAAAGTGTGTGTTTAATTAAGGAAATCACCTACAGAGACTTTGAATTTGATTTGGAAAACTAAGATGAAATTAACTTGTTGTATGGCACTTATTTTGAAATGGCATGGACGCTTTAAAAAGGACAAACATCAATGAAAGAGAACGAACCATGCGGGCGTTTTGGAACTGTAGGGCAGACATTCATTAAATTTGACTAAGTGACCGAATTTATAAACAGATCAAAGAATATTGCGTCAAACTTATATAAACAGGGGTATACAGACACATATGACAAATAGATAAAGCACCATGAGGCATGTATCAAACTCACTGGCAGTTACCTTGAAAAATAATAAACCTCTAATTTGTTGTAAATAACACTTGACTTCATTTTGACGTCGCTTTATTGTCAGACCGTGCCCGGGTCTGTTTAGGTGCATTTCTTCAAATACCTATAACTTTACCATGGCTTTATGTACTGTTGTGAAATTATGTCTAATAATCAGAAAAAACAACGTTTCCAGTGGTGCTTTTAGAAATATTAAAATGTTCAAAAAGTTCAAACGTCAGAATAAACAGCTGTTTCTTGACTGATTCTATTTTAGCACAATTAATTACAAGAGCGCATTTATCCCAAGAAACTTTCCTACCGGATCGTGGTTCTGGGGCTTAATTGTCATAGGAATATTTTCTGTTTATTTGACCGAGATAATGCCCGCTGCAAAGAACTAAAAGGAAGGCAGGTTGGTGGTTTTGATGTTCTCCTCAAATGTTGGCGATGAAGTTCTGCACAGAGCCTTTGTGGGGTATGTCATAACCAATAATAACAATATCAATCCGGCTGTGGTGACTGTCTACTGTTCCTAATTTTCTGTCAGAAATTGCTATCTTGAACTGTTTTCCTCAGTTGCTTTATCAATTTGTGTTACTGTCATATCATTATGATTACCAAACAGTGCTGTTGGAACAGGTGTCAATTCATGTGACAGAACATCTCCGTTATCAACCTAATGGCTGCTAGCTTGAAGACTTTCCAAAACTATTGAGTAGATTTCACATAATTTGACCAGCCATCACATTCTTTTGGTTACGGTGATGTGTTCTCTGGAATCTTGTTTGTCCAATTTTTTTAGTTGTCCCATGACTGGTTTCAAGCAGTTATGCACATCATTTGATTCCATTTCTTCAGTAAAAATGTTAGAAAACGCCATCTTTATCAATTTATACACTCTTTAAACGCACTTTAAACTGACTTGCTCACAGTGTATAAATTTACTGTAAGTTCTTCCATAAGTTGAAGTTTGGGTGCAATAGAACCCTTTGTCAAGAGTTATCCGTCTTTGATGCACTCAGCTTGGCTCGAAAAGGCAAGACTTTAACAATGTTTGCACTCTAGTGTCTACACATTTGAATAATAAAAAATTGAATGAAATTTAAAGATAAAACCACCAGATTCAATAAATGCAGGTGAGAGATTTTATGGTCACCATGGTGCTCTTGTCTTACCATGCCATCCATATATTTTTTGCGTTGCTTTCTATTTTCCGTCTTCCTTATGCCCCTCAAAGTCAGTTTCAGGATCATCCCTGTGAGCCAACATGGTATCCAAGGTTGCTTTTAGCGGATCGTACATGTGAATGTCTAAAGCCTATGAGTATTTCTGCTTTATCGAAATCGTAACTATGCAATCGGCTACATGCACATGGCACATACAGGGGATTTCAATGAACATATGCCATATGCAATGTTATATACCTCACCCATGCCTAATCAAATATTAGTTGTCAAGAATACTCTGAGCACCGCTCTGCGGAGAGCCTCCATTTCTTTCAGGCAAGCCATGCCACATCTGTCATTGTTAGTTAACATGACCTGAATGGGAACTTTAAGGCAGCATTTCACTATTCACTACACTCTTTCAAGGCATCAGCAGATACATAGACTCTAAGCCCCTGTCTGCCATCAAACTACCATCATCAGCAACTAAGTTGATGAGTAAGTGTATGCCACCAAGTATATATGCTAAGAATGACATATATTGACGCACAAAAGAATCTTTAGTTGCGTGACCCTAGCTGCTGGTACTTAGTCTAACACTGATATAAAAAGAAAAACTATCTAGGCCACATATGTCAAGGTTAAAGGTCATTGTTAGTTATTAACTTTTGTAACAAGTTTTACTCGTTGAAGTGCACATACACGTGAAGTTATGTGACCGTAACTGAAGTACTTAGTCACAAATTGACCTATTAAACGCAAAACAATTTACAAATGTCACAGAGGTCAAGGGCAAAGGTCAAGTATACCGAACTGCAATGCACCATGTTGTTCTTCTTAAGGTGCATCTATGGTTTAAGTTTCATTGATATGATACTTAAACTTTAAAGGAATTATGCGGTATTCGATGCCAGGATATAGCATAAAAGGCCACATTTCGTGGAAATGAGTGAAAAAGGATGGGTTTTATAAACCGGAAATATATCAAAATGCTCAAAGATGACAGGGTGGCACCCGGCCAATTCTGATTGTCAATGCTTTGAACTATCAATATCAATCAAGAAAAAACTTAGGACGCAATTTCTAGGTTGCCCTTCCAATCCTGATTTCTCTGCCGGACTAAAAACACATGATCCGTGGGTATTGTTATATAATTGAATAATCAAAATATGTTTGGTTGATTTTGGATCTATTGAATCGCTGGTAATAACATTTTAAATATTCACAACAAACATGGTTTACGCTAATCATGCTGAATTGTCGTCTGCTTCAAATATATATTGTGTGCGTAAAATCTCAAAACCATTTAAAGCTATTGTGGTGCGCTTAACACGGTAATGGTTAAGTCAACAATTTCAGAACGATCCTTTAGACAATTCTTTGCAATCACAGTATTTGTATTTCGAACATTTCAATCAACCGTTTAGTATTTGTTTTCTGTTTTAAAATGATATATTCAATTTGAAGTTCTTTTCGCACCTTACCTAACTCCAAACAGTTTGTAGTTTACGTCTCAAAGCTGAATAAAAAAATCTTTAAAAGACTTTCGAAAATGTTAGTTTCAAAAATCAGTTTGTACAGTGGAGAAAACGTTATTCTTTCCCGATAAACGCGTTTACGCTAAAACTATTATTTGCAGTGCAAACAGTTTGGAGCTAGATCAGACGCCGGGTAACCCGGCGTCTGATCAGGCTCCAAACTATTTGCCACCAAGATAAAGATGAATTATCAGAATTATCAAAAAGTTGTACTTTTCTACGTTTTAGTGTTTTGCGTTTGCGTACGTTTGCGTTTGAACGGGGAAGAAGAACAGATTCTCCACTGTAGAACAGTAATTTGTCTCACAGGTGGTGGTGGCTGTACACTGGTATAGTAAAACTATTTCCTTGGACCATATTTGTCGTGTGCTTTTATTACTAAAATTCAAAGTGTACGTTAACTGCCTTACAACATATTGACATGATTGTCAAATAGTTTGGATCCTGATCAGACACCGCGATACGGGGTATCTGACCAGGATCCATCTATTTGCAAATAATCAGTGTATTCGATGTAAAGCAACATACCGATAGGTTAGCTGTAAAGAAAGCCAGGGTCCAATATTATAAAGCGTTTGAGCTGAGCCTGAGTTTGTTCTCAAGCTTTGATTGGACAGTTTTAAGCCTAGGCTTGAATCTGACCAATCAAATGCTTGAGAACGACTCACATTTAAAGCCTTATAACCTTGAACCCTGGTCAATCAAGTAGAAAAACATGCACATTCTCATCACAATCTGCACAATTCGCTTTTTCATATGACATTTTCTGCTGTATGGACAAGCACGGCAGCACTTTAGAATATCCTTGAATAACTACAGTGGAGAATCTGTTATTCTTTCCCGTTTAAACGCAAACGTACGCAAACGCAAAGCACTAAAACGTAGAAAAGAACAATTTTTGGACAATTCTGGTAATTCTTGTTTATCTTGGTGGCAAACAGTTTGGAGCCTGATCAGACGCCGGGTTACCCGGCGTCTGCTCTGGCTCCAAACTGTTTGCACTGCAAATAATAGTTTTAGCGTAAACGCGTTTATTGGGAAAGAATAACAGATTCTCCACTGTATGACGACATATCCGAGCAAAGCACACAAACAGTGTGTATTGCAATATCCAGGTCTAAATGGGTTAACCTGATTAACAATGATTGTGTATTATGATCTCAATCAGAGTTTACAAGTTTCGAATGATGTCACTGATTTGATGATGGAAGGGTATGTTTTTTATTTGTGTCTGTTATACTTAACACTTTCATGATCATTTATCGTGAGGTATTTAACAACCGTCACTGCCATTTTGTCGTCTGATTCAATATTTCTGTCTACAATATCGTTTCAAAGTTAGATTTAAGGCAGTAAAATTAACGTAATTTCAAAACGAGTGACGAAGAGTTTAGATCTTGATCAGCAAATGCGCTTTATGACGTCATTGAGAGTAAAAAGGTTAAACTAAAAAGTCTTCCATTTCTTAATTATCACTAACCTTCCCGTTATGTGTAAATATGTCAGACCCACAGTTGTTGTATGACATTAAGGTTAGCTTCACAAAACGGAATGTGTGTGAAAAATGACTGAAATAGTGGTACATGTATATTTTTTTTTACTTTACGTATCAATCTTAACACATAAAAAATGTAAATGCTTTCAGACCATACAAACCTTTGGGAAATATTGACAGACATTCATTTCAGTGTTGTTAAGTCTTTTTGCAGTATTCAAAGAACATCCCATTATGATCCGGAACTGCCAATAATGATCAGAATGTAAGCAAAACGGCAACGCCATTCTAGCGTGTAAACATTGATTAAAACAGAATCATATTTGCGCAGCTTACAGTACATTAAAGACGGAAGGATATATCTTTCTTTCACAATAAAATCATTTCAGATCGCACATCTTTTGAACAAGTAGCTCACATAAATGTTGTTAGTAATCCGGTGTAATGACGACATCAGTTCCCCTCTAAAATTGTCCCCGGATGACATGTTTCGACATAGCTAAATGTCCTTTGTCTTGGTTCGTCAAAGAAATATGTATCCCATGCTTAGGCAAAATTAAAAAGTACGGTTCCGGTAACCCGACCGACCCTAGTTTTTTCCCCCGACCCTAATTTTTTTTTCACTTTTCGAAAAATGTGTTGACAAATGTCGGTCTTTTCAGCGACAATTGTTACGCAATAGAATATTTTCTCCGTTAAATTGTTTACAAAGCTCATTTATAGACGTTTGAGTGTTTTGAAGTTGATTTTAAATATGATTTAGCAAATATCGAAGTGAAATTTGCTCTAAATCTGTCATAAAGTAGCTTCCTTGAAGATGTGATATGCTAGTTAGTTAACCATAAACACATCAACATGCAGCCGGCACATATCAATGACACATTAAACATGCATACCACACATTTCAAAGTCTCAATCATTCCATCTGTCATATATGACACTACTTTGTCGTCTTGGTATGTAGATATTATAACAATCACATGGTTTAGATTTTTAAGATATTTTTTTCAATAAAATCAAATATTTAAATGGATATTTATAAGTTTTTTTTATATAGGGCCCAGGACTTTGCACAATAGAGTATATTCATGTATGTCAATGTAAAATACTCCACCAGAAAGTTATATGTATTATTGTATGTTTATATAAAAATAATAATAATAATAATAAAAAAAAGATTTTCCGACCGTCCGTCCCTAATATTTTTGGGCATGTAATAGGAAATACAAGTATCTTTTTATTTGGCCTTAGAAAAAAGGACATAGGAAGACAATTTCTACGTCGAAACAATAACCCGGGGACACAATTCGGAGCGGGAGACTTTTCGTCATTACACCGTCCGATTATACTTCAGCGCTCCCTCTCTACAACGACATCCAATGAGAGACAAAGACTGTGTGTGTTGTTCGGAGGGATTCGTTATAGAGAGAAAAATTGGTTTACATTTGCAAACAGAATAACGCGGCGTCTGATCTGGATTTAAGCTGTTTGTCAGTCGCCATTATATTTATTCTATCAAAATGTCCACTAACATGTACATTTGAGAAAAAACAGCAGACGAAAAATGTAAGTATACGTCATTGCAGCCATGAAAAGTTTGGACATAAATGTCTTGTTTGGGGAACAACGGATAGAGTCGTTGTAAGAAGGAAGTCGTTGTTGGTAGGGCCCTTGTAGAGAGGGAGCACTGTAATTTAAGCTGTTGAACTAATGGACCACTTAGCCTGTTTATAGAATCTAAGCTATTCGACCTCTCAAAGCAGGTTGAAAGGAAAGCAGAATGCGCCTTAAGGCGCATTCTCCTTACCTTAATTTTCAACCAACTTTAACTGCAAGGATATAGAACATATTTCTTACTGCGTATATTGATGACTGTATAAATCGTTTTCTCTGTGGAGGAATAATTGAGACGCCAATTTATGGTGTAATGGGTTAAATATTTAGGCAGAGAAGTTCAATCAGTCGAACACTAAGAATACAGACTACATGCTATTCTCGCAGCGATCGAAGGAACTACAATATGGTATATTACCGTGCTGTCATGGTGAATTTACTATTCGCACACTCATCGATAAATAACGCCGACAAATATGTCCATCATTCAAAACATAATGAAGGCAGGAAATGGATATATCCATATTACGATTTAAATGCACTTACTAATAGATTGTTGGTCAACATTCGTCTAAAAGAAGAAATACGCAAGCTTCCTTCCATCGTTGCTTATTGTCTAATATACAACAATTTTGAGTACTGGCCCTGAAGGACAGGTGTTTAATTTTTTAGCGCGTGTAATCGAATATTAGTTCTATTCTAACAGTGCAACCTATACCGATTGTTTGTTTTCACAGCGTAACTTATTGCAGAATATACTATAATCGTTAAAACTAATTGGTATCACCTTAAGAAAATATTTAATAATCGAATGGCAAGTTAAAGGGGTTAATTCCTTTAAAGATTGTATGGTTTCACAACGTGAGGTATTGTAGAATATAACACGGTGATTTTGATCCTAGTTTATACTACAGAGGCGCAATCAAGCATCATATTAGAGGAAGTATTTAAATACTTTTATATCTGTTCAATTTCATATAAAATGTTTTCGAAATCAATTTATGCAAAGTAGCGATTATTCAATTATCGATCTGACAATACTGTCGACCAATATCGATTAACAACTTCTAGAGACAGATATGAGTATGCAATCTGTTTCCTAAAAATCTATCAGGACCATGTTTAGGTCCCGCTGTAACACATTACCCTATAGCATAGTGCTTGGTTTGAAGAAAGCCGACCACTTTCAGCCTGCTTCAATCTACATGTGGATATGAATGTCAAACAGTTTGACTAATGATATAGTGTCGAATAACTCGGCATTTTGTCCGTTGGAAAGCTGTTTGCAATAATATATGTTTCCAAATTAAGAGTTTGGAGGGAATAATGAAATGGAAGGCTGAACATGGGCGGAGAGTGTTTTTGATGCAATTCTAAAAACGTAACACAGGTCATCCTAAAAATAATGTTGAGACGCAGCGTGTATAACGTGTATGACCCTTTTCATTGCTATAATGACGTCATACCCGTCTTACACAGTCACTGACGTAATATATCGCCTACTTTTATATCTAAAAAAAACATATTCAGTTGTGTCGATTGAATAAAATTGTGTGAGTGTCAAACAGTTTGTATCCTGATCAAATGTTAAGTAATGAGACGTCTGATCTGGATTCAAACCGTTTACAAATGTTAGTATTGTGTTTGAAATGAAGGGGGTTAACCCGAAATTTGTATTAGTTTGTAATGGATATCTATATATGAATACATATCTTGCGTCATGTTTTGTAGAAGGTTTTCTGATAACGTACTTACATTGCGTCAGTGAAAACATTAACCCTTAGCCCGCCAAATAAATTGTCGTCTGCTATATTTCTCGTCTGCTTCAAGTTTCAAAGTGCTTCAAAGTTGCTCAAAATTGCTGAAAATGTTGTCCGAGTGTCAAACAGCTTGGATCCGGATGAGACGCCGAGTTACTCGGCGTCTCATCCTGATCCAAGCTGTTTGCATATGGAGCTAAGTCGTGCGTGGCAGGCTAAGGGTTAAACTCTTTTGACGCAAAGAAATACTGCCGTCTGAAACAACTGTCTCCTGCTACTATTATCATATAAGCATTTTCTAAAATTATTTTTAAAATAGGATCAGTTTTTCAAACAGTTTGGATTCTGATGAGACGCCGCGACACGCGGCGTCTCATCAGAATCCAAACTATTTGCAAATATAATACTGTAATTCCGTTTGCGTGCAAAAGAGTTAAATAACATATTAGTATTTCACGACAACAACTCGTTGATATAGCTGGAAATGGAATGTCAGTCTGCGTTTGACAGTTGTGTAGGACTGTCTACGCTGGGCAAGATCTGTAAAGTGCCAGTATTGTAGTGATGGGAGGCGTAATTCTTTCCAGTTTAAGGTTGAAATGCTCTGAACAATATCTCTGGCACATATCTGGTACTCCATGTAGAGCGATCGGTGCAAACAGTATCATGCTCAAGCAGTGTTCGTTACGGATTTCCAGTTAATAAGAATGACCGATCACTCCACGTTGAGTCCGTTACGAACTGATAGTTGACGAGCATGTACGATATATCCTCGTGGAGTGAACCGGCTCGTTCCCGACCTGGTTAGGGGCGTTCTACATGCGAAACAAAATGCTAACGCAAAGCAATTGGGTGTATATAATGACAATGATTTGAAAACGTAAAATATATTAATATTGAAGACATTAATCTGATTGGCAAACAGTTTGGAACTTGATCAGAGTACAAAATGCTCAACGTACATGCATGTAAATGACTACACTATCTGCAATACGCATTTTTCTTAACAATTTCAACCCTAAATATTATCATGTGTGTATTTATTTTCCTTTTGGACTCTTCTAGTACCGGCATTTTGAACCAGTCTACCATACTGCATTTTTGATATGACAACAAAAATGAATGAAAATATCAAACAGAGCAGGCCCTGATCAGAGGGCTCCTATAGGATTGCATATGTAATCGGTAATCTCTACAGAGGGCTGTAGGGTAAAAAGGGTTAATACATTTAAGCCTAGCGTCTTTCAAACAGAACATTGGCAAACAGTGAAGACCTTGATGATCAGGGTCTGTATTGTTTGCTATTGCATATGAAATATTCTGCTGTATGAAAAAAACATTGCAACAGCCTAAAATTACATTTGTATATCTACAATGTATATTGAAATCTTCCAACAAACACATAGGGAGAGTTCATTTCAACATCCAGGAACAATATGTACTAGCTTATTATACTATCCCCGCTGAACAAATTACAAATGATGACTCGATGAAAATGTTACATACTTTAAACAATATGAAACAACAATCTATTTCACGTTTATTAAGGTTCAAGCAGCCGACAATCTTAAAAAAACAACAAAAGCATATTATGTTTCTTGGTCAAATTAAATTTGTACAGCTTCACTTTGTTAACGCCTATCATCCACAAAATCAGATATCCGCAAACAGTGAATATCTTAGTGCAAATTGCGGGGTACAATTTAGGGTATCCGTATTGACGCTCACCTCAGTTCAGTATCTTTATCTTTATTTCCTCCATTAAAGGAGATTTCATGGAACATTTAAACATGCATGCTAATTAACATTTTAAGATAGATAATGGTAAACAATGGTAAACATAACGTGTATTTACATGACACTATACACATATCCATGTGCATCACTGAGTATTAGTCACTTCAACGCTAGCATGGTCGTATACTCTGTGCTAGGTGTATATAGCCGCAATAAAAGTTATACAAACAAATACGTAGTTGGCTGCAAGTTTCATGAAGATCTGCTGTAACTGACCGTTACAGCACGAACCAGTTAGGATATATGTGACAAAATCTTCTACATTTGCAAGCTCTAGAAAACGACGTAACTCGTTACCACAGTATAGTTCTACGTTGGACAAGAAGCAGATGCGTTCGTGTTCTAGAGCTTGACATGACCCAATAACATGCCGAAGTGTGTCAATATTATTTATTACGGAAAATGTACATGTATACGTTTCTGATATTTCAGGAGTACGTATCCACGCTTTTGATACGGTGTGAGCGATGTAACGTTCAGATTTTGAGGTAGCTAGTCTCCACACAATAGCGGGTTCAATATCAGTTTTGATTTGTCTATATAGCTGAAAGTCCAACTCAGACTATAGACGTTGTGTCCACAGTGCTACCTCCATGCACTTGACAGTGTTATTTACTGTGATTTTCCAACTCGGCCGAGAAGGGAGAGAGTGCGAATCAGCTATAAAAGCGTTAAGAAAGTTCTCTAGTTTGTATTTCAGCAGAATCTCACAGATATCAGGAATGAAACCAAGCATCTTGATTTGTGGATTTAACGCAAAATATGTGTACCGACGCAGGAAGATCTGACGCGACAGAGCACTACTGGGTAAACTAAGGATAGTGTAAAGGAACATAAGTTTACGTTTTTCGATTTCGGCTTCAATTCGCATTAGCCCAACCATGGATTCGCACATGTCTGATTTCGTACGTATAGGGAAGCCTTGACTTTTCTTCGCAACATCATGCTGAGTACGGTTTAATAGGGTTTTGTTCGAGATAGTCATACCGTTCCACAGTTCCGATCCGTATAAGATGCTAGGCAGAATAATTTTTCTATACAGGTTGACGGTCAATAAGGGATTTAAAGCGCGTGGGTGCATGCCTAGTTCTGACATTGCATAGAACGCATTTCTGCCTTTCTGACAACGCATCTCTATCCTTGATTGTAATGTTAGATTGTCAGAGATCGATATGCCTAGGTGAGTTGCTGTTTTGACTTTTGGAATGATAACGTTGTCGATTTTGAAGTCTGGGACTTTAAGGGACCGAGAGCGGGTCATTACCATTACGTTCGATTTCGAGACATTAATTTTGAAGTCCCAGTCTCGCGTATATTTGTAAACAATATCGATCATATACTGTAGCTTGTTCGGGGATGTTGTTATGAGGGCTATATTGAAATCTTCCAACAAACACATAGGGAGAGTTCATTTCAACATCCAGGAACAATTGATTTAAGTATCTACTAGCTTATTATACTATCCCCGCTGAACAAATTACAAATGATGACTCGATGAAAATGTTACATACTTTAAACAATATGAAACAACAATCTATTTCACGTTTATTAAGGTTCAAGCAGCCGACAATCTTAAAAAAACAACAAAAGCATATTATGTTTCTTGGTCAAATTAAATGTGTACAGCTTCACTTTGTTAACGCCTATCATCCACAAAATCAGATATCCGCAAACAGTGAATATCTTAGTGCAAATTGCGGGGTACAATTTAGGGTATCCGTATTGACGCTCACCTTTTTCGACGCCATATTTGTTCACTATTCATATAACCTAAGCCACCCCGTGACGTAGCATGCGCGCTCGCTATCGTTTGTAAACAAGGAAAACTACGATCTGTTTCAAACATGTGAATAATCAGAGATGCATAGGGAGAAATATAACATATTTACCTTTCTCAATGCATTTTTATGTATTTTCAATAATGCAATGAAGTGCTGAAGTTTATAAGCCGTTTTCTGTATTTAAATGTTCATGGAAAACTTCGACGTTCAGTTGTCAAGAACACCAAATCATTTTTATCTTGTCACGCGACAGTCAAGTGACCAGCAATTTTCAAGTCACTGTTTAATAGGTGTACGCTAGTATATAGTAATCATTGATATCATGCTGATTGGATCACATGTCATTACTAATTGGCTCATATATGCGCTATTAATTTATGAGAAATGTGTCTTAAGTTGTTTTTTTTTTTCATTTCAGGCATTCAATGCAAATTACATGAGCCTCTCCCCAACATTCATGTTTAAGGCTTTGGAGAGTTTTAGGGAGAGTTGGACACAAATGAAAATCAATCCCTTCTTTAAATATGAGTTCCCAGTTACATTTACTCTTTTCGTCATTCATATTTTAAATCGCTCGAAAACCATGCCAAATCTTAAACAAAGCCTGATAACAAAATAATAATTTTGACTCTCCAGTATGAAATCAAGTGTACAAAATGCTGTATTAAATTTAATTATAACTAATGTAAGTCAGCCATACAGTGACGTCGACAGTATTGAGTTCCAACAAATACGGCGGCTTTCACGGTAGTGTCAAATCGGCGATGCTCTGAACAACTTGCGCATTTTAATTTATAAGTTACATGATTTTTATCATTAACTTTCCACATTTAAAAATGTAGCTAGATCTACATTCATAGTGTTAATTACATTCATTTTACAGCGGTCAGAAAATACGGCGAGTAATCACATTCGCTCTGTATAGCTCTAAAGAAAAGGTGAGGTATAATTTTCAGTGAAACCCTTACTTCAGATCTTTAAAAAATGTCCATACTAAAGGCGGTTAGATACCGACACAGTTAGGATCTACTTTTAGATTATCCGTTTGGTATCTCGAAACCCCTATTGAAAGTCGGGCAAAGTTCAATTAAAATCATTGCGATAAGGTTTTTTTTTTAAAAAAAAAATGCTGTATTTTAAGGGAGATACCAGATTACGCTACGTCATTAACGCTGTACGCGTTCTATCCTTTTGAAAATCCGGGAAAGTGACGTTCTATTTATAGATACACACGTTTGGAAATATAGAAATCAACTACGGTTTGAAATTGCTGACCAGAAGTAAAGAGAAAGTCGCTTGAACTTAAAAGCAAAATATTGCATTCTCACTTTCTCGAATGGGAACGTTACGTTCCATTCTGGCATGTTTGAACTATCCTATGTGTATCGGCCGAAAATTGTTCTACACACTATAGCATATGTTTCGGAGATTGGTGTACACGCTGGTCAGCGTTGCTATTCGCGTTGCTATGTGTAAATAACATGCATAACAATAAATATCTTTAAAAAATATATTCAGCGGAGTGAGTGGTGGAACTAATGCTATAGATGGGTGTGCAAAATTGAATGAAATTGAGGTTCTCAACGAATGGTAATATCTTGGATTGAAAAGCAAAAATTACAAGTATACAATGGAAACAGTAACTTTTATTTGAAATATAGCATAACTCTGACTAAAAAGGTATCATGTACAGACATGCAAAACAATAGTTTAACCCATATCTTAACTATTGGTAGGAGATCCTCAGATTAATCTATTGTTTTATATATCAAACTTAATTTTATAACGTTTCTTGAAACAAACTATAACTAAATAAAGTACTGTGCATGCTCATACATAAACAGCAGTCTTCTGTAGATTCTCCAACACCACAGTCTTGTAAATAAATGTAGAAACAACACAATTGTGTTTGACTCACTGAGGCCGTTTATTATTATTGCTATCAATGTATGGTAAATGTGTAAAAATTTACAATTAAAACAGATTGGTAGTAAACAATAACAAAACACATAGTTTCCTATGTCTATCTAGAAAAAAACTCAGATGTCATATCTTAAAATAGAAACATGATGTCATCAGCACAGTAGTAATCTGTTCAGTCTGTGTCTCTTAATTTTACACTCACCATTCATAACTGGTAAAACTTTTAAAAATACATAGACCAGTCTGGCTACTCAGAGCTCCATATAAGGAAAATATTTCAAAAAATAAAATATTTTTTTTCTGCTTAAAACCATATGGTGTCACTACTCATTAGACTTGTCTCGATAAGACTATTATAATGAGCAGTAACACCATAGTATTTGGTGCTGAAATAAGTGAGAACATGTTTGAATTGTTCCGTTTACTCCCTCTTATCTGGAGCCCTTGGTACTATCCAATCAGACAATTCAGTTTGCAACAGGTGCTCTTAAACCTAATTTGCTGATCAAATATGATTGGTTAAAAATGAATGTCCAAATAGATACTAGGCAGCTCCGCTGAAAAAAAGGACGACCTTATTGTTTAAAAAATGCTTTGATGATGGATATTCAGGTTGAAAATTGCATTTTAATTTCTTACGACCGTTCTTGAAGCACAGAGAGAAAGTTCAAAAGATAAAAGCCTGAATTTGTTAGTTGCAAGTACAATACACGTATTTGGGACTTCTTTTCATACCATATTTGGAGATCGAATGGCTGTTTCATCGATATTACATTTATCGAACATATTTGGCCGGTATACGATATATTCATATACATTAAAACAAATCTGGTCAAAATACACATTAAATGGATAAGTCAGAAGATAAAAATATAAATATAATGAATCAACGACATCTTTTTGCCGTTAACGACGGTATGAACCCATTAGCTTTACAATGTAAGTTTATCGTAAACGCCCTTCGGGCGCTTAAGAAACTTCCCCCCCGTCGTAAACGGAAAAAAAAAGTTGTTTATTCCTAGAATGGCGTCGATACTGGTGAGGCTAGGATATACACTACAGTGCTCCCTCGCTACAACGGCCCTCTCAACAACGACCCCCTCCTTACAACGACCCTTGCCGAAGTTCCCTTAGCAGGACAATTATGTCTAACGCTTTTACTGTTGCAATATCGTCTGTTTAAAATTTTCGTCTGCTGCTTTTCTCAAAGTTACATATTGGACATTTTGACAGAAAAAGACTTAATTAGCAGTGACAAACAGCTTGAATCCAGATTAGACGCCGCGTTACGCGGCGTCTGATCTGGATTTAAGCTGTTTTCAAATGTTAACCAATTTCCCTCTCTGTAACGACTCCCTCCGAACAACACACACATTTTTTGTCTCCCATAAGGTGTCGTTGTAGAGAGGGAACACTGTACTTGCTAATCAAAATGATTTCTATCCATAAAGCAGAAAACACAAGGTGAGTCCGCAGTCTGCACAGTTTTCTGGTTCAAGTAAAATACTGTTGGATGATGCATTTACGTAATCCTTGTATACCGGGATAGTGCCTTGCTATAAATTATATGCGCTAATTTTAGTGGTTTCGTAATAGTACTACAGCGTTCCCTCTCTACAGCGTTCCCTCTCTACAGCGATACCCAATGGGATACAAAATGTGTGTGCGTTGTTCGAAGGGAGTCGTTATGGGGAGGGAAATATTGGCTTACATATGCAAACAGCTTGTATCCAGAACAGACGCCGACGTCCATTATGTATCTCTGAGAAAAACAGCAGACGGCAATTTTAGGCAGACGACAATGCAACCGTGAATAGATTGGACGTAATTGTACTATTTTGGGAACTTCGACAAGGGTCGTTGTAAGGAGCGAGTCGTTGTTGGGAGGGCCAATGTAGGGAGGGAACACTGTAAAATATCTGTAATAATACTGTATCTATATATTTGGAAGACGTCAGCTGTTCCCCACGCTTGTCCTTAAATGGCATAATGTGAAACAATTGAAAGCCATAGCCCCTTCGTTTTAATGACAACTTCTTATCAAAATATTTGGCGTCTGCTTTTATTTCTCAAATATACATATTAGTCGTTTTGACTTAATACATATTGATATGAGTATCACGCGACGTCTGATCAGGATTCAAACTCTTTGCAAATAACTATTGTACTCGGGGTAAGGTACTGATGGGGTTAAATGACAAACACAGTCGTTCCTGTCAGAATATATTGTTGTTATTGGCACAGTGGTATTTTAACGGCTGACCCTTAGCCTGTGCCAATATCGTCTGATATACAATTGTCCTCTGCAGATATCTAATTTGTAATACAAATAAAACTAACTTTAAAGTTATTCTAGCTAAGGATCTCTACGCGTGAGGGTCAAACAAGTTGACTCCCGAACAGCGGCGTCTGATCTGGGCTAATCTGTTTGCCACTTCTAGGTAAGTCGCGACTATCAGGTGTAGGGTCAAACGACAAAATCAAACATTGTAAGCTGAGTTATAGTTGTTTGTTTAGGTTTAGCATTGTAGTAACTTTAAGGGAGGTACTGGCTGTGCTCTTTGCGTGACCATATATGGGAAGCTTGTTGAAAACGTTACAACACAATGCAGTAGTATAAAAGTCGAACATCGGTACCCCGATATAGCTGAGTCAGAGCTTACTCATAGTTCGTTCTATAATTGAATGCTGATAATTCTAGCTCGCCGTGCCTGTTTCTCATAAAACAATCAATTGGACAATATCGGTGTCCAATTTATTCGTTTTCTTTTTAAAGTAAGTTTTATTTTGTCTTTGTATTGCGAATGTAACAACGGTACAGATCCTGATCAGGGTCTTTATTGTTGACCTATTCTAAATACAAGCAATTACAGGCCCGACAATTTTTTTAAGCATCAAACGGTCCGTATTAGATGATGCTACACAATATTGCCGTTTATGTAACACACATTGTATACGATCTATTGACAAAGGAAGCCGTGCACGTGAACTTTCGGAATACCAGGTTTCGATGCTATTTTTAAAAAAAAGTTGAAACCAAGAGTTGATGAACTGTTGAACAGTTCATTTCCATTTTAAGCGTAAAACGCACACGACACTCACTTTTACTAATGTATTTCTCTACAGGAAGAAGCTTAAAACAGTTCAAATCATACTCTTAAACGCTTAAAGGACCATTATTTGCAAAACGCTACTTCTCAATCGACCCGATCAAAATAACGGATTAAGCCGAGAACTAAGTAATACGTCATAAATATAAATAATGACGTTTTACATGGCGTAATTATTGGCGGTCCCTTGACTTCCATAAATAGATTAAGATTGCATGTGTACACATGTGCCTACGTGTATGCATATATTTGATTACATATTATAGATCTAGCCCCAAACAGTTTAGGTATATATAATTAATGGAATATTACCAGTGTTGGATCTGGGGTCTTGTATCAGTTCGAGTTAGTATTATTATACCAGATTTATAGTTGGTTGTGTAATCCAAATCACACGATATCACATTGGTAATATTCCGATGTTATTGTTTGCATACATGTAGAACACGTGTATTCTTCCACTGTTTGCAAAGGTCGCGTATATATGCGTGGCTTAGCCGGCGTCTGATCTGGCTCCAAAATGTTTGCAATGGAAAATTAAGTTTTAGCGTAAACACGTTTATTTTGAAAGAATAACGTTTTCTCCACTGTAAGTCATCGTGACTACCACGAAATTGTCCGCTTCCTACAGTGTTCCCTCTCTACAACGACACCTTATGGGAGACAAAAAGTGTGTGCGTTGTTCGGAGGGAGTCGTTATAGAGAGAACATTTGGTTAACATTTGAAAACAGCTTAAATCCAAAGCGGCGTCTGATCTGGATTCAAGCTGTTTGTCACTCGTAATTAAGTATTTTTCTGTCAAAATGTCCGATATGTAACTTTGAGAAAAGCAGCAGACGACAATTCTAAACAGACGATATTGCAACAGTAAAAGCGTTAGACATAATTGTTATGTTAAGGGAACTTCGGCAAGGGTCGTTGTAAGGAGGGAGTCGTTGTTGAGAGGGCCGTTGTAGAGAGGGAACACTGTATTTTCATTTGTACTAATTTTAAGCAGTGGGATTATCGTCGCTCGTGCTTCTTTTATGAGTTTTCCCCGTAGGGTTCCCAAAGAATAGTAGTCAATCGTGTCTTACAGTTCAATTCCGGCAGTCCGTTTTGTCGCGAAACACTAAACGGAAGAACACGAATCAAATATCGAAAGTAACGACGTATTTCCGTTGACGTCAAATCAATAAATAAGTGACGTCATTGTACCGCCAACTGTCACGCACATGTGTTCGACATAAAACTTGGGGCTCAACACGGGATAAATAATGTACTTTCGCTTTCAATTGTCAAACAATTTCGTTTAAAAGTGGCTTAAAAGCATAAATAAAAAGAATAACTGTGTTTTGTCAGTGTAAGATTGAATTTAATCCATTTCGTAAACATCAGACTGTTATATTTTCACTCGTGGCTTCGCCACTCGTGAAAATATAACGTCTGATGTTCACTCAATGGATTAAATTTCGATCTTACACTGAAAAAAAACCCAGTTATCCTCTATGTGTACATAGCAAAACTACTTAAATATATGACAAATAGTATGTACAAAATAATAACAAATTGTACCCACTAATGATCAAATTATTCGGGAGATTTTTACCCCTTCACCGCTTTATTTTCGTCTGCTTTATTATTGTTGTCTGCAAGACACGTTTCAAAGTTAAATTTAAGGTTGTATGACTTAATAAATATCGATAAGTGTGTCAAACAGCGGTATGCGGCATCTGATCAGGATCCAAACTATTTGTAAACGCGTTTATAAGCGTCATTGAGAATGGAAGGGCTAAATCAGTGTGACAGTGAGTTCGAAATTTGATCTGACGTTTGATAGTTGAGATTGATCAGGCTCAAAACTGTTTAAAATAAACATTATTTGTTAGCACAAAATTCCCTTCTCTCAATGTATATCAGTGTATATCACTGTTTGTGACAACTTGTGTGAGTGCTTTTCAATTACCTAATTTGTACCCAGTGAAAAACTCCATGCTCACATATTGGATTAGTCCAATTTTTATCTAAGGCATTAGTCTAAATCTCTTTTTTCGTTTTGTTTTATATTAAAATTCCTATCAGTAAACAATGTAAAACTCTGATCAGACGTTTGATGATGCGGCGTTTGATCAGAGTTAACACTGTTTACCTATGTCTATTTTATAGGATGATAGACATATACATGGCTTAACTGTGATATAGATAAAGGAGCACAACTCTCAAAAAATGTTTTATTTCCAGAGAAAGAGTTGTTTCTCTTTAATTTTGTGCATCCGGAAACTTCAAATGGGCAATTTCCATTTTATTTCAATATATTCCATTTTAACTACAGTAGAATCTCTCTATTACGACCACTAAATTATGTTCATTATTAGGGTGTTTACGATAGGTGACCGATTAAAGCAAGATGGCAGTGAAACAGAAAGCTCCTTTAGGAGCTTTCTGTTTCACTGCCACCTTGCTTTAAGCTTTCACTTCTCTATTATACAATCAATTAGCCTTCGTTTTAGTGGTCGTAATAGCGAGGTTTTACTGTACATGTATTGATACTGATGTAACTGAATGTATAGCAACATTACAAACAACGCAAACTTTGTTCTATGGGCTTCTGTAAAATCCCCTGGTGTAGATTTGCATTGTTCGAATATGACAAGTGTACTTTTCACGGGTACATTGCTTGTTTTTTAAATACAATGTACTTAATTATCCCCGTAATAGGTATGGAGAGGTCGGGGAGTCGCCATCCTCAACATACCGTACAGCTTAAATATATATTATATCGTGTACAGTGGCTTAAACAAGTACTTAAATTATTTTTCAACATATAACATATATGACACTAAACAATACAAACATATACAGACAAGGACAAGGAATGAGAATCTATTGCCACTGCCCCTCATAAATTCATATTTTTTATATTTTTATTTATATATTATGGGTATAAGGGTAGTTGAAATCTGAAAGTAAAGCTGACTGCAAATTACGTTGCACTCCACTTCACTTTCAGCCCTTTTTCACAATAAATGTATTCTTATTATTGAACATATTAATGGACAGTCGATTAAGATTCTATAAAAGTTATTGTTATTTGATAACCACCAAAGAAGAAGATTAACATATTTTCCTGTCCACCCTTTCCAGCGCATTTAATGTATGCCTGCACTGAGGAAAATAGTTCCAATTTATACATTAATGAACACGTATGTAAGGAAATATTTCCTATATCCTAGCATGTGACAGCTTGAAGCAGACCGAAAGCAAAGCAAAATGCACATTCTGCTTTGCTTTCAACCCGCTTCAATCGGTCACATGTTTCAAAACTAAAAGAACTTCTAAGGGGCAAAGGGTTAAATCAATTTAACAAAATACAATCTTAAATCTAACTTTGAAATGTCTCTTGCTGACAACAATACTGAAGCAGACGACAATAAAGGGGTGAAGGGGTACAGTAAAAATCTCCCGAATATTTTTATCATGAAAGGGTTAGAAACGTTTATAGGTCTTGTGTAAGGGTACTGTTGAACGGAAGGACGTTGGTCACATGTCCAGTCACATTAACTTTAAACAGAGTTCGCCCGTCAACGGCATGGTACATGTATAGTGGGAAAGGCGTTATAAAAACGGAATATCACCACAATGTCTGATCCGGGGTCTTGTATCGTTCAAGGTGGTTGTGTAATCCAGCTTACACAACCAACGAGAACTGATACAAGACCCCGGATCACACACTGTGGTGATATTCCTTTATTATATACCTAAAATGTTTGAGACTAGATCTAGATCTATATGTTGTTCAACCGAAAATCAAATATAAGCATATATGTAGACCCCTATATGTCAACATGTCTGCGTTCATATGCAATCTTAAGCTATTTATGGAAGTCATTTGACCATCAATAAATTACATCATTTTTTTTTTGATGACGTATTACTTTGTTCTCGATTGAATCCGTTATTTAAGCAGTGGCGTTCTGCAAATAACGGTCATTTAAACGTTTTAGAGTATGAGTTGAACTGTTTAAGCTTTATCCTTTGGAGGAAAACATTAGTAAAAGTGGGTGTTGTGGGTTTTTCACGCTCAAAATGGAAATGAACTGGTCAAAGTTGATCAACGCTTAGTTCCAACTTTTTTTTAGAAATAGCATCGGAACCTGGAATTCCGAAACGTCACGCGCATAGCTTTTTATACATGTATTAATATATCGTGTTCAATTTGTGTTCCATTAAAGCATTGGCGTCAACATTGTGTAGCATATATGCCATCTAATACGGACCATCGGATACTCGCTTGTTTTTAGAATAGGAATATGATAATTCCATTTATCACCTTCTCTGCCCAGATTTATCGTTTGCTTTTACCCTCTAACCGCTAACACAACGTCTGCATTGGTTGTGTCGTCTGCAATATATTTTCAAGTCAGATTTAAGGTTTTTTAGGCTGAGGAAATATTCATAAGAGTGTCAAACAGTTTGGATCCTGATCAGACGCCGCGGTACTGAAACATTATATCTGTTGTACAAAATTATACCCGGCCTCTGATTAGGTACAAATATTTTAACCACTCTGATAAAATGACTTGTCTATATTTGCCAAAGGGTGGCGGTTATTTCACTGAATATGCCAGCTCCCAGGTTCTGATTTCAGTTCCAAGGGCATGGTATGACCCGGGGGTAACAAACGTGCGAACATGCACACATAATCTAGCATTCGACATCTTCACCCGTCTTGTTCCAATTTCTGGGACAAATGTCAATTTCGCCGTTAACATTTTGAACTCTGATGATGGCTTCAACTTCAATATGCATGCGCTTTTAATTGACCGTTATTGCTGACGACAGTTTCAAATAAACAATAGTACGGCAATATAAGTGTTAAATCTCTACAGTTGAATGTTATACATACTCTGTATTTCAAAGTATAAACTTAGCTTGGCGACTTTTTAATTTTGAAATACGTGTATGCTTGACTTAACATAGTACGAGATAGCAAGCTTCGCCCATTTGAAGCTGACCATACGCCTAGTTGCATGCACTCGGCGTCCTTTATGGGTCAGTCAAAACTCTTTGAAGTGAAAACCATTGTTTAAGCATTAGCACGATTTTTAGAAGGAAATATCATCTCAGTATTGTTCAATCGGGAAGGAAACAATTTACTAAACACGTACAACATGGAAACATACTATACCATGCCCCATTTCCCGTAAAGAATCACTACCAAGTTTCTTAAACCCTGTTTCTAGTTCTGAAGACAGTTGCATTAAAGTGGGTTGAAAGTATAAAGGCGCATTCTGCATTACTTTCAGCCTACTTTAAGGTACCATCTGCTAGAGTATTGAAACTATTTCTTTTATTCATGTTCATTACTGTATACGTACATTGGAACTACTTCCTTCAACGTATGTACCATGGTCCTGCTGAGTAATACAGTCACTAGGTGCAGATAATTGTTGGTTATCTTGTCGCTACGTAAACAGCAGTATTTTCCCTTCTTTGGTACAGTGGCGCAGGCGTTAGTCTTTCTCAACGAACGCATTTGTACTAAAGTAAGTATGTTTATTGAAACCAGGTTGGAAGTTTGAACCAGATCAAATACCGGACAACCGCAATATAAAAGAATGTAGAAAAGGGCCACTGTTTGAAAATGTTGACAATAAATCTTGATTTAAGTGGCAATTGTTTGGAGCCTTAGTCCATGCTTATAAAGCGTTTGAGTTGAGTCTTAAATCATTCTCAAGAATTCGACTGGTCAGATTTGAGGCTTGGCTCAAATTTGACCAATCAAATGCTTGAAAACGAACCCAGACTCAACTCAAACGCGTTATAAGCGCTGGGCTTGATCACAAGCCGGGTTCGACATGGTTTAAACATTGCAGAATAAAGTCCCCCTACTGTATCAATACTCCATACAAAACTGTTATGTTGTGAAAGTCTAACGCTAGTGCACATAGATAATGAAACCAGTAATTATGAGAGACGTTATATTAAAACTTTATGAAAATCGCTTCCTATAATAGAGATATGTCAAATAATGATTCTTTTTCAGTCAAGTTACATCAGTTCTCAAATGAGATGTGGAGGAAGATAATAACATTTTACTGAACAGGCTAAACACAAACTGAATGTAATGTCATCTTGTATTACCGTAAATAAGATATTGCACTACCATGTCATATTTAAGATGAATGGAGTTTTTGATTTCGATGTAATTCTCTTATGTCAACTGATAATATCCTACTTGAGCTAAATAAATATAGACAAAAATGACATTGAAATATATAATATCTAGTTCTGCTTTTATATTCAAGGCTTTGTCGAAATAATTTATTTCCCTTGCAAAGCTTATATTTATCTTCGTTGTTATATTCCTGTAATGTCTGTAACCAAGGTGATATTTTTGCAAAGAGCTGCAGTGTTCCCTCAAAACAACGAGTCCTTCCTTACAGCAACGCTTTCTGCAGTTCTCCAAATAAGACAATTTATGTCTAACGCTAACTGATGCAATATCGTCTACTTAAAATTGTCGTCTATTGTTTTTGCTCAAAGTGACATATAAGTGGACATTTTGACAGAACGAATATAATGAAAAGTAAAAAACAGCTTGAATTCAGATCAGACGCCGCGTTACGCGGCGACTGCTCTGGATTCAAGCTGTTTTCGAACGTAATCCAATCTTAATCTTCCCTCCCTGTAGCGACTCCCTCCGATCAACACACACAATCGTTGTCTCCGAATGGGTGCTGTTATAGAGATGGAGCACTGTATTACAAGTTAGCGGCACAATCTCCATGCTATCGTAAGATAAGGTTGATATTGCATTCTTAACCTCTTTATTACGACTACTGAAATGAAGGATAATTGATTGTTTCAAGGACAGATGACAGCTTGAGTAAGGTATCTCCTTGCTTTAAGCAGTCACCTATCATTAACACCTAATGATTTATACAATTTAGTGGTCGTAATAGAGGGTTTACTGTATTCGAGTAACGTGGCGTCTGATCAGGACCCATAGTGTTTGACACTCATGTGGACGTGCTTAACCAAAATGTTTGAAATATAAATTTAAACAAGATGGCAAAGGCAGCCCTGATTCGCTCACCTGGTAGTCCATGGTTATTCTGTATATAGTTTTCATTAAAGCCATACTAAGAACAACCTTACCTACCCAACGGAAGCCTTTTTTGTCACGCTCGGAAACTATTTTTTAAATGCTGTAGAGTGTCACTAATGGACCGTTTTCGTAAGATAAGTTTCAAATCTGGCTAGTGGTTTCAGACAAGATTTTCACTTAAGCTGTCATGGGTCCCACCCACTGGCGGCCAAGCCTTTTAATCTACAAACGAAAAGTTTAGAAATCTAGTAGAAGGATAACCCAAGACCATCCTCGGAAAGTGTCATGATATTTGGCCTTGTCTATTTAGCGGGCATGTTGTTTTGAAAATGAAATGATGGCGAAAGACGACGCATTATGGATGGCAATACACACAGTGCGATTACAATATGTCACCTCGGTATTTCAAGGGAATTGCTTCTTATTCCATAAACTATTGCAATAGATCAAATAACATAACAGATGTTCGTAGTGGGCGAAGTTTTAGATATGCAGATTCAGTGGGAGAATGAGAACTCTAAAAAAACGTAACCTAGTATTCAGACTGTTTGATTTATGTAATAAAACAAAATAACACGTTTTGCAGACGGCAAACTGATCAATAACTCAGTCTAAGGTCAACATTGCAAATAGATTAGATCTTGATCAAACGACCATCACTTCGATATTCCGGCAGTCATTTTGCTTTAAATATAGCCTAGAAACAAACAGTATTAACCCTTTCCCCAATAGAAGCGCCTTTTAGCACTTTTAATTTGTTCTTCCACTGACGAAAATAGTTAAAATAATAAACCAGACCATATAAGTCAACGGTTGTGAACTAAGAGCAGACAATATACAGTAAAATCTCTCTATTACGACCACTAAATTATGTTCATTATTAGGGTGTTTACGATAGGTGACCGATTAAAGCAAGATGGCAGTGAAACAGAAAGCTCCTTTAGGAGCTTTCTGTTTCACTGCCACCTTGCTTTAAGCTTTCACTTCTCTATTATACAATCAATTAGCCTTCGTTTTAGTGGTCGTAATAGCGAGGTTTTACTGTATATGATAAATATCAAATAAGAATTTGTCTACAGAAGCAACTCAGTGCCCGATCATATTCGAAACTGGCCGTCACTTGTATGGATGTGTTTCAGTCAAATTCAATAACGGATATACCATAACCCTATCAACAACAGGAAAAAAACTACTTCCGATAAGACTAATATAAAGTTTGCAAATTAAATGAATAAAATCATACCACTAAATGATTAACCATTACATCGAATATTTGTAAGATTGTATACATGAAAAGACAAGACATGCCAATACAAGACAAGACGAGACAGGACTTGGCAGGACAAGGACTATCAGAGCAGGACAGTACACGACACGACAATGCAATACATTACAACATAAGACATAACAGTACAGGACAAGAAATAAAGTACAAGGATCTGGTCTATACAAATTACAAGACAAAACTATTGCCAAGACAAGACTATAATAATTGTCAACTTCAAGACTCTTCTCAAAGCAACACAATAAAAGACACATTAATATTTAGGCTGTTTAATACTTTCATCCGTTAAAAATTATCGTCCAAACACTAATTTTGAGCATCTTACTAGGCTCTGTACGTTTTGATTTTTCTTAAAATAAATTTAAAGCTGTATGTATAAAAGGCTGCAGTTTATTTTGAACACCATGTACAGTGGAGAATCTGTTATTCTTTCCCAATAAACGCGTTTACGCTAAAACTATTATTTGCAGTGCAAACAGTTTGAAGCCAGATCAGACGCCGGGTAACCCGGCGTCTGATCAGGCTATAAACTGTTTGCCACCAAGATAAACATGAATTATCAGAATTGTCCAAAAGTTGTTCTTTTCTACGTTTTAGCGCTTTGCGTTTGCGTACGTTTGCGTTTAAACGGGAAAGAATAACAGATTCTCCACTGTATACTCAAACGCAATGAAAACGCACCAGCCGTAAAAGTTTAGTTAATTTGTTTCTGTGAAAGGATTTTTGAAATTTCATTTTAATAAGACAATGGTGAAGCATTTTATCACACATTGTCACAACAGTACCTGTAAAATTCATGGTAAGTTCTACAAAGTAACGTCTTAAACAAGACAGGTCGAATTTCAAAAGGCACAAATTTCAGATATTGGCAAGACTACCCACTTCATTAACCACAGCCTGGCAATACCGGAGCGTTTACGGCGGACCACACGCTGTATTCGGTATTGTGGAATACCATTCCACTACTGTACTAGTGCGTCAATCACATCATGACGGCTCTGAATTTGCAGAACGCCGTTGTACAGACGACGTGCACACTGGTCCCAAATGTACTCAATTGGTTCAGATCAGGCGAAAATGCCAGCCAATGAAAATTATTGATGTTGTTATTGGCTACAAACGTCGTTTGTAGCCAATAACTTTCTTTGAAGTCACTCTAGCTGAATGCGATGTTGCGTTATCTTGCTGTTTAATCATGACGTAATGGTGACGTTGACTTTGGGCGTTATTTAAATGTCCCATAACTTTGACGTTGGTATCTAATTTTCACGACTTTTTATTCATGTATAGACAGATGTTTATTTTAGGGCTAAAATGAATCAATACACATGCATACTACACTGATAATACAAATATGGGCATTTGCACGGACGGCACGTTGACGTCATTGTGTTACATAACAAACAAAAAAAACCATTAGGAGTGTGTACCTATGCAATACATAAGCTTGGTTAAATAACGGAAATCAGAAACTAAACCTAGTTGGAAAAAATATTCATATTTTAGGAGTGGTGCGTTTTCATTGCGTTTGAGTATATATCTTTATTGAGTCTTTCAACAATCAAATACAATGTAGGGAGAGAGCATTGCAATATCCAAACGTAAATAGGTTAACGCAAACAATTTTGATCCTAATCCGATGCCGCCGAGTGCCTTTTCAAAACTTTGTTAGTAATTCTGCCTTATACCTAACTTTGGCACTATATTACAGACACCATTGAAGTATACGAAATATGACGGTGAAGGAGAAAAAATGCTCACTATAAATTTGGCAATGAAATGTTTAAAGCAGACGGCACCATGATGAGATAAAGGTTGTCATTGCAAAGTTATTCAATACGTCTTACGCGTTGATGGTGTTTTGATTTGATTAATACCTCGACGATTGTTCCAAACTCACATCCATGTCTTACAGCTACTCGTGACTACAGACTAGTCACTTGAGTACAATTTGACCGTTGCCATAGTGGGTTATTTTTAGCACGGGCTTGAATGTTTAATTCTTTCCCGTGTTACTAATAATCTTGTCATAGAATATTTGTTAGATGTTTTACATGTATTTACTTACTGTGCTGGCGGTCTTTTTGATTGTAAGGGTTTATATTCTATGTACACTGTTCGTCTTTATAGGTGAATATAGGAGATAAGAGTGAGGTTGGGCGCCCCTAAACCCAGGTTTAACCCCCCAGTGGTAGTTAATGATTAATTTATAATCAATTATTGATTGCTGCTGACCGTACCAAGGCGGGATCCTATATTCACTTTGCTTTATGTTTGTCTTGCGTGTTTTTTTCTATTCAGTCTGTAGATGAAGGAATGGAATTGCGCGTGTGTGTGTGTGTGTGTGTGTGTTTGTTATGGTATGAATGTATGTGTGTTCTGCTTGAGAGGTGGGTGTATTGTTTGTGTTGCGTTTCCTGCTTGAGTCTTTCGTATTTATCAACTGCACAAAGCTATCGAATTATCGGATTCCCAGTTTAAGCTTGCATTGTTGTGCATTATAAGTGCAAAATCTTTCTCTAGGGAAATCTAGTTTTATAACAGCTTCATTTCTTCTAAAATCTGATTATCAAAATCCTTCAAGATATTTTCGTATAAAGCTTTATGTATTGGCAGTCATTGAACAGTGTTCAGCCTTTGGAGTTGTTCTTTGTATTACATATTATTATATACCTACCAATGTTCTGCCCGAAATATTTCTGTATTTTATCGAACAAATACACCTTAACGGATTGAAAATTCCGTATTACCCATGTACCTTGTGTAATGGGAAAAGAACGTTTACTGTGTAGTCGGAAGTTCGGAACTACAGTAAAACCTCTCTATTACGAGCACTAAATTAAGTTAAGTATTAGGGTGTTTACGGTAGGTGACCGCTTAAAGCAAGGTGACAGTGAAACAGAAAGCTCCTTTAGGAGCTTTCTGTTTCACTGTCACCTTGCTTTAAGCTGTCACCTCTCTATTATTTAATCAATTAGCATTCGTTTTAGTGGTCGTAATAGCGAGTATTTACTTTCACGCGCCATTCCCCGAAATGTGACGTATGGGAAATCCCGTTTATTTATAGTAACGCTCGAAACATTTCTATCGTTTTCATTTTATTTTTATTATAAGAGGTATATAATAAAAGGAACATTACTATACTTTGCATATCGTATGTACCGGATCACTCTCGTTGTGTGTGTAAAGGCTATATCCAACTCGACCTTCGGTCTCGTTGGATATAGCCTTTACACACACAACTCGAGTGATCCGGTGCATAAGATATTTTTATATTAAAATTTTCGCAAATTCAAAAATTCGAATTGAACATAATTTTCATATAGAAAAAAATGCTTTAGGAGCTTTCTGTTTCACTGTCACCTTGCTTTAAGCTGTCACCTCTCTATTATTTAATCAATTAGCATTCGTTTTAGTGGTCGTAATAGCGAGTATTTACTTTCACGCGCCATTCCCCGAAATGTGACGTATGGGAAATCCCGTTTATTTATAGTAACGCTCGAAACATTTCTATCGTTTTCATTTTATTTTTATTATAAGAGGTATATAATAAAAGGATCATTACTATACTTTGCATATCGTATGTACCGGATCACTCTCGTTGTGTGTGTAAAGGCTATATCCAACTCGACCTTCGGTCTCGTTGGATATAGCCTTTACACACACAACTCGAGTGATCCGGTGCATAAGATATTTTTATATTAAAATTTTCGCAAATTCAAAAATTCGAATTGAACATAATTTTCATATAGAAAAAAATGCTTTATCAATATAGTTAGACATACAACAAAGTTCTGCTGTTATGTCCAGGTGTAAATCAATAGTAGTATATGTATTTACCCCACCCATCCCATCTGAATACTCGAATACAATAATCCAACCACATTTACCCGCTATTAACTTATACGCATCTTATACCATCACTAACCAAACTTAACCCTTTGCCTGCTGGTCGCGACTTTATTGATTTTTGCAAACAGTTTAGATCCAGATCAGACACCGCGTAACGCGGTGTCTGATCTGGATCCAAACTGTTTGGCACTCTCCTTTAGGGTTCTTTACTTAAAAAATGTAAAATTCTAAATTTAACAAACTTTGCAGACGACAATTTCGAAGTAGACGACATCACCGCAAGATAAGGGTTAACAGTGTATTCAATCTATATATACCCTTTCGTGATCATAGAAATAGTGAGAGTTTTACCCCTTCTAAGCCATATTGTCGTCTGCTTCAATATTGTTGTCTGCAATAACATTTCAAAGCTAGATTTAAGGCAGTGTAACTGGCGTAATTTCAACACAAGTTGCAAACAGTTTTGTTCTTGATCAGACGCCGCGTTACGCGGCATCTGATCAGGATCAACACTGTTTGAAAATGCGCTTAATGACGTCATTGAGAGTGAAAGGGTTAATCGGATGGCAAACATTCCGTTATCGTAGCGAAAGGCGTCAGCAAGCCAAAAGCGGGATAATTTGAAGTCAAAACTGTGCAATAATGGCACGTCAGTAACAGCGTATTACAACCTATTGATAAGAAAACATCAAGCTCGATTTGGCTATATTTTGTAAAAACTTTGAATTAAGATCAGGCATCACGTAACGAGGTGTCTGATCTATATGAAACTGTTTGGCACACACATTACATGTTTTAAGCTTAAGATTTATAAACAAGAGGGTAATGATAATTTGCTCAACTGGTAGCACATGTTTACTTTGTATTTAGCCATTGTGGTCATGCTTTTCAAGTTAGGGTACATATTTTTTTAGAGGGTTCATAGACCATACATATAAGATAATTTTCATATTCGGCTATTGGTTTCAGTTTTCAATATAGCTATCACATGTTAACTTGGCTAACCAGCTAATGGTCATTTATCTAAGCCGCGTAAATGATTAGTATTTTAAGAAACCTAATAGAGAACATGTCACATTGTCATGGGTGATTTGTGTTTCAGACACACATTTTAAAAGAAGTTTTTACTATAAACCATCACAGGCACAATTGCCCCACCCACAGGCGGTCATGCTATGAAGCTACAAAAATAAGTTCAACAATGAGTCATTTGTGTTAAATTATACCAATTCTGGCCAGTAGTTTCTGACAAAAAGATTATTTAAATTCTGCTACATGTACAGTGGAGAATCTGTTATTCTTTCCCAATAAACGCGTTTACGCTAAAACTATTATTTGCAGTGCAAACAGTTTGGAGCCAGATCAGACGCCGGGTAACCCGGCGTCTGATCAGGCTCCAAACTGTTTGCCACAAAGATAAACAAGAATTGTCAGAATTGTCCAAAAGTTGTTCTTTTCTACGTTTTAGTGCTTTGCGTTTGCGTACGTTTGCGTTTAAACGGGAAAGAATAACAGATTCTCCACTGTATGACGTCACCAATGACGTAAGAATAACAGATTCTCCACTGTACACAGCAGTGTAAGGAAAACGTGCATTATCAATATGCGGTCTTTCTTTATAATTGTTTTTTATCAACTGTGGTAGGGGGATTGAATGAGTTGTGTAAAAGCATTTCTAGTTTTGAACAGTACAGCGCTCCCTCTCTACAACGACCCTCTCAACAACGATTCCCTCCTTACAACGACCATTGTCGCTGTTCCGTAAACAGGACAATTATGTCCAACCTGTTCACGAATGCAATGTCGTCTGCGTAAAAGTGTCGTCTGCTAACTTTCTCAAAGTTACATAATGGACATTTTGACCGTTAAAACTTAATGAGGAGTGACACACAGCTTGAATCTAGATGAGACGCCGCGTTACGCGGCGTCTGATCTGGATTCAAACTGTTTGCAAATGTAAGTCAATTTCCCTCTCTACAACGACTCCCTCCGAACAACACACACAATCTGTGTCTCCCATTGGATGTCGTTGTAGAGAGGGAACACTGTAGTTTCTAACAAGACGACTTTTGATTTTTTTTGCTAAACAGCAATATATCAGGAATCTTGTCCCACCTATTGCGGACATGCCTTTTTATCAAGAAATTATTGAAGAAATCGAGTACAGGTCACCTATAGATGATGCGTGTAAACTATTTTAAAATCCAACCAGTAGTGTGTCAGACGAGAAGAAGTTTAAAGTGTCCACTATATAACCCTAATTATATCCTACGCTCATTTGTGGTCATGACTATTTAGAAATGAAACTGTTTTATTTATTTTGGTAGAGTCCTATACATCATTCCTATCAAATTAGATCTAGTTTGAAATTTGACAATCGACTGTAAAGAAAAGGATATTTAAAGTGTTTTCCTTTGGCCGACATGACAACACTTACTTTCGCATGGTTCCAAACTAGTTCAGCTGTTTTGACAGTGGGTCACCAAATGACAATCTGTGGAAAGTATTTATACCAGGTGAACTTAACATGATTCTAAGGTTTCTTTTCGCATACGATGTATTTGAAACAGACGACACTTGTATTGAGCAGGCTAAGGGTAAAACTTTCACGAAATGATAGTTTAGGTGCATTAAGAAGCAGCGTTTAGTAATTATACTTTTCTTTTTATTTGTCGTCGTTCAACAACTATATGGCTGACGGGTTTCTTGAGGCAAGATTATCTGTTATTTCAAGTGAAAGTACCGGCTTTTGTTACTTAAGGTCCATTTGCCATTTCTAATTAACTGAATATTCAGGTTCAGGAATTGTATCGTAGCATAAACTTGAAACAGTTCAATAACTGAGATCCATATTAGCGTTTTTTGCTTCTGTATAAAATAACACTTAGGATCGTTAAAGTTCTAAACGATCGTGCGAAACCATTTTCTGACTACTTAAATTAAAACAAATAAGGATTACAGTACTCCCTATCCACAACATATCACCCTCTGGGAAAAATTGGTGTTTTGTGTTTTCGCGGAGGGAGTTGTCATAAGGAAGGAATATTGATCAAACTTGTCTTATTATGGTAACAGAATCAAGCATTGTTGTAAGGAGGGACACATTGTAGTGAGGATCGTTCTAGTTTTCCAATGCTATCAAAACGTTATGAAACAAACTGTACCACATTCGTTTTGCTTTTGCTTATTCATTAAATTATTCTTTCTAAAACAGATTATGTTTGACAAAACTTTAAAATTCATATGATATCTGATGTCTCCATTTTACCCTGCCTTGTGACATCTCTTTGAAATCGTCTTTTTAGATAGGATTAGATGGAGAAATAAATAATTATTGATTATTTTAGAATCTGACTTACATCTACGACCATTTTTGTCGTTCGACGTTTCATAAATCGGGGCCCTGAAACAGTTGTAACTTTAGTTCTAATTATATTGACAAAATACCATGCCTACTAAATAAGTTGTCTTTATCAATACAAGTAGGTGCCAACTGTTGACATGCCTTTATATCACTCATCGTATTCATATCCTTCACTGCCATGACGTCATTAATTCTGAACAGTTGTTGTCTGCCCTTATATTCTCAAATTTGAATATTAGGTATTATGACTTCCTATATTGAAAATCGGTGTCAAAACTTTTGGGTTCTGATCAGACATGGCGTCACGCGGTGTCTGATCAGAATCCAAACTGTTTGCAAATAACTGTTTTATCAGGATAAAGCAGTGATAGGGTGTATTGAATATACGCCGTTAATATATATGCTTACTTGGTTTTAAGAGAATCAGTGTCCTCGTTGTTACTCCTAATTTGTCAAATATGCTAAAATTGTCCTTGTTCATAAGCAATAAAGCATATATTTATGTTCAAACTCATGTAGTATTTGCATAACACATTTTCCGTCAGATGAAATTACATGAATCTATAGATATAATAAAACGTGTGACACCTACTGCTCTGTTACAGTGGAGAAAACGTTATTTTTTCCCGTTTAAACGCAAACGCATTGCAATAAAATGGAGGAAATGACAATCCTGATTATAAGTTTTAATCTGAGTGACAAAAAGTTTGGAGCATGATAGGACGCCGGGTTACCCGGCGTCTGATCTTGCTGCAAACTGTTTGCAATGAAAATAATAGTTTTAACGTAAACGCGTTTATTGGGAAAAAACAACGTTTTCTCAACTGTAGTACAACTCGTGTTAGGCTGACACGATACATAAGTGGTTTCAACATTTCTCATTGATCCCTGGCACTAAAACTGATATCCCACTTATTCTTGCCCATTATTTTACTTTATTATATACCTATCAATGATTTATAGAGATTTCTAAGTTAGATCAATTTCATATCGTCACAGTTGATAGCATCACTAGTTTCTGTAAAAACATCATTAAAATCTATATAATAAATAGAATAATCAATTTTTGATTAGATATGAAAAATATATCACTCAAATGGGTTGTTATCTGGTTCAAAAACAAGCAACCCATTCGTGTGATATATGTTTTTCATATAAATACAAAATAATTGATTATCCTCTATATTTCTACGTAGAATTAACCTCTTTACTGCCATGACGTCATCCGCTTTAAACAATTATCGTCTGCTTTAGATTCTCAAATTTAATGTTAGGTAGTGGACAAAAGAAATATTGTAATTAGCGTCAAACAGTTTTGATCCTAATCAGACACCGCCTTACGCTGATCAGGTACTAAACTGTTTGAAAATAATAATTGTACACGTAACACTTTAGTACAGAACGCACCACGGGTCTGGTCTACATGTACACTACATCAGACATGTATAATTTTTAATGTATAATGTTTTATAAATGACCAGGTTACTCGCCTGGAGGGTCCAGTGCATTACATTCTTTCGGGTTTGTTTATGGAATAAATAAATAAACTAGGTACTAAACATGTTGAGCCCTAGCAACGAGTAAACGTGTCCTTTTCAAACAATGTAACTATGAATAATACAACTACATGTATCCTATGCAAACAGTAAATGAAGTACATTGATCCCAATGAAAAACATAATAATACAGTGTTCCCTCCCTACAACGACCCTTCCAATTACGACTCCCTCCTTACAACCACCCTTGTCGCAGTTTCCAAAACATGACCGTTATTATACATGTAGAGAGTTCATTGCAATATCCTTGGATACATTAATCAAGCAGAATGGTAATAAGACAAACATAATTTAATGGAATTTACACTTATGCTGTCATAAAAGGGAACCGTAGCGTGTTCAGCTACCACTGTTTGCTGTTTATGTTAGCAGTTTGTGCCCCGTGTGCAGCGTGCAGAGTACAGTAGAGAAAATATTTTCTTTACAAATAGCCCCGTTTACGCATAAACTACTATTTTCATTGCAAACAGTTTGGAGCCAGATCAGACTCCGGGTAACCCGGCGTCTGATCAGGCTCCAAACTGTTTGCCACTCAGATTAAAACTGGTAGTCAGAATTGTCAAAAACTTGTCATTTTCTATATTTCATTGCAATGCGTTTGCATTTGAACGAAAGAATTACGTTTTCTCCACTGTATTTCAGACCGGTAGCCAACTCGCAATCGATGGCCATCGATTTCTTTACTAATATCATCACTGTTTGAAGTGTTTAACCAGTTACTCTATTGATACGAATTTTGACGCTTTTAAAATACTCCTTCACAGTTCCGATTTACACCGTCATAAATATGTATCATATAAATTGTTTTGTATTAAAGCAGACTGAATGTAAAGCAGAATGCGTCATTTAATTCATTCTACTTTATTTCAACCTGCTTTCAATGATAACATATTTTTGATTTCTCATCAATGTCTACACATAATTTACGTTTGTGTACCATAGGCAGTAAAGGTGATACCGTATTTGGGTACTGTAAAACAGGTATTTTTCGCGTCATGAATATTTCGCGTAATGCGATTTTGTATTAATTCGCGACATCATGCAATATTTCTAGCAGGTGGTAGCTTAAAGCAGGCTGAAAGCCTTAAGGCACATTCTGCTTTACTTTCAACCTGCTTTAAGAAGTCACCTACTGTATTTCCAAATCTAGAGACAGAATTAACACGTAAATTATATTCTCGCGAATAAAACCGGTTTTACAGTATACGTGTAAGTGTAGTGATGGTGAGATTCTACTGTGTCAGTAATCTGCTGAAACAGTGCTCCATCCCTACAACGGCCCTCCCAACAACGACTCCTTCCTTACAACGACCCTTGCTGCAGTTCCCTAAACGGGACAATATGGGTACCCTTTTATTGCTGCAGTATCGAACGCTAAGAATTGTCGTCTGCTTTTTTTTCTCAAAGTGACATATTGGGCATTTTGACAGAAAGTAAATTAATGATGAGTGACAAACAGCTTGACTCCAGATCAGACGCTGCGTAACGCGGCGTGTGATCTGGATTCAATCTGCTTGTAAATATAAGCCAGTTTCCATTCCTATAACGACTCCCTCCGAACAGCGCACACAATCCTTGTCTCCCAATGGATGTCGTTGTAGAGAGGGAGCGCTATAGATTATATATGCCTTCGTGTTGTGCGAGCAAGTTATGTAATAGGAACACACACTACCAGAGTATGATTGATGAATATATCATAGGGCGCATTAGAAGAGAACAATTAATCATTCATCATTTAGACACTGGACGATTATGTCTGAAAAATGTCTCGTCACTGGAATTTCTTAGGGATTAATACTATTTGTATGTCTTTTAGGATATGTTATCGACTGTGATTGTGATGAAGATGAAAGTCGGATTGACCGACGTAAACTCAATATCAAGACTGTTTCAAAAACTGGCATATTACTTTTATGCGTAACGTGCTCGAAAATGACGTGACATATGGATGACATGCAAACTAGAATTGAATATGTCCTTGATATAACTTTACGACTTTAAGTATATAGATTACCAACTGATAAGATATAAGCATCCATCAGTTCAATTATACATATTGTATAAATTTAAAAATTGGAACATTTTTAACCTTCATTATGATATTTACTATGTGTTCATTTGTACAAATACTTAATGTTAGAGATTGTTAATCTCTAAAGTATATAATACGTATTCCTTTGAGTCCAGTAACATGATTTTCATGTATTTGTAGCATTACGTCAGTGTATCAGCTTAACCCTTTACCTGATAGCATTGTTTCTAGTATTGAAGATATGTGACTACTTAAAGCAGGTTGAAAGTAAAGCAGAATGCGCCCTAAGGCGCATTCTGCTTTACTTTCAGCCTGCTTTAAGCTATTACCTGCTAGAATGTGGAAAGTTTTAAATATGACACATATTCATTACGGTATAATTTGGAACTATTTTCTTCAGCGGATGAATGAAATGCATGTGCTAAAAGTCGCTTCTATAAGGGAAAGGGTTAATGTAACGCTAACGTGATGCAAAAAAGCTTCCAGTGGAATTCTATAATATTTCTGGTACATAATTAAACAGTTATACATGTTCAGGGACCGCCATTTATCTTTATTGAATGGTCAGTGTATATAAGATTGACACAATCACCACAAATTAATAATGAGGTTTTGAGCGCTACCTCCATTATTGTCGTCTGTTTCAATATTGTTGTCTGCAATATCTTGTCAAAGTTAGCTTTAAGGTAGTATGACTTTATAGATATCGATACCAGTGTCGAGCAGTTTAATGCGGCGTCTGATCTAGATCCAGACTGTTTACAGCATCTTTACTTTAGGACACTTCTGTGGTGAAAGGATTTTACCGTTTCGCTCTCAATGCCGCTCAAAAGCGCGTTTGCAAGTTTGGATTCTCACCAGACGCCGCGTCACGCAACGTCTGATCAGGATTCAAACTGTTTGACACTCGTATCGATATGTTTTAAGTCATAATACATTGAACCTAACTTTGAAACGATCTTGCAAACAACAACATTGAAGCAGACGACAATGAAACGGTGAAGGGGCAAGCTTCTCACGAACATGTTGGCCGTGAAAGGGTTGATGTACAATAAGGAAGACACTACAGTGGAGAATCTGTTATTCTTTCCCGTTTAAACGCAAACGTACGCAAACGCAAAGCACTAAAACGTAGAAAAGAACAGCTTTTGGACAATTCTGATAATTCTTGTTTATCTTGGTGGCAAACAGTTTGGAGTCTGATCAGACGCCGGGTTACCCGGCGTCTGATCTGGCTCCAAACTGTTTACACTGCAAATAATAGTTTTAGCGTAAACGCGTTTATTGGGAAAGAATAACAGATTCTCCACTGTATATATTCCATAATAAACGCGTGTGTGCCAATCTTGTATTGTGTTTCGTTTATTTTGAATTGTTTTGTTTATACGGGACAGAAATATGTTTCTTCCACAATTATTAGATTTAGATGCTTGACGCAGCAACAGCAGGCGATACAGTGTTCTCTCCCTACAATGACCCTCCCAACTACGATTCTCTCCTTACAACGACCTTTGCCGCATTTTCCTAAGCAGTAAATTTGTCTAACGCTTCTTCTCCTGTAATATCGTCAAATAACTCAAGTTACATATAAGTAGGCATTTTTACAGAATAAATATAATGATGAGTGACAAACAGCTTGAATCCAGATCAGATGCCGCGTTACGCGGCGTCTGGTCTGGATTCAATCTGTTTTCAAATATAAGTCAAGTCTTAATTTCCCCTCCCTACAACGGCTTCCTCCGAACACGCCTGCAATTTAGGTCTCCCATTGGGTGTCGTTTTAGAGAGGGAGCGCAGTATATTTATTAAATCCAAAGGATAATTTGTGTTATCGTAATCGGACTACCAATACCCCTGGCTTTCGTATTAAAGACTACAATTGGTGAGCGCGACCTCTCAAGAATATCGGATTTTGCTGATTGATCAGATTTCATAACGTAATGTAACTCCATAGATCGTGCTATATTAGTCGGTCCCGGAATTGTTTTCGCCAATTAAGCACGCCTTATGGACAAAGGCTTGGTCAAAAACCTCGTTAATAAAAAACAATAAAGTTATATTGTACGCCAATGACCCACGCTTTCTTGTCTCGTAAATCATATTATTAACCAGCACATGTTTAATCAGAGGACGTTAACAAATGTGTTGTCGCTGGTGGCGATACTGTTTTACTCAACAAATTCAAATAATGACATCAAATGCACTAAAATTTGGATGTAGTGAAAGTTCTGATTAGAAGCTACTCACAACATATTCGAGCATAATTGTTCTTAACAGTGTTACTGTAAAGAGTCACGCTTTGGTTGAATTTATATTCAGCCAACAGATTACAAAACTTCATCGCCTTTAAAATAAAAGTCTGTATTAAATAGAAGACGCTCACATTCGTTATCATTTGTAATAAATTCGTTGACAATATATGACTCTCATTAAAGATCTCATTAGTGTTGTCAACTACCTGGTTTTATTGACAATTAAAGGTAGATGTATTCATATAAAACTCTATTTATATGTCAAAATGTGACATATTCTTTTTAATGGCATCCCTTTTCCGTTAACATTGAAATACATGTAGTATATTGAGTTTTCACCGAGTATGCTGCGGATTAACCCTTTGCCTGCTGGTCGAGACTTTATTGCTTTTTGCAAACAGTTTAGATCCAGATCAGACACCGCGTAACGCGGTGTCTGATCTGGATCCAAACTGTTTGAGACTCATCTTTAGGTTTCTTTACTTAAAAAATGTATAAAAATAAATTTAACTAACTTTGCAGACGACAATTTCGAAGCAGACGACATCACCGCAGGATAAGGGTTAAAATATGGTCAGTTAAATAAATAGAAATGAAGGAGTAATGCCTTCAAAAAAAAGTATAAAATATGTAAATTGATATTCCACTTTAGTAGAGATATTCTGGTATGACTGTAGCCAATACAGTGAAACCCCTCTAAACCGGACATGAGTGGGGACAAAATAACTTTCCGGTTTAGAGGGGTTTCCGGTTTCCGGTTTAGAGGGGTTTTAACCCATAGCTTGTTCCTAGTATGGAAGCTAGCTGATCACTTAAAGCAGGTTGAAAATAAAACAGAATGCGCATTAAGGCGCATTCTGCTTTACTTTCAACCTGCTTTAAGCTATCACTTGCTAGAATATAGAAATTATTTCTGATGATACATATTCAGTGTATGAATAAATCAAGATCGCAAAAAGGAGAATTTATGGTGTAATGGGTTAAAGTAAAAAAGGGTTTGAAACGGGACCAACGATTTTGTCCGGTTTAGAGAGAATTCCGGTATTTAGAGGTTCCGGTTTAGAATGGTTTCACTGTAGATGGTAGAAATGAACGTTAACAAAAACAGCAAACCTGACTCGTGACATAACCTTTTTACAAAAGCATTCTTATGTGTCGTCCTAGGAATATTTTGTAGATAGCCAACACATATAAGCTCTTACAATGAATTTAGCGGCTTGTCAACAGTGACGTTTAACGGTAAATATCATTTGGCAATATCCGAAAGTCTGTTTAGCCGCTCATAATAAATTATATTGCCAATATCTTCATCTCTAATTGTTTCATACTGAAACAAACTTCGTGTTCAATGAAGCTTTTTGCCCAATTTCGTGCATCTGAAGATTCAATAATGTAGGCACCAGTCTCTATCCTGACCGGTAATATAACACAGCAAAATGGATATAACAGAGAACGCTCGTCGATTTGGTAAGCATAGGTAAATGTACACTGATAATGTATATGCCACATTAATGTTCAAGTTCTTTCTTAGAATTTCTGTCGTTTAATAATCTATTGCAAAATTACAGCTTTGCCTCCAGTACCCTTTATACATATAGGGTTTCTTATTATTCAGCGCAGGCATTTTTGTAAAATCGATATATACGATCACGATCAATGACCAAATTCGGGACAGACAATAGGGCGTACAGGCAATGCTCTCCTGTCAGGAAGACAAATTCATATTTAACAACATTTGAGTGAGGAGTCTATGTCTCAAGGAGTGCTCTTGTCACAGAATGATCGCTAGTACCCCGGGAAGCTACTAAACGTGATGAATGACGTCTGTATTTAACCTTTAACACGCTATGTAATGGTCGTCTACAACATTTGTAGTCTGCTACACGAATCAATATTATTTACATTCACTTTCAACTAGTATCATTAGCGGGTGTCAAACAATTTGAATCTAGAAGGGACGCCGAGTTACTCGGCGTCCCTTCTAGATCCAAACTGTTTGCACTGGTTATCACAAATCTATCCATAGCGTGACAATGTTAACCGTTATCCTGTGTTCTTGAAATCATTTTTGCAAACAGTTTGGATCATATTTATCCGTAGTGTTTCTGATAATTATACCAATATTTTTCTTCACTCGTAATTTTGTTTCGTACGTAAACTAAAATGTTTGCACTGAAAGTTTCTATTTAACACAAACACTATCGACATAGGAAAAAGAACATGTTTAGATAATATATCATGAACATTAATCATCATTAGTTCAGATGTAAAGTGGAGTGTCATGGACTTGATAAATGACAACCAACCGGTGAGTATGCTTACATATGCCTTGATATTCGAAAAGTTATAGAGATCAAAGCGTCAAACGCAATCAAAATGTTAATGATACTCTTTTTCTGAAAGTATATATTTTTTATTGAATTTATAATAGCTCTTCAGCCGGCCGTTTGAAAACCAACGTTTTGTGATATCTAAACATGACATACTTTTAAAAGTTTACTAAATATATATGAGCCATGCTATGAGAGACTTAATGCATTGCAAACAGTGTAGATCAATTCAGCCGCCGCGTCAAAGACTTAGCGGCTGGTCTTGATCTTAACTGTGACACACATATGCCGTTATTTAAAGCATTTATGTAACTATATTATATGCGGTATTTGGCAGCGCTTGGGCACAGATCTTCGGATGGCAACGATGCTTGATCTGAACAATGTTGCAATACAGCAAGGCTGGTTTTGTAATGAACGGCTACTATGTACAGTGGAGAATGTGTTATTCTTTCCCAATAAACGCGTTTATGCTAAAACGTTTATTTGCAGTGCAAAGAGTTTGGAGCCAGATCAGACGCCGGGTAACCCGGCGTCTGATCAGGCTCCAAACTGTTTGCCACCAAGATAAACATGAAATATCAGAGTTGTCCAAAAGTTGTTCATTTCTACGTTTTAGTGCTTTGCGTTTGCGTACGTCTGCGTTTAAACGGGAAAGAATAACAGATTCTCCACTGTAAGTTAGTCATTTCCAGACCATGTAATTAATACAGTTCAACACACTGGTATGCATGTACGGCATACATTTAAGTTTCAAGATAAATCTACTCAATTTTTAAACTTTTATTTTTGAATTTAACAACATTTAAAATCATAAACGGCACAGGTCGTGATCAGTGGGCTCCTGTAAGAGCATTATGGTCAGGGGTCTGTATTACGATACGTCGTACGACAAAATAGTCGTAAGTCATAGCTTCATAATACATTTAGTTTCTGATTTCTCCATCTAATCATTTCTTGTGACATCTCTTTGGAATTATATTTTCAAGACAATTCCAAGGAGATATCACAAGACAGGATTAGATGGAGAAAAAATATATAAGATAATTTTAGAATCTGACTTATGACAATATGTGTCGTACGAAGTTTCGTAAAATAGGCCCGTGGTATACATGTTTCGGTAGGAAAAGTTCTTCCTAGAAACACTGTTTGTAAATGCAGAAGGCTATATATGGCAAAAATTATGTCATTTTATTATGATATAATCTTAATATTGTCTGCTGAAAATCTTATAATGACAGCAAAAAAACCTATACGAATAAACTGTCTAATTGTCTGTAGGATTTAAAATATATGTTCGTGCATTTAAACTATTGTTTAAATGTATAAGGTCAATTTAGTTTAAACATGAGAATCTTATATCTGTAAGTTCATGTACGATTATCAAACACAGCTTAGGATACGTGTTTAACCCGTTCACTGTAACCTTTTCGTGAGAGTTTTACCCCTTCACCGTTTCATTGTCGTCAGCTTCAATTTTGTTGTCTTAAATATCGTTTAAAAGTTAAGAAATAAGGCAGTATGACTGACGAAATTTCAAAAAGTGTCAAACTGTTTGCAAACGCGCTGTTAAGCGTCATTGCGAGCAAAAGGGGTTAAAAGAACACATTAGGTTGTACTACAGCTTGCAAACATTTTGATTTCAGATTGGAGGCCGGGTGATTATGCACTACAGTTTTGTCCAGACCTTTTGACCGTATGACCCAATTTGCTAAACGATAAATCCTGAATACAAAAATAGTCTAATGTCAAAATGATAGATGGTAAAATGTTGTCTTCTAGATCACCCTATGCTATCTTCATCAATCGTCTTCTGATTGTTTGTGTTTATATTATACAACTTGCTTGAACAACATTAAGTCATATACAATCCATCAAAAGACGATTGATCAATGAAGTCCCGGATCCAAGGTTATAAAGCTTTTCAGTTGAGTCTAAAGTCGTTCTCAAACATTTGATTGGTCAGATTTGAGCCTAGGCTCAAATTTGACCAATCAAATGCTTGAGAATACACTCAGACTCAGCTCAAAACCTTTATAACCTTGGACCCAACTATTACGAATGCAGCGTTCCCTCCCTACCACGGTCCTCCATACACCGACTCCCTCCTTACAATGCTTTCCGCAGTTTCCTAAACAGGGAAATTATGCCTAACGCTTTACTGCTGTAATATCGTATGCCTACAATTTTCGTCTGCTGTTTTTTTTCTCTCAAAGATACGTATAAGTGGCATTTTGATAGAATAAATATAATGACGAGTGGCAAACAGCTTGGATTTGATAAGACGTCGCGTTACGCGGCGTCTAGTCTGGGTTCTAGCTGTTTGCAAAATATAAGCAAAGTCTAACCCCCGCCCCTTTAACAACTCCCTTCGAACAACACACACAAAATGTGTCGCAATTTAGGTGTCGCCGTAAAGTAGGAGCAATGAGACTAAATAATGACATTAACCCATTTATTATAAATGCCTGGGTATTGCAAAGAACCCACCCTGTGTGCATCCTGAATTATTCAATCTATCATAATGAATGTACAAGGGTGGTCTAAAGACACTATATCAAGTGATTTACTCCACAGCAGAGCACTGCATACAATAGAGCAAACAGTACAGATCCTGATGAGACGCCGCGTCACGTGGGGTCAAACCAGGGTCATGTACCTTTTAGCAGACACTAGGCTTAAATGCGTTAAACATTTCAACTGCAACGGAATGCGGAAACGTACTTTAAGAGAAGAATGATCTTCCTTACTTTCGTTTTTCGTTAAATATTCTCTATGCTTGTATAATATCGGAACTGTATTTGTTGTTCATACCCATCAACACATTTTACAAGATTACAGTTATTAACATTACAGTGGAGAATCTGTTATTCCTTCCCGTTTAGACGCAAACGTACGCAAACGCAAAACACTAAAACGTAGAAAAGAACAACTTTTGGACAATTCTGATATTTCATGTTTATCTTGGTGGCAAACAGTTTGGAACCTGATCAGACGCCGGGGTTACCCGGCGTCTGATCTGGCTCCAAACTGTTTGTATTGGAAATAATAGTTTTAGCGTAAACGCGTTTATTGGGAATGAATAACAGATTCTCCACTGTACCATATTTGAAGATGATATTTTTATGTATTTAAAAATAAAGAGGTAAGGGGACAATAAAGTGACTAGAGCAGCCAAGAAAGCTCTTTCTGCTTCAATATTATCATGTATTTAGCTACCAAGTGTCTTGAAATTAATCAGGAAGTAATGTTTTTGATTCATGAAATAAGCGAACTTTGTTGTATAGCTGGAATCAATCTATATCGGTAGACAATCTATTATCTTACACAATTTACCTCAATTAAAATGATCCGACACATAGTGTAATGAAATTGAGAACAACAAAGTTGTGATTAATTAATGATAACGATTAGTTAAATCTCAATAACAAACAGTTGCGAGCCTGGTATGATGCCGGTTTCAGTGGAGAAAACGTGATTCTTTCCCAATAAACGCGTTTACGCTAAATCTATTAATTTCAATGCAAACAGTTTTGAGCCAGATCAGACGCCGGGTAACCCGGCGTCTGATCAGGCTCCAAACTGTTTGTCATCAAGGTTAACATCAACTATCAGAATTGTGAAAAAGTTGTTATTTTCTGCATTTTAGTACAATGCGTTTGCATTTCGTTTGCGTTTAAACGGGAAAGAATAACAGATTCTCCACTGTACCTGGCATTTGTTCTGACTCCAAACTATTCATAATGGACAAACGGGTTGTAACAGGAATGGGATAGAACAGATAGAACAACATTTCCCCCACTGTACACATTCAAAAAAATATAATAATAGAGGAGAGTAGGAATGCTTTATTGAAGAAACTCTTATAAGAAAATAATAGCTAGAAGGATATTGATAATGAGGTTTGCAGTGTTATTAATGACGAGATTTCCCTAGCGGGACATATTGCACTTTTAATGCAGTACAGTGCGGGCAAAAAGGATATCAGACAGGCTAAGCCCTTAGATTGGTCATCAAGGCATGACAACATGTTCAGTCAGCTTGGGTCCAGATCAGTCGCTGCGACATGCGGCGTCAGATCATGATAACATCTGCTTGACAGTGGTAGCCATATGCATGGTGTTAAAATACATCAATTCTTTTTTTTGATTAATAAAAGTAGACGGCGAAGTTTTGCAGATATTGTTGAATCAGCAATAGGGTTAGTTCAGATAGCGTTGTGCACTCGAGTTTGGCACAAAAGTCTGAACATTAATTAAATCAAAACAATCTTCGCAGAGAACGTATTGGATAACTTTGCCTTGACAATAGTTATCACACAATGATGCCGTCTGCTTTACAGCTGGTGTCTGCTTAACCCTTTACCTGATAGCCTATTTCTAGTACTTAAGATAGGTGACTTCTTAAATCAGGTTGAAAGTAAAGCAGAATGCGCCTTAGGGCGCATTCTGCTTTACTTTCAGCCTGCTTTAAGCTATCATGTGCTATAATATAGAAATTATTCCCTATAATACATATTCATTACTGATTAAATTGGAAATATTTTCTTCAGCGGATGAATAAATCATATCCGCTAAAAGGCGCTTCTATTGGGTAAAGGGATACAGTGGAGAATCTATTATTATTTCCCGTTTAAACGCAAACGTACGCAAACGCATAGCACTAAAACGTAGAAAATGTCAATTTTTAGATATTTCTCACAATTCATGTTTATCTTGGTGGCAAACAGTTTGGAGCCTGATCAGACGCCGGGTTACCCGGCGTCTGATCTGGCTCCAAACTGTTTGCAGTGGAAATAAACGTTTTAGCGTAAACGCGTTTATTGGGAAAGAATAACACATTCTCTACTGTAGCTTAACCAATTCCTATACAAACACCGATTAATGCATTTACTGTTTCGCAAATAAGCATGATTTTTCTATGCCCTGAAAGCACCATAGACAATTGCTACTGCGTCCTTTTAGGTAGATGGTTTCTGCTTGAATTTTCTGCATCACGTTCAACATGCATTAAGCAACCGCCTGTATTATAATGTGGAAAAGCAATGGGGAGTTGAGGAATATAGAAATGTGTACGGAATAGTTTGTGTTGTGATTATTTGCCGACATATTCTGCGTCAAACCAGGATATTAGCTGTACCAGAGTCAAATCAAATATACAGTAGAGAAGACGTAATTCTTTTGCGTTTAAACGGAAACGAAACGCAAACGCATTGCAATAAAATGTAGGAAATTACATCATTCTGACTGTCTACTAGTATTTTAATCTGAGAGGTAAACAGTTTGGAGCCTGGCCAGACCACAGACCATCTGGCTCCAAATTGTTTGCATTTGAAATAATAATATTTTTGCAGAACCTACAATAGTGGCCTAGTTATTATAGTCACTGTGACTTACAATTACTAAGCTCCTCACCACTGTGGGTTAGAAACTCATGTCCCGTCTTACAGAACGTCGTACGAAGAAAACGGTCGTAAGTCAAATTTTAAAATTCTCAATTATCATTAATTTCTCAATCTAATCCTGTCTGGTGACATCTCTTTGAAATCGTCTTTTCAAGACAGTAATAGGATGTATTTGAAAGTTTTGACTTACGGCCTGTTTTGTCCAACGACGTTTCGTAAGACGGGCTATCTGTCTGGGCACCTCTACTGACTTTCGGAATGGTTCTACCCTGATGTCTATTTTTGCCTGATAGAGTATATAAAGGGCTGCTGGGTGCTTCCTTCACGTGTAGTTGTGTTGGCGTCCCCTCCCTCCATAAAACGCCTAAAGGGAATTAAACCTTCATATACTTTTATTAATTTGTATCTACAATCCCAGAAATGATTACAAAATGTCATACAATTTGAGCGCCTAACATAGTAACAATAACCTGAACTATCCTACACAATTCTAAAACAACACTCGCAACATTAAGACTAACACTATAGGACACCGGGTTATAACTCTTTGCTTCCTTTAAATCGTATTATTTATCATTATATAGTGTGTATATAGTTTTATATATGATTCAAAACCATAAACACAATGGAGGACGACGTTGGTTTCAGAAATTCAGTTTTACCCCACATCGTTTATTTGACAATGGACAGGATTTAACCCCTTTGCTGAGATTACGACATCTGTTATCAACAATTGTCAACTGCTGTTACTTCTTTAATCTAAATACGATGTAAATAAAAAAAGTATATCTAACATCGGAATATAGAGTGCTTTCATCATATATATATTTTACTGTTTTCAATATCGATTGGAAGTTATTCTGGTCTCTTTGGTAAAATACAACCGACTCTTAATATTCTCAAACGGTGCAAAGGATTATGGCGTAGTCCCACTTACAGGTGCGAACAGTTGCCTTCCTTACTAATGACCGGACTGAAAAGGCAGTCCATAAAATTTGTTTGGGTTTTGTAATACATATATACAGGATTTATTTTATTTTTGCGAGGTGGCCTAAATATGTGAGTTGATTTGTGTTCTTAAAAGGTTCTTCCAGTACATTTGACAACAAATATCTGACGACTATTGCAAGTAGTCGTAAAAGTTTCAAATACATTGTGTATATAAGGGTTTTATTGCAATAATTCCTGCCGCACCTTATTGACCTCTATAACATCATTCATAATGTAAAGTCAAATTGAGCCGCTAATACTCGAACTCGCTTAAGTCCAACGTACAGTCGAGAATGTGTTATTCTTTCCCAATAAACGCGTTTACGCTAAAACTATTATTTGCAGTGCAAACAGTTTGGAGCCAGATCAGACGTCGGGTAACCCGGCGTCTGATCAGGCTCCAAACTGTTTGCCACCAAGATAAACATGAAATATCATAATTGTCCAAAAGTTGTTCTTTTCTACGTTTTAGCGCTTTGCGTTTGCGTACGTTTGCGTTTAAATGGGAAAGAATAACATATTCACCACTGTAACATCATTCATAATGTAAAGTAAGATTGAGCCGCTAATACTCGAACTCGCTTAAGTCCAACGTACCCGTTTTTAAAAGCTAAAATGTGACATAGTTCCCTTTTAAATGAAAAAAAAAGATATTTTCGACTTGATCGATCTCGAGTTAACGAAATCAAACTGAAGTCATACGGATTAGTTTGACTTAAGGCCTTTCGCTACCGGAAGTCGGTCTTGCGGGCGAGCGGATATGCGTCTGGACGACACAGACTTTTTTCGTACGTGTTTATACTAGAAAATTTATATAAAGGAAATGTTGATATAAAATTGTATAATCCTTCATAGCGCAGTTAGTATAGTGGTTGACCATAGTGGTTGACTAGCAATCCAAAGGTCATAGGTTCGAGACCCATCCGATCCAAATATTTTTTTTAGTGTCCGATTTATTGACTTGTCAATCCATAACGCAGTAATCAAGAGACATGTTATGTTTAGTCTTCGTTGATTAGTACTAGTGATGTTTACGGTCCAAGTATATGTCCACTTACCTGTACGGTTTAGTTTAATGACTTACAAGTCAATTAAATCGGTATACATGTAAACGATTTGATCGAACTATAAAGCCACACCTTGAAGCTTATCAATACGCTAACCTTTTCAAGATCGATATTGCCCATTATAATTATGTTAAAACAATATAATAAACCTCGTATGCAAGTCCATGAATAAATAATAATGCATTTTAATGACAAAGTTTTAATTCTAAGGTAGGTAACTGTATCTAAACAACAAATATCCCACATTTTAATAAGAAAATATGTTATTACAACAAATCCTGACTGTAATATTTTCTAATTTTTTCAGACTGACTAGTTCATCAACCATATATTTGAATAAAAGGAAAACAAATATACATTGAATGAGTCAGTTTTTTGTAATTCAATTTTTTAGCATTTTGTAAAATTTAAATAGCTGATAACATCTTTCTGAACACCTTTATTCAAAATGTTTTTAGCTTTTCTTGTAATGAATGTTGTGGACTACTTATTGGGCGAGAATTATAGTCATTAGCTTTATTCATTTTTAAGAAAAATATAATCATCAAAATTCTAGGTTTTTGTCAGAAAAAAGACCTTAAAGACAAACCACACGATAAATGTTGCCTATATTTACACACATTGTTTCTTAGGCTATTATCATTCTTCATGACAATTTTCATAACAATCGTATGGAAACTACGCGCATATGCGAAGTACCTTAAGCGACTTTGAGTTATCGAAGTTGGACTGTCTATCAACGATTGGCTTCTCCTTTCTAATCAAGCCATAGATGGTTTGAATTAATAGAGCGTAATGAACATTTAGACCATAAAAGGAAACATCTTGTTAAGGCGAAATAGAAGTGTCTAATGAGAGTGTATAAATAATTAGTCAAACTTAACGTCCATTAACTCCTTTACCCAATCACCACTGAAACTTCGAACAAAGACACCAGTTTCCAATTAGATATTTTCATTTATGACTACTTAGCCCTTTCCCTTATAGAAGCGACTTTGTTAGCGCATTCATTTTATTCATCCGCCAAAGAAAATAGTTCTATTATATACTGTAAAGAATATGTACCATAATAAATAGTTTCTATATCCTAGCAGATAGTAACTTAAAGCAGGCTGAAAGTAAAGCAGAATGCGCCATATGGCGCATTCTGCTTTACTTTCAACCTGTTTTAATAGGTTACATATATTAACTACTAGAAACAGGCTATGGGTAAATGGGTCAAGGGTCGTTGATTTACAACACATAGTAACATGACCAACAGAACGGATCCTGCCCAGTATCTGCAAGAACCCTCTGACCTAGGTGTGACTGTATGTACAGATTGAAGCAATGAATCTTCACACAAGTAAGATGTTTTAACCCCTTTACTGGACTTACCTATGGCTATTTCAATACGTTTAGACACTGATAAGACGTCGCGTAACGTGGCGTTCGATCAGGACACCAACTGTTTGACACTTATTTCAATACATGTATGTGTTTAGTCGGAATGCCGAAAATGTAAGAATGGGGAATTAAAACAGACGACGGCAGTGAAGGGGTTAAATGTCGCGTAAATGCTTCCTTCACTGAGTACTAATGGCGGAAGTGGGAAGTGTGTTGCCTTGATCGTTGTCTAAGAATGTTGTCTTTAATTCCCCTGAAGGGTCAGTAAAGCAGGGTTCTAATATTGACAGGCTATGCGTAACATGTAATAAGAAATAGTCTACAGTGTTCCCTCTCTACAACGACACCTTATGGGAGACAAAAAAGTGTGTGCGTTGTTCGGAGGGAGTCGTTACAGAGAGGGAAATTGGTTTACATTTGAAAACAGCTTAAATCCAGATCAGACGCCTCTGGATTCAAGCTGTTTGTCACTCGTAATTAAGTATTTTTCTGTCAAAATGTCCAATATGTAACTTTGAGAAAAGCAGCAGACGACAATTTTAAACAGACGATATTGCAACAGTAAAAGCATTAGACCTAATTGTCCTGTTAAGGGAACTTCGGCAAGGGTCGTTGTAAGGAGGGAGTCGTTGTTGAGAGGGCCGTTGTAGAGAGGGAGCACTGTATATGTATATAACATGTGCCTCATAGCCTGCCAATGTCGACCACAGTCGACCACAGCGTCCTATGATTTACGCTTAGACCCAGACGAGAAACAGGGCTAGCGTAACGCGGCGTCTGACCTAGCGTCAAACTGTTTGTCACTCGTCAATAATTATATTTGTTTCTGTCAAAATGTTCAGTATTTGACTTTGAGAAAAACAGCAAACACTTTTAAGCATACCATATTGCAGCTGTGAAAAGGTAAAACATAATTGTCTTGTTTTGGAAACAGCGGCAAGCGTTGTTGTAAGGAGGAACCCGTTGTTCAGAAGAAGGTTGTGGTAAGGAAACACTGTAGCATATGCAAATAATTTGGATCCAAATGTTTGACCCGATGTCTGATAAGAATCTAAATATTTGGCACTCGAAATAATGATATATCAGTCTAACTGTCTGAATTGAAATCATCACCGCACCAACAATTTAAAGAACGCTTGACGTTGGTAATAAGATGGTGAAAGAATATGTGTCTCGAAGACATGCTTTTCGAACGTTTATAGGCGCAATTTCAGATTATTGCAATTATTATACATCATATTGCTAGCTTTAATAGTAGAATAATGCAAATATTTCCCGGCTTGATAATTACGAATCGATATATTACAATTATACAGTTTAACATCTCTATCAAAACCACTTAATTGAGTTTATTTTTAGGTGTTTGATACAGTAAATGCTTAAAGCAAGACGAACGTAAAACAGAAAGCTCCTTCGGGATTTTTCTGTTTTACTATCAACTTGCTTTCAATTGTCAGCTGCCTTGCACACAGTCAATGAGTCTTCTTTTCAGTGGTCACAATAGGGGGTTACTGTACTCGTAACTATCGTCATTATTATTTCCTTACAAATTATCCAACAGGACTGAACAATTATTTGCAAATGACAACTAATGCTTCTTATTTCAGTTACCTCTATACACTGAACCAAATGCTTAGCTTCACAAGACTCAGCTTGGTTCAATGAGTTTACTATTTAACCCTTATCCTTCGGCGATGTCGTCTGCTTCGAAATTGTCGTCTGCATAGTTTGTTAAATTTTGATTTATACATTTATTAAGTGAAGAAAGCTAAAGAAGAGTGTCAAACAGTTTGGATCCAGATCAGACGCCGCGTTACGCGGCGTCTGATCTGGATCTAAACTGTTTGCAAAAATCAATAAAGTCGCGACCAGCAGGCAAAGGGTTCAAACACACATGGCTTAATGGAATGAGTTGCAACTTTTAAGTATCTTGCTATTCAACCAAATTCATTATACCTGAATGTGCCATATTTCTTTTTTGTTGTTGTTCCAAATGTAAACCGAGGTTCAGTGAACACGTTGGACTTGTCTTACAAACGTCACGTACGTTATATACGGTCGAAAGTCAGATTAAAAAATCCAAATAATTACTGAATTCCCCAGCTAATGCAGTCTTGTGACATATCTATAGAATAGTCTTGAAAAGTCAATTCCAAAGAGATGTCACAAGACAAAATTCGATCGAGAAATACGAAACTAGAGGTATTTTAAAGGTTTGACTTACGACCGTATTGTCTACGACGTTTTGTTAGACGTGTCCCAAAGAAAGTTCCTTTAGTTCTTTTGATATGCGGTTATATAAAAATGTGCTAAAGGAAATGTAAAATTTTAATGTTAAATACAAATTCAAACAATTTCATAAAAATGACATATTTTTAGTTACAACAGCTAGGTGTGAAATACCGAAACAGAATAAATTCATTAAGCTAAGTACATTTCAAATACGACTCTACTTAGTACCCAGGTGGCTATCGGGATACATAGTTACTAATACAAAATGATGTCGTGAAACTGTAAAATTAAACTAACTGAATCAGTTTAACTTGTAGAATATGACCATGATGTTACTATCGTGATTGTCTAGAGCGCACTGAGTATTGACGGGTAGGACACGGAGAAAGAAGATAGAAGTCCGTGCATGTCATGTGCAGGGGCTAGTTTACGCAGTGCATCTATTTCTCATTCAGTAATGCTTTTTTATACTCTGATATATGTGCAATGTTTGGATAAATACATATATATTTATATGATTTAAAATAATGAGATGATGAAATTAGACTTTTAAATGAGTTTTATTTACTATAAATAATGCGCGACGCGTTTCACAAGATCAGCAGGCGCAATTGTTTTTTAGGTATTGTGACGTCATGACGTCGTTGTTATGATGTCAACGTCGTTTATTCCGAATGACGTCATTACTTCCTCTAAAGTAGATAAATGCAGCGTTTTGAAAGGGAGGTAAATTATTAAGCATTCAAAACTGGTTTAAATTTAGATATAAAATATTCTTCTTTCGCTAGCCTAGCTGAAACACTATTTGCCTTTAATTTAAACAGGAGCTGTCGGAGAACATCAAAGCTCGCCTAATTAAACCTTTCTTAAATAGGTAACTATCAATAGAAAAGTGTATAAGTACATTGATATTCAAGCCACGGGCAAACTCCATTCCAAATATCAGCTTACTAATGCAAAAATGTCATGTAGTATAAGTGCATTCCAACATTTACTCCAAAACTCACTTTGAAATTAGTCCAAAAACTCTAAGTCCACAACAGGTAAAATTTTGAACTAAATTTAATTTTTTTTTAAATTTTTAAAAAAGATTTAACTACGTTACATCAATGTTTAACCCACAGGACACATCCATTCCAACAATCAGCTTTCTAATACAACTATTTCATGTAGTTTTAGTGCATTACAACACTTACCCCAAAACTTTAACCTGAGAAATCAGCCGAAAACAGAAAAGTCCACAGAAGGTAAAATTTTGACTTAATTTAATTTTTTTTTAAATTTTAACTACGCAACATCAATATTTAGCCCACAGGGCACCTCCGTTCCAAATATCAGCTTCCGATTTAAAATATTTCATGTAGTATTAGTGCATTACAACACTTACCCCAAAACTTTAACCATGAAAAACCAACGCCGACGCCGACGCTGACGCCGACGCCGGGGTGATTCCATAAGTCCCCCATTCTCCGAATAGGCAAGCTAAGAAGGAAACATTTCATAGGTTTGGTCTTTCTTTTTGCATTTTTCTAAATAGGCACTTAAACGAACTTGTCTCGATGAAGGGTATTTTATCTGTTGTGATTCTACTGTTCATCTTTACCTTAATTTTTCTCCTAGTATTGTCTGCATCCAGTGCATGTAAGAACATATAATACATTTTGAACATCACATCACATTGATTGGTTTATATAAAATTTGATTCCTTTAAAATTATAAAATTCGGTACCCTTGATATGTTGGCATAATGAACAATTAGTGTTTTTGCATTTTGTTAGTTTATTAAGTACGTCGTTTTTTCTGTAAACTTATCTCTAGTTAGCAGTTTCTTTAAGTCTGGAGCTTGTCTTTTACTTTTGATAAGTTTACATTTATTTAAAATTTGAGACATGTTTGGGTCTGCTTGTATTATTGATGTTGTTTAACAGTTCTTGGTTGTTTGGGATTATATGTTGAGATATATGGAGGAGTAGTTGTGATATTATTTTGTTTTGGTTTAAGAATGTCTGACTTTTTGATTTGTTTTGCTTTGTAAAAAACTGTCTTGTCAATGTTCTTCGGGATAACCTCTTGTTCTTAAAGCGTGGTATAATTCTTGTAATCTTTTATTTTTAACTTTTTCACATGAAACTATTGTGCAAATTCTTCTGGGCAAGTAATATGGTATGTTTGTTTTTGTGTGTTTAGGATGACAGGATTTAAAATTAAGATATTGCTATTAATCAGTTGGTTAATGAAAGATGTCAGTCGTTGTCTTTGTGGCTGTTTTTTTTTATTAGTACATCTAACAATGGTGAATCAGTGCTGCTATATTCTACTGTGAATTTAATGTCAGGGTGTAGTTCATTTAATAGTATGTGAACACTTTTTAACTCATTGATAGAGTATTGCCAGATGATGAAACAATCATCTAGAAATATTTTCCCGAAAGTTTTTATGTAATTTGAAAAATCTTTGCCTTTGGAATTTTCCAATGATGTGCAACGTTGTTCTAAGTAGGCTAAATCTAAAGATGCATACGTGGGAGCAAATTTTGTCCCCATGACTGTTCCTTTAATCTTTAAAGGTTAAAGGAACAAGGTATTTCCCGACGCGTTTCTTCGGTGTCACTTGAAATATCCTTATAAACGTCAAAAGGGAATACAAAATAATCCTACTAACATAGTGATGAATATCTTTAAGTTTGCTTCTTAGAATGTTATTAGATGGTATTGTTTTGGTCGAACGCAAATGTAAAAAACCTGCATTTTACTTATGATTTCTAAGTTATAAAGGCACTTTCTTTATCTAGCTTACAGCTATAAAACTGTCAGTCATCTGTTTATCTCTCGTTGTCTTTATTTTTTTTCTCTCTTTCTTTCTCTCTGTGAATGAAAGTCAGTTTAAAAAAAGTTGGAGTCAGATTGAAATTTCCCAATAAAGTTTAATTGTAAATCAGTATTCACATACTCCGTTGTATTATTCCCCATCGTGTTGTGCCTATAACCCGACAGCAATACAAAATGTTACAAAACCAGTTATCAATATGGAAGTGTTTTTGTATATATCGAGATACTCCTCCAATTCTTTTCCCTCTGTGTATATATAAATTTCTCCTGCCTATTTCATTTCTGTCAAACCACGTTTCCCAGTTGTATCATATGATCAGTTTCACTACCAGGTTATTTCTAGGTCATGCTTGTTTGCTGATGTCAGACTTTGTAACAAGCATTTATAATAATGATAAAAGTTCCCCCGCCGAACCATATAAGCAATACATCATATGGATTCCTTGTGTTGGTTAATACATTGTCTCCCGTCCGGTTGATTAGAAACAACACGACAGTGGTCAATAATACAGGGCGATGTCCTATGGACTTTGTCACAACATTTTTGATTTGAGTATAGTCTACTTGCAGGTTTCTATCAGTTTCTTGCTCGCATACTTTATAACAATGGATCTATCTCGATGTGTTCTAATCAGTTTTAACCCTTTCACTCTCAAATCTTTCGTGAGATTTTTACCCCTTCACCGTTTCATTGTCGTCTGCTTCAATTTTGTTGTCTGCAATATCGTTTCAAAGTTAACAAATAAGGCAGTATGACTAAAGACATTACCAAACGAGTGTCAAACAGTTATTTCTTACGTTTTTACTGCTGCAAAATCGCCTGCTTAAAAGTGTCGTCTGCTGTTTTTTTTCTCAAATTCACATATTAGAGGACATTTTGACAGAAAAAATATAATGTCGAGTGACAAACAGCTTGAATGCAGATACGGATTCAAACTGTTTGCAAATGTATGACAAGTCTTATTTCCCCCTCCCTATAACGACTCCCTCCGAACAACACACACAATTTCTGTCTCTAATTGTAGGGAGCGAGCACTGTATTTGCGTCGACGCTGAAAATGTCAAAATATGTGTACAGTGGAGAATCTGTTATTCTTTCCCAATAAACGCGTTTACGCTAAAACTATTATTTGCAGTGCAAACAATTTGGAGCCAGATCAGACAAACATGAAATATCAGAATTGTCCAAAAGTTGTTCTTTTCTACGTTTTAGTGTTTTGCGTTTGCGTACGTTTGCGTTTAAACGGGAAAGAATAACAGATTCTCCACTGTATGACGTCACCAATGACGTAAGAATAACAGCTTCTCCACTGTACTGACACATGAGCTTAGAACTGAACCACTGCTTATTGATCGGACTGTTTCCTTTATTTCTAGTTCACTTATTCTCCTGGGGCCCGTTTCATAAAGCTTCTTACGACAAATGTTGTCGTAAGTCAAAACTTTAAAATACGTTTAATCTCTGATTTCTCTATCGAATCATGTCTTGTGACATCTTTTTGGAATCGTCTTTTCAAGACGATTCCAAAAAGATATCACAAGACAGGATTAGATGGAGAAATAAATAATAATTGAGAGTTTTATAATTTGACTTACGACAACATTTGTCGAAGATTTTTTATGAAACGGGCCCCTGTTTGCTCGTTTTCAAAATGTCTACAATAAATTTTATCAGAATATTTTGTTTTGTTGGTTTTTCGTTCCTGTCCGTGTCTATTGCTCAACCTGTTTGTTTGCATTGTCTGTCTATCTTCCAATCTCTCTCTCTCTCGCGCGCATACTCGGTATATACAAACGTGTACTTGAAACAAATAGACTTATTCCGTGCAAACAGCATAGAGATCAGAGAGTTTCTAAAAGAGCCACATCGGCAATGGTCTGTACTGCTTGTGTCGCTGCAATGTATGCCCAAAACAACCACATATAGTTAAACTATCGACTAGACTTAATTGGAAACTGGACTTTACCATTAACAGTTTCGGGGCGAATGTGTTAACTCTCTGATACAGTGGAGAATCTGTTATTCTTACGTCATTGGTGACGTCATACAGTGGAGAATCTGTTATTCTTTCCCAATAAACGCGTTTACGCTAAAACTATTATTTGCAGTTCAAACAGTTTGGAGCCAGATCAGACGCCGGGAAACCCGGCGTCTGATCAGGCTCCAAACAGTTTGCCACCAAGATAAACATGAAATATCAGAATTGTCCAAAAGTTGTGTTTATCTACGTTTTAGCGCTTTGCGTTTGCGTACGTTTGCGTTTAAACGGGAAAGAATAACAGATTCTCCACTGTACGTTAGTGCATGCACAGAAGCCACTCGGTGTCTGATAGGATTAGTCTGACACAAATGTTTTATTACAAGTTCGTTTAAGGGGAAATAACAACGAAATATTACCGATTAATCATCTATGTCTCATTCGTTTGATTTATTATTGTAAATAATGTTCGTACGGACGTCTTATAGATGCTAATTCCAAAGTAATTCGTAACCATTCCAGAAAACTGCTGGGCAAACATAGTGAACGATCACACTGATACGATCTGGGCTTTTTGGTCCTATATTTAGGAGTACACTACCCAAAGGAATATCCCTACTTTTCAAATGATTTGCCATTTGGCACATATTCTACGGCACTGCTCAACCATACAATATGTGACTTTTTTACCAGATAGTAGAAACAGAGCTGACAGCGTGTGACAGGCAATATTTGTATATTCCACATTGTGTTCAATCAGACGTAAACATGGGTTTGTCGTCGGTTTGCCATGCGTGTCCCGTATTGATTTGTGTGACAGCATTGTTTGTCTTCACTGTTAGGCTGACATTCTGTGGAAGACCTTTGTCTGACCCTCATCACTTGTATGAATACTACAGTACTCCCTCACTAAAACGACCCCTCCAACAACGATTACCTCCTTACAGCAATGTTTACCGCTATTCCCCAAAAATGAAAATCATTTCTAAACACATCACCGGTGCAATAACGTCTGTTTAAAATTACTGTCTGCCGTTTGTCTCAAATTTACACTGTATTGGACATTTTGTCAGAAACAACATAATGACGAATAACAAACAGCTTCAATTCCGATCGGACGCCGTGTAGATATATGCTGTTTGCATATGTAAGGAAACTTTCCCTCCTATAACAACTTTCTCTGAACAACACACGCGATCTATGTCTTCCATTGGGTGTTGTTGTAGGAAGGGAGCACTGTTCAGCATTCCTTCTTCACAAAATACCCCCAAAGACAACCTAATGCAAGACAAAAGTAATGAAGGTGCGTTCTGTAAATCTACTGTCCTACATTATGCATTAACGTTTCAAATATATCTATTCTGTCATATTGATCTCCTTTGCTCAACGGAAGTACTACAGCGTTCCCTCTCTACAACGACACCCTATGGGAGACAAATATTATGTGTGTTGTTCGGAGGGAGTCGTTATAGAGAGGGAAAATAAGACTAGCCTCACATTTGCAAACAGCTTTAATCCAGATCAGACGCCGCGTATCGCGGCGTCTGATCTGGATTCAAGCTGTTTGTCACTCGTCATTTATTCTATCAAAATCTCCACTTATTAGACAATATTGCAGCAGTAAAAGCATTATTGACCCGTTAGATAATTTGCAGCAAGGGTCGTTGTAAGGAGAGAGTCATTGTTGGGATGGCCGTTGTAGAGAGGGAACACTGTATATTCATATATAAGCTTCCCATCAGAGTTTCTTCTCTATTGATGACATGTTCTGTAATATACCCTAATGAACAATTATCAAATGTTTGGCGAGCAAAGTCGAAACGTATTAATAATTGCCATAGCAAATAAAACATGAGTTTCCTGGTTATGTGTACTTGCCTTGTGCTGGCACATGTCTCTGGGCTCTTTAAACATCTTAAAAAGAATTGCCGTTTACTACTTAGTTTGAATGTATATCTATAAGCTGTTCAATCTTTTGAACCAATGACCTGTCGCCTTTTATATAACGGCAGTTAATTATATATGATTGCATGTGTCATGAATTTTTGAATGAATCTAAAAGAAATATCACACACTGTGGTGATATTCCTTTTTTATATGTTTTTACCTAAACTAATTGGGACTTGATACATGTATATATGTTGTTCATACGAATAATAAAATGTATGCATACATATAGGCCCCATTATGCTAAAACTCCTGCGTACATATGTAATCGAATTTATGAAAGTCATGTGACAACTAATAATTACGTCAGGCAATACGTCATTATATCTTTTGATGACGCATTACTCTTTCTCGACTTAATCCGTTATTTTTATTGGCCTAATTGGGAAGTGGCATTGTACAAATAATGGTCATTTTAAAAGGCGTTTCAGAGTATATATTGAACTGTTTCAAGCTTTATCCATTTGAGGAAAACATTAGTAAAGGTGAGTGTTGCGGGTTAATCTAAATGGAAATAAAAGGTTCGAAGTTCACCAACGCTTGGTTTGAACGTTTTAAAAAATAACATCGAATCTGGGAATTCCGAAACTTTACGCGCACGGCTATTTTATATAAATATATCGTGTACTACTTGTTGCCTAAAAGCAGTGACGTCAACATTGTGTAGCATTTATAAACCATCTGATACGGACAAAGATTGTTTGGTCTGTATTTGCTTGTATGAATAGGTATATAATTTTATTAAAAATTATATTATTTTTTCAAAAATCGAAGAACATTGTTATTTGTTTCAGGATTTGAAGATATGCATTTGCCATACAAAAAGTACATACCAGTATATGGTAACCGGAATTCAGTTTGTTCTCTCTATCACGCTTTGTCACATTAATATTCAAAATATTTAACGGAGTACATAGGTGATGTGCAATTGGCAATAAATTACTAGAACAGTTAAACGAAAGTCTAATGTACAACTTTTCGAAAGGGGGTGTATTTATTTTGTGACAAAGACGACATGCCAATTGAAAATTACTCTCATTGTCCCTAGACTCACTCGATAGAAATGAACTAGAAGTTCCTTCAGCTGGACTGAAAAATGTTTCAAGAACATAATTATTAGATTAACCCATTTGTGCCCACGATCCCATATATGGGACATAGGCAAACAGTGTATACTCTGATCAGACGCCGCATTAGTCTCTGATCAGAGTCTACACTGTTTGCTGATAGAATTTCAACATAAAACAAAATAAAAATAAAACTTTTGACCAGGAATCCATTTGATAAAAAATGACTTATCCGATACATAAACATGGAATAATACACTGGGCGTAAAGTGGTTAATTGATTGAAAATAATATTTTACTAATTTTTCAATATTCGAATATTTTAGAACGGCAAACGTAACAGTATCTTGTTAAATGAGACTCACGTGACAAATAACTCGGTTGAATTCGTGACATAATTATGCTTATTATATTTCCATGATATTGAAGCGAAATGAGAGTTTGTTTCTAAGAAAGATTAACGTCCATTCAAAGCCATGTAATGATACACCATACTGTTCTTTGCAGCTCTGATCAACAACGGCAAATGATGTGAGGCTGTCAAGCAGAATGAGTTTTATGCCATCATGGTAATCGAAATTGAATATTGTAACGAACTTTCATTTTGTTTGAACAAAATTGACTGATTGACTATACACCATGGATAAGTCGAGCCTGTGCGTAGTTTCAAGTTTGTGGTTCAATACAGTTGCAATGACTCAAATCGCTTACCAAATTACCACCTTGCTACAAGAAGTTAAACCCTTCACTGCCTAACCCGAACACAATGGTTATTTGCAAACAGTTTTGATTCTGATCAGACGCCGCGTAACGCGGCGTCTGATCAGAATCGAAACTGTTTGACAGACACTCATTTCAATATTTTTTAAGTCAGAATACCTAAAAATTAACTTTGAAAAATAAAAGCAGACGACAATTGTTTAAAATTGATGACGTCACGGCAGTGAAGGGATTAACATGCAAGAAATACACGTGCCCTTTGACAACAGTGTAAAACCAGATCAGAGGGTTCCTAAAAGAGCCATCTTATTAAGGTCTGACCAGTTAATAATTTGGCAACCTGTTTAAAAAGAACGTTCAATAGTCCAAATGGACAATAATTATTCGGAAACTGGAGTCGTGTATTTTAAAAGTCCGGGTTTAATTATTTATTTGTCAATAATTTTAGTAGCTTAGCTTGGCTGTATGCTTGATTTTCTACTGTCATGTTACTTCTTTCGCATAGACTTTACCCGCGTTTACAAATGAATGTATTTGATTGAGAAACATGTATTGCATCCGTAGCTTTTATCTGTCAATGTTTGTGAACAGCGTAACTATATACATTTGGCTAATACGTACCTGGGCGTGTGGAACAGGGTTTATATTTTATGTACACTGTTCGTCTTTATAGGAAAAAATAGGAGATAAGTGTGAGGTTGGGCGCCCCTAAACCCAGGTTTAACCCCCCAGTGGTAGTTAATGATTAATTTATAATTAATTATTGATTGCTTCTGACCGTACCAAGGCGGGCTCCTATGTTCACTTTGCTTTATGTTTGTCTTGCGTGTTGTTTTCTATTTAGTGTGTAGATGAAGGAATGGGAGTGTACGTGTGTGTGTGTGTGTGTGTGTGTGTGTTTGTTATGGTATGACTGTGTTTGTGTTCTGCTTGAGAGGTGGGTGTATTGTTTGTGTTGCGTTTCCTGCTTGAGTCTTTCGTATTTATTTATTAACGCGAGTATTAAAATATTTGAAAAAGACATTTACTCATAAATAAGATTATATAATTATATACTTCATCAATTCCTCCAAACAATAGAGGAGAGGATGTGTTAACCCTTATCTTGCTGAGTGTGACTTCGCTAACATTTGCAAACATATTGGATCCAGTTCAAACGCCGTATGATGCTGCGTCTGATCTAGATCCAAACAGTCTGCCATCCATATTTAACATTTCTCAAGTTTAGAAAGCATAAAAATTGAGTATAATTTTTTTTCGCAAACGATGTATTTGCAGCCGACGACAATTCAGCATTGAAAGAGTTAGTGTTGTCTCAATGAAAACGTGGCATGTAATAGGCATTTATCATCAAATATAATTGCATAATATTCCTGACAATTTTCTTAATATTTATCATGCTGAATTGTCGTCTGCCTCAAATATTTCGTCTGCGAAAAACATATATTGTATGCTTTTTGAAACTGAAGAAAGTGTGTTTATGAGTAACAAACATTTTGGATCCAGATCAGACGCCGCGTTACGCGGCGTCTGATCTGGATCCAATGTGTTTGCAAATGTTAGCCAATTCACCTTATGTAATTGTCGTCTGCAATAAGTGTCGTCTGCGACACTTGGCAGAAATGATTTATCTACATTTCTCTTAGAAACTATTATCAGTGTATCAATCATGTTGGATCCAGATCAGACGCGCATTGATCCGGCGTCTCATATCATGATCAAAACTGTTAGCTAGCGAGGTAGTTATAACACAATTACATGTGGTAGGCAAAAAAGGTATAATGATGGTTGATACTAACTACAGCGCTCCCTCTCTACAACGACACCAAATTGGTGATAAAAATAGTGTGCGTTGTTAAGAGGGATTTGTTCTAGGGAGGGAAATTGGTTTACATTTGCAAACAGCTTAAATCCAGATCAGACGCCGCGTAAAGCTGCGGCTAATCTGGAGTCAAGCTGTTTGTCTCTCGTCTTTATTGTTATTCTATCAAAATGACCACTTACATGTACATCTCAGAAAAGCAGCAGACAAATATTTAAGTAGACGACATTGCAGCCATGAAAAGGTTGGACATAATTGTCTTGTTTGGGGAGCAGCTGTAAGAGTCGTTGTAAGGAGGGAGTCGTAGTTGGGAGGGCCTTTGTAGGGAAGGATCACTGTATATTGATCGCAGTTGATATTATATTTCTAGAATCCTCATCATAGATCTATGTGACATTTAATCAGCTTAAGTGATATCTATATTCAGAAAAAAGGAGCACTTGTAGTCTGACTTGTCATCGAGCTGTCACAAGTGAGCAGTTTAATCGGATTGCAAACTCGTTTTTCTATAGTCGGGACAAAACATATAGACGACAACACCTTATGACTGCACATCTTAATATGATATACAGTGGAGAATCTGTTATTCTTTCCCGTTTTTAAAACGCAAACGTACGCAAATGCAAAACACTAAAACGTAGAAAAGTACAACTTTTTGACAATTCTGATAATTCATGTTTATCTTGGTGGCAAACAGTTTGGAGCCTGATCAGACGCCGGGTTACCCGGCGTCTGATCTGGCTCCAAACTGTTTGCAGTGCAAATAATAGTTTTAGCGTAAACGCGTTTATTGGGAAAGAATAACAGATTCTCCACTGTAGGAAACATCATTAACCCCTTAACTGTCAATGGCGAAGAAAGACACCCTTACAAACAGTTTAGATCCTGATCAGACGCTACGTCAATCTTTGACATTCGTTTTGAAAGTTCGTTCAGCCATTCTGCCTTAATTCTAACTTTGAAACGATGTTGCAGACACAACATTGAAGCACATATATTAAAGCGATGAAGAGGTGAAAGCCTTACAATATAGGTGATGCTAAAAGAGTTAATATAATAAAAAAGAAGAATTTTGATTGGCGCGTTAACGCCTTCACTACCTTACCCCGAGTGCAAGAGTAATTTGCAAACAGTTGAATGCTGATCAGACGCCGCGTCACGCGGCGTCTGATCAGGATACAAACTGTTTGACACTCATTTCAATATTTCTTAAGTCAAAATACCTAAAATTTAAATTTGAGAATTAAAAGCAGACGATAAGTTGTTAGAATTGATGACGTCACGGGCAGTGAAGGGGTTAATATACTTTATCATATGAAATCATCGTCTGTGTAATAACTACCTACTCAGTTCATGATGAATGTTGTCAATATTAAATACGGTTTATGCTCTGCCATCAAAATATTTTGCAAACCGTCTCTAGATAACATTGAGCTTGAGGAAGAACATAACTACATTTGAATATGTTTGCCTCAAATATATTGTCCGTGAAAAAGGTTTAATAATTTGTATGCTTTTTAATCTGATAAAGGTATGACAACCAGTTTGGATCCAGATCAGACGCCGTTTTTAAATATAAGCCAAGTCGCACGTACAGTGGAGAATCTGTTATTCTTTCCCAATGAACGCGTTTACGCTAACACTATTATTTGCAGTGCAAACAGTTTGGAGCCAGATCAGACGCCGGGTAACCAGGCGTCTGATCAGGCTCCAAACTTTTTGCCACCAAGATAAACATGAAATATCAGAATTGTCCAAAAGTTGTTCTTTTCTACGTTTTAGCGTGTTGCGTTTGCGTACGTTTGCGTTTAAACGGGAAAGAATAAAAGATTCTCCACTGTAGCACGATAAGGGTTAACCTCTATTTTCAAAATGACGATTTTATTGAATAAGAATACCTTTTATATAATTTCGGGCGTTATTGTCGAGTGATGATATAAAGGATTACATAAATAATATTATGTATTTTATCTTAAGGGCACCAAAGCACATGTATATGAACATATAAGCTTACTATGAGTTTTCTAGCGAAACCCGATAGAAGATGAATACATACAAAAGTACCTTGGCAATGCTTAAATCAATCACATCGGAATGTCCAACTAAATATGTCTAGTTCCGAATCAAGCTTTATCTATGTTTTACTCCTTTTCTTACATTATATCACACAATAGCAAAACATCCGAGGGTTCTGGTAGGAACCCTATGACTAGGGTATGTATTGTGTTCATAGGACAAGTGTACTATGCACTTGTGCACTGTTTGTAAAGGATAAATATACTCGACACTAGAGTTCAATGGGTTAATCAACAAACATATTCAGTGAAATTTAACCCTTTCAATGACAAGAAAAACCACACTTACATTTGCAAACCTTTTTGGACAATATTAGACTCCGAGTTATTCTGTTCATTATCGATTTTGTACGGTTTTATACTAATATCAATGAGTATTCCTTTAAAATGCACCCAATCTATTTTCAGAACATAATGCAAACGGCATTGTGTAAAGAGGTCCGTATAATGCAAGTAAAGGGATTAATCTGTTTATTACACTATTTAATGCACTTAAGTGTATGGCTAATTTGTGTGTACTTTTCGAGTATAATAATTGGTTGTTTTCACCTTTAGTTTCAATCTACATGATAATTTAATGTGACTGACGCGACTACTATAAACATCAATACAGCATTATAGTTTAGTGTTCATGTTTCCGATGAAACTTTCAGATCAGATACCGTGTAACCCGGCGTCTAGTGAGGCTCCAAACTGCTTTCCACTGAATGCGTTGACAATCTTTCAAGGATATCATTTTCTACATTTTTTACATTGCGTTAGTGTTTCATTACATGGGCTTCAATTCAACGGGGCATACATACTTCCATTTCACAACAGATTGAACTGTAAAAGCTGTTCTCTCTCTGTACGTCATTTACGCATCCTTTAGAGCACCCTGACCCGAACATGATATTTAAAAATTTGAATCAGCGAGACATTTATTATATAAGAACATTGAAATCTGTTAGTGATTTGTCGACCAAAAAATACATGAAACTATCTCCAAACGCATGTTTCTGCTTTATGTCAACGTTATTGTAGGTGATTTTTGTATAGTGGTTCCGTGATTAAGCTGTAGTTGTCCAGTATCACTCCACTTTTATATTAGTTTGAGTGTTTGCTTTAACACACATTTAGATATTATGTTTAAACATGAGAGAGAGTACATTGTGCGCCCATCCAAACACGTTGATTTCCCCGGATACTTCGTTTACTTCCCACAGGTGTGACCAAATATGTCTACATTCGCCCCATCGAACGTGCTTTGACTAAAATTTTAGAAAATTTGTTTCATAATTGATGTAAAATAAATAAGTATTAAACTAATAAAAATGGGATAATACGAGTAAACTTATGTAGGATTTAGACTGCTGTCTTGGCTAAGATCATTCTGTTCTTTGTTTTTGACATTACTACAGTGGAGAATCTATTATTCTTTCCCGTTTAAACGCAAACGTACGCAAACGCAAAAAACTAAAACGTAGAAAAGAACAACTTTTGGACAATTCTTATAATTCTTGTTTATCTTGGTGGCAAACAGTTTGGAGCCTGATCAGACGCCGGGTTACCCGGCGTCTGATCGGTCTCCAAACTGTTTGCACTGCAAATAATAGTTTGAGCGTAAACGCGTTTATTGGGCAAGAATAACAGATTCTCCACTGTAATAAGTAGTATTGTATGCAGCATTGTGACAAGTGTTGTTTGGAAAACTGTTTGTCTTCTTTGATACATAGTTGCAATGTTAAATACGGTAACATATGTTTGATCGTACATGGTTAAATCGTAATATTGATATAAAATGTATTTCATGCGAGCTTAAAAGTGTTAAAAAAAAACCTCTACTTTTCTTCAATGTTACACATGCGTGTTCTAATTCAAAAACTATTTAGAATGCGTTAACCGTGTGCACGTTACATGCATAATGGTGATAGCAGTTACAAGTGACACGTCTCATTAGGATTCAAATTGCTTGCAACTTTGACGAGTTCTATGATAGGCAAGAAGAATGAATTAAATCTAAAACTCTTTACAGATTTACAAAGTGCTTTAAATGTTCACAAAAAAACCGAAGCCGGATTTGTCTCATTATCTTGTACATATACGAGGTATCATATTTTCTTCTCATTTCGTAAATGAGCCAAATCACGAAACAAATAACTTAACTTCATTTCAAACATTGTAGATCAGGACAATGACGTCATAAAGCGCATTTGAAATTAATTTTGATCTTGATCAGACGCCGTGTAATGTGGCGGCTGATCGAGACAAAAATATTAATGCTACTTGTTTTGAAATAAGTCAGTAATACTGCTTTAAATCTAAATTTGAAACTATATTGCAGACAACAATATTTAAGCAGTCGACAATATGGCGGTGAAAGGATGAAAACCTCACGATGGTTTTGATCATGAAAGGGTTAAACAGGACAAAAATTAGCATTCATTTGCAAACCTACAGTGGAGAATCTGTTATTCTTTCCCGTTTAAACGCAAACGTACGCAAACGCAAAACACTAAAACGTAGAAAAGAACAACTTTTGGACAATTCTGATATTTCATGTTTGTCATGGTGAAAAACAGTTTGGAGCCTGATCAGACGCCGGGTTACCCGGCGTCTGATCTGGCTCCAAACTGTTTGCACTGCAAATAATAGTTTTAACGTAAACGCGTTTATTGGGAAAGAATAACAGATTCTCCACTGTATGTTCTCTGTTGGCTTTCTGAATGCAGATGAAAATATCCGCTGACAGCCCCATTACACCAAGTACCTAATCAGTCTAAGTGAAAGTTATGGTTTTGGGAAAATTACAGAAACACTTCTTTAACTAATTATCCCCTGAAACTTCCAATGGACAAGTCAGTTTAAAATAAAGGCTGGTCCATTGTCAACTATTTAGGGTTGTTTTTTATAATATTTTACAAAATGACAAACAGTGAAGTCCCTGATCAGAGGGCTCCTCATGGACTTCACTGTTTGCATAATACAAGTGTATTCTTCACTGGTACACTTTTGGTAAAAGACGTATATATGCGTCACTAGGGCTCAATGAGTTGAGTAGACACTCAAATGTTTAACATATCATGTAACTTCTAACGGAAGCTGGTATGCAGTAGTGACCTTTATTGTGTCCAAGCTAGTAACCAACTTTACTGGTATTTGCAAACGGTTTGGATCCCGATCAGACACCTCATAACATGACGTCTGATTTGGATCGAATATTGATTGACACTCGTCCTTTGAAAGTTTCTTGAATAAAAATGAATAAAAAATTGAATTGAATATTTTTTACTCCGACAATTTCAAAGTAGATTACTATATCACACAGTTACGTTTTTGACATTTTGACAAAAAAACATCAAGACGAGCGACAAACAGTTTGAACCAGATCAGACACCGTGTTACGCGGCAAATAAAGGGTAAAAATGTTACCTCCCTATAACAATTCCCTCCGAACAATACACGCATTTCGTGTCTCATTGGGCGTTATTGTAAAGAGCGAGCATTGTACAATCGAATCACAATCATTCCAAAACGCTTAACCCTTTACCTGATAGCATTGTTTCTAGTATTGAAGATATGTGACTACTTAAAGCAGGTTGAAAGTAAAGCAGAATGCGCCCTAAGGCGCATTCTGCTTTACTTTCAGCCTGCTTTAAGCTATTAACTGCTAGAATAAGGAAATTATTAAATATGACACGTATTCATTATGGTATAATTTGGAACTATTTTATTCAGCGGATGAATAAAATGAATGTGCTAAAAGTCGCTTCTATAAGGGAAAGGGTTAACACATTCACCCCTGAGAATCTAAGTCTAGTCCATTTTATAAAAGTCAGTATTGGTTTAAAAAACTTACTGCAAAAAGCCCTAACATTGTAGTTTCTGATAAAAGGACTCCTAAAGGAGTTTTCTACTTTCGGTCTACACTGTATATAACATGTGTACTCTTTACAGGTACATTGTACATGTATATATAGTTCAAACTTTCACTATACGAGTATATTCGACTTTGGTGAATTTGGTTTATTGATTTCCGTCTAAGATATACGTGTAAGCCCTCCAATTAAACCTGATGGAGTTATCAGAATCAACTGTATATCAATACAGCGCTCCCTCTCTACAACGACACCCAATAGGAGACAAAAATATGTGCGTTGTTCGGAGGGAGTCGTTGTAGGGAGGGAAATTGGCTTACATTTGCAAAACGCTTGAGTCCATATCAGACGCCGCGTTACGCGGCGTCCGATCTGGATTCAAGATGTTTGCCACTCGTCATTTTGGGTTTTTTTTCTGTCAAAATGTCAAATATATCAATTTGAGAAAACCAGTTGTCGACAATTTTAAGTACACTATATCACAGCCTTGTAAGGGTTGACATACTAATATTGTTTTGGAAACAGTGGCAATGGTCGTTGTAAGGAGGGAACCGTAGAAGTTGGGCTGTAGTAGAGAGGGAGTACTGTTTTGGTTATTGCGTCTAAGAAATCGCCGTCCAAGGGTATTGCTAAGGAGGCAATACACCTTACAGCTGCGTCGTACGTGTTTTGTGAAACTCTTTATGTTAATCAATAAAAAAGCTGTAATAGTAATTACAGTGGATAAAACGTTATTATTTCCCAATAAACGCATTTACGTTAAAATTATTATTTCCATTGCCAACAGCTTGGAGCCAGATCAGACGCCGGATAACCCGGCGTCTGATCAGGCTCCAAACCGTCTGCCACTCAGATTAAAACCAATAACCAGAGTTGTCAATAAGTTGTCAACAAGTTTAATGCAATGCGTTTGCGTTTCGTTTGCGTTTAAACGGGAAAGAATAACGTTTTCTCCACTGTAGTTAGTCGTAACTGTATCAGTACACCAACTCTTTACATGTACTAGATACGCATTTTGGCACATTTAGCTAATATCTCCGCTGAAGAAAATATTTCCATTTTATATAGTAATGGGTGTGCAGTACAAACACTATTTTCTCTATCCTAGCAGAAAGTAGCTAAAGCAGGCTGATACAGTGGAGAATGTGTTATTCTTTCCCAATAAACGCGTTTACGTTAAAACTATTATTTACAATACAAATAGTTTGGAGCCAGATCAGACGCCGGGTTACCCGGCGTCTGATCAGGCTCCAAACTGTTTGCCACCAAGATAAATAAGAATTATCAGAATTGTCCAAAAGTTGTTCTTTTCTACGTTTTAGTGCTTTGCGTTTGCGTACGTTTGCGTTTAAACGGGAAAGAATAACAGATTATCCACTGTAGTAGGCAGCATCTGCCTTAATTCGCGTTCTGCTTTAGTTTGTTGTCTGCTTAAAATGATCACTGCATTTCACAACTAGAAACCGACTATTCAGGAAAGGGTAAATAATGCGATCGCAATCCATAACATGAACAAAGATCGAAAATGATTTTGCAAGTTGCAACGTTTTTTTATCTGGTTGGAATACCAAATGTTCAGCACCATATGCAATGGTGAGATCGGTCTTTTTCGCAGACATCTATATATTATGTCATACGTCATATCAGACAGTCTATCATTTACATCCATTTGTTAATAAACAGCACTTCAAAAGTATACTGAAATTCGGTATAAAATACAAGTGGCTGCGACTTGCAGGATAGGTGGTAAGCAGACAAATCACGTGGATATTTCGGAGTGATAGTTATCATGTTCTTATCACTACAGTAGAGAAGAGAATGTGTTATTATTTCCCAATAAAACGTGTATTTCCACTGCAAACAGTTTGGAGCCAGATCAGACGCCGGGTAACCCGGCGTCTGATCAGACTCCAAACTGTTTGCCACCAAGATAAACATGAATTGTGAGAAATATCTAAAAATTGACATTTTCTACGTTTTAGTGCTATGCGTTTGCGTACGTTTGCGTTTAAACGGGAAAGAATAACAGATTCTCCACTGTACGCTGTCATCTGAGAGATTGTTTACGATTATGTTACTTGTGTTACATTTGACACACCAAGGACGTTAAGAGGAAATACTGACAGGGCTCCAGATAAGAGGGAGTAAACTGAACAAATCATTTTCTAACTTATTTCAGCCAAAACTCGTATGGTGTCACTACTCATTAGAATCGTCTCGAAGAGACAATTTTAATGAGTAGTAACACCATAAGAATCAATGCAGAAATCAAGATTTTAGCTTTTTCTGGGCCGGGTTGCATGACACTTAGTTAGTATCTACCCGTATGCTAACTCCATCGCTGAGAGTTAAATATTGATTTTTACTACTATACTCAGTAAAGATAAACTAACGGTGATGTACTTACCTTACAGGTAGACACTAACTATGTGTCATGCACCGGGCCATGATTGACATCAAACAGTTACAGCTGTAGACAAGGTCGCCTGTCGCTATCAAATGTTTTTTTTATCTTCGAGTGATTGACTCTGAACCTTTAAACGTAAAGCGGACAATTCCACATTTATCACATAATTTGCAGTCTAGGAGTGGAAAAAAGCTGTTATAAATATCGTAATCCACTAGTGGAATATCTTTTTTTGGGCTCCGGCCTAACCCTTTTCGTCCACAGGCGCTGCATGTAGCATGGCACCAAATGGAGTCATTTACGATGACGTCACCGTAAACAACGTCAATATTTGGCAGATGATCTATATAGCAGAAATACTACAAAGTACGGCTTCGATTGGTTAAATAGGTGTTTAAAAGTGTTATGCGATAAATAGAACATATTCGTGCTCATTACTTATCTTTTTAAATAAACTCGTTGACTGAAATTAATATGACGCTCGCCAAGGCTTGCGTCATATAATTGTAGTCAACTCGTTTGTTAAACATGATAAATACTGATCACTCATGTAAGATCCTATATTTCCAATTAAGGTAGATTTTTACGAAATAAATGGTAAAATAGTCGTTTTATACTTATTTACAAATAAAAGTATTTTCTACAAGTTACCAAATTCTCTCTTGCTTTCTCGGTCATTTTATCGGTAAATCACGCGTCAGAATCCCCGCTGTGTGCCTCAATTGCGTAGATTACGTGACTAGATAGGTGGTTTATTCCGAAGCTGTCAGAGGTGATTTACGACTTTTACCGCATAAAAATCGTTATTTTTATAAGATTGGCTTTATTAATTTGGGGCGGAGTTTAACGAAATGGTTGATCATAAGCTGGGTCATGTTATTTGTTGAAAAATAAGGTCTTAGTTGAATACCGGGCGGTCACGGGAGCCTAATTGACACATCAGTCAGTTAATTGGAGTTTCCGGCATTACATAATTTGAAGCAAGCGGTATTTTTGAACACCCCTAACTTTCGCTGTTGGAGTTCGATTTTCGTGCGGTTTAAAGCAGATGGAAGGGTATTATCTCTCCGAGGAAAAAGCGTCTTAGAAATTGTATAAGTAGCTCCAGTGGTCCGTTATAAAGCGCTAGGTAATAGTGGTCGACTTTAAACCGTAAAAAAACTTTGATGTTACATAACAAAGGTTTGAAGCGGTATTTTAAAAATCTGAGACACTGATCCCTAGACATGTTTATAAAGAGTATATTGGGCAATTTTAATCATGTTACAAATAAAGATGGCTTTGTTATCGTTGTTTGAATTTGTTTTTAAATGTTCTTATAAAATCGTAAAAAAATAAAATATTTTTTGTAAATTGGCATATTCTGATGGGATGTGTACCATTTTCATCCGTCAGCTATAAAATTGGGTGTGTGGGGGGGGGGGAATCATCAATCACGACAATTAATTAGAAAAATCCGCTTGCAGTATCGATCATAAACAGCTACCTTAAGTCAATTATTATCTATGATAAGGCGTGTCGATGGAGTAACAGGTTAAATACATATTTACTATGATAGATACTGCTTCTGAAACAAGATAGTTCTGATAAGAATCAATGGTGTTTACTTTTTACTTGTATGCCGATGATAATTATGATGTCAGGGTCGAATTAGGAAATTATAACTGTACTCATTCAATCATTCGGAATACAGCCTTCTCGCCTATTGACGGCTGCATTTATCCATTTAATTGGATTCAACGCACGTCTTAAGATCAACGACATATCAGTCAGTAATCTCAGCAGTGACAGCTCTTTGAAATGTATATACAGTGTGATACATTTACATGTATATTCAGTAAAACCTCTCTATTACGACCACTAAATTGTGTTAATTATTAAGGTGTTTACGATAGGTGACCGCTTAAAGCAAGGTGACAGTGAAACCGAAAGCTCATTTAGGAGCTTTCTGTTTCACTGCCACCGTGCTTTAAGCTGTCACCTATCTATTATACATTCGTTTTAGTGGTCTTAATAGCGAGGTGTTACTGTATTGATGATTATTTGCTGAAAATGGATAAGCTCGTCCTGCTCATTCCAGGAGAATAAATACGCTAAACTACGGTGTCCTGTTCGTGTCATCTTTAATCTCGACCTTGTCAACATGCGACGAAGCGACAATATTCGCTCCTTCGCATGTTAAAAAGGGCGATATGTTACTCTTAAAACCCATGACCTGATTCTAGTTTCGAATAGCTGCGACCACTTAAAGCAGGTTATAAGTAAAGCCTGCTTTAAGCTACGATCTGCCACAATGTAGATCGATATTTACGGAAAATGTTCAGGACTGAATAATTTGGAAATATTTTCTTCAGCGAAGGAATAACTTGAATATCCTATTCCGGGAACTTTTTTACTGAACCTCGTACATCATCTGAACTATTAGTTCGGCCTATACAGAACAGAATTTCCCAAGGACATAGCGCACATTCCTGTAAGACATATCTTGTAAGACAAAATTGTAAACCCAGATCAGAGAGGTCCTTCAAAAAGAGTCAATAAACGCAAATAGAATGGTAAGGATAAAGAAAAGTCAGAAATGGAATGTGAAGACATAGGTGAGCATTTTGTAACACATTCAGGTTCTCCCAAAGCCAAAACATCTATCTATTGAAAATTTAACTTGATCGTTTACTTATAAATGTTTTTATTTCAACAATTTTTAAAATCAGTATAAGCTTTTTTATTTATTAGAAACCACACTTAAATAAGGTTTCAAAGTTCAAATCAAGGGTAAAGGCCACCCATGCTACAGTGGATAATCTGTTATTCTTTCCCGTTTAAACGCAAACGTACGCAAACGCACGCAAAAGCAAAACACTAAAACGTAGAAAAGTACAACTTTTTGACAATTCTGATAATTCATATTTATCTTGGTGGCAAACAGTTTTGAGCCTGATCAGACGCCGGGTTACCCGGCGTCTGATCTGGCTCCAAACTGTTTGCACTTCAAATAATAGTTTTAGCGTAAACGCGTTTATTGGGAAAGAATAACAGATTCTCCACTGTACTGTGACATTTAGATGTGAGGTGTAATGCAAAACAACTTTAGCTGATAACATGATGGATACCATATTTAATGAGCTGGAAGTTATGACAATGTACAATAGAATCAACATCAACTGACCATTGGCGAAGGTAGCCGGTTGCTATCTAAAGACAGATGACCGCATAATTCAGAATACCAGTAATGCAGAAAGACCATTTGGATCATTCTTCATAACGTGTGTCTTCTATTAAGCCATTACATATTCGATATACTATACTTATTCACTTTCAGTGGTCGCCGAATACACGTTTGGTAGTACTTGTTGTTTAGTGAATAGTCCTAATGTCACTCCCACTAACTAACTCTACATCACTGTCTGACAAGTCTGTAATTATTAGCAACATAACGAGGATAAAGACTTCCAGTAATTCCAGTCTCATTTTTGCCATCGTTTATGTTATATATACAGTACACTCCTTAACGCTCAAGCATTTATTCTAAGCTTTAAAAATAGTGTTAAAGACATGTTCATTATTAAAATCAGGATTCAACTCAAGTAGAAATGTTGAACACATGCTTTCTTATTACATGTCATTAGTATAAAGTAATCAAATGCCTCTTTAAAGGCATATCACTTTTATGAGTTGCCGTATTATCGTGACTTTACTGTGTGCTATAGAGGAGTGACCTACTGGGACAATAACCATCTTACTCTGCGACTGCTTTAATTTTGTTTTCACAAGGTAACACAGATATGGTGGTCGTTTCTTAAATAACATTGACCTATTGAACCCTAGCGTTGTTTATCTGTGTCATTTACTAAATGTATTCACGGTTAGCGTATTATTGTCCATGTAACAGTGTAGAACAATGTCAGAGGTTATGGGTCTACATGTTTGGCATTTGTCAATGTGGTGTAAACCCCTAAAATGTTTGACCTAAAAAAGTCAATAGTGAACCACATTGATTTAGAATATTGAAGTTTCCATTTAAAGCTTCAGGACTGAATGAAATCTACAAAACGGATCAAAAGAGCTCTAGATAGCGAGGAGTATGCAGGTCTTTAAAACATGTTAGTCTAAGCTGTAGACCACTTTTATTTGCGGTGAAAGGACCATACAACCTTTTGGTACTATCTTATAGCATAGTTCCTCAGGAGTTCGGAAACAATCGTCTGACGCGTATTTAGGTAGTGATAAGGGGAGATAATTGAGGTTAAAGTTGTCTGCCCTTGGATTTTTAAGCAAAAAATGACATCCTTATTGGGCTTTTATTTCATGTGTTACAGATTTAAAAGTGGTATTTTGTTAGCATTTATCAATGTAGTTTATCTAAATACACATTTTGAAAATGTTTCAGGAAAGTTTTAGACTCATTGAAATCCAAAATGGCCGCCAAAGTGGCTAATTTTAGTAACATTTCAGCTTTTGGAGGAATAACATTACTTATATTGACTACAATTGATACTCATATGGAACAATTTTAGTTGATTCGTATTGTACATCAACTTAGATATCATACTAGCTTTTTATTTGATGAGTTTTCTGTCATCCAGTGCTGAGATAATCCAAAATGGCCGCAGTATATACCTACCTTATTAATTTCTACTTACATAATTTTTCTTGATTAGGGCCTTCATTTCATTTTGTAGAGATTCAAAATGGTATTTTGTAATCAATTATTGAAGGAGATTCCTCAAATACATATTTTGAAAATGTTTTAGGATAGTTTCAGACTCATTGAAATCCAAAATGGCTGCCAAATGGCTATGTTTAGTAACAATTTATCTTTTGGAGCAACTCAACTACTTTTATTGACTGTAATTGATATTATATTAACCGATTTAGTTGATTCTTATTACACATTAACTAAGAAATCCGGTAAGCTTTCATTTTGATTAGTTCCTGTGGTCCAGTGCTGATATTATCCAATATGGCTGCCGTTGGTACCATTTTTAACTATTTTCTACCAATATAAATATTCTTGATTTGCCAGGTTTTGCAAATCTTTTTTATGCTTGTCTTTCCATGTCATTGTGGCAAACATAGTTCATGCTGATAAATCTTGAAGTTGGTAATGATTTTACAGGAATAATTTATGGCCTACATTGATCACCATACAATCAAATTATCTATTTGATAAAGTTGTTTTTCTGATACAGATAACTATCAGAATATATTAGCCAATAATTTTAAAGGGGATAATTCTTTACAAAGGTAGGACATATTAATTATTTTTTAGTTCAAAACAAATGTATATAATGTGTAGCACTATATAAAAGCTTATGTTTGTACCGGGTGTATAATACACATAAAACATATGTGTCACTAGTTTTCGCTGGTTTGTTGAAATTGCTATTTTCAGTTGAAAATTATCATGTATGTCAACGGTGAATATAAGTAAATCTGGCCATAGCATGATAAATTAAGCAGGACGTTTAATAAGTGTTACAAAGCATTTATTATTTCATAGTTTGAATCTTCGGAAACAAATACGGGACATAAGTTAAAAACTTAATTGGTGATTCAAAAGCCGCACCGAAGCTAAATACTCGTTTTACTAATTTAATTGTGATTTGAACGATACTGATTATGATCTTTCACAAGTGCAATGTAGTTGGACTGGGAGATATACACCAATATGTCGAGGAAGTGTGTGTTGCACATTGACAAATCCCAGTATTTAAATGAAGTAAAACCATTTGATGGAAATACCAAGGCACTAATAGATAAAATGTGACTTAATCAGACAAGAGAGATGTATTGTCTCCAAATATGTGTCAATTATTCTTCCAGTGTCATTTCATGATTCAGTGTGAGCTGCTATAGTAATGTGACTCCTGTTCGGGGTTCGAGGAACAAACAGACACAAAGGATACAAAAGCGTAAACATTGCGTTCTTAGTGTATCATAGACAGTTGAGCTATGATCCCAATTATGTACAGCTGTATTTATTCCCTAAGCTCTGTGATAACTTATCACAATAAAGGGGCCGATCCAAGAAGAAGTATCCTGCGAAATATTGGAAGCAATCAAGACAATCTATTGATTATAATGTTGCTCTGAGAAGTGAAGATGAGTGACTTTCAGCATGAATAAGTGATACTCATATGCTCGCAAGGGAGGTTATTTGCCATCACAGTTGTAAAAGGAAGTTGAAATAAATTCTAAATAGGGTTAATAGTATTCTAGAGAAATTTACCAAATCAGAGCAAGAATCTTTGCAAGCTGGCTATGCGTAGAATGTTCCCAAGGAGCATGTCCAAGAAACACTGCTCTTACATATACCGGTTCATGTACATGTAATAACTCTGTTTTAGTTTTAGGCGCAGTGAGAAGTGAAATAACAGTCTATTTGGCCAAGACTATTTCATGCGATAGTATTTTGGAAGTCATGTGGAAAAAGGGAAAGTACCTAACTATGATTCTTGGTATTAAAATCCTGACAGGTTCTAAAAAGGTTATTAATATTCTGAACCATATGAGTCATCGCATAAACCACATGCCAGTAGAAGAACTGAAAACTGAATAAGCTACAGAATTACCATAAGTGAGTGTTAAATGTCAACTTTTAATAGATTGTTACAACTGGTTTGACAACTGGTCTGGAGTTGGGCATTATACCAGTTCTTCTACTCCCATGTAGTTTCTGCTATGACACATATGGTTGAGAATATTAATAACCTTTCTAGAAAGGTTAGACTTTGATTTCAAGACCCATAGTGAGGTGCTTTCCTGTTTTTATATTTCCATGACTTGCAGCAAACATTGTGTCACTGGAAAAGTCTTGACCAAACAGGCTGTTCTTTCACTTGTCACTGCACCTGATAGTGAAGCAATGGTCCATGTATATGTAAGAGTATAATTATACAGTACATGTAATATAAGTCAACATAAGATATATACAATGTACATGAACTATAGTTACGCGAGAATATGTGGTGAAGATTAAAACCCACAATCAGATGCTCTTATACATGTAAATGTTTTAAAGTAAAAGAAAGCAAGATATATGTATTGACAAATCGTCTAGTCAGAGTTGCTAAGATTCAACTTTATTAACGGTTGGTTGCAAAAATATACATGCACTTAGTTGGTATGATATCAAACCCACACTTTATACACTCATAGACTATAATTTTCAATTTGCTGTAACTAGCCTGCAATGACTATCAGTCTAGCGCTTGAAGTTGAACCTGTGTATAGCACATTCATTTAAGAATCACTTCGAGTCACCTTGCAGCTGAGTTTGACCCTTCAC